>JADXDR010000063.1:567310-588256 GCA_025026875.1 Chlorella ohadii | reverse complement strand
CTGCTTGCCCCCACTGCTTCTCCTGCTGCTGCCGCTGACCCTCCTTTTCTGCTTGCCCCCGCTGCTGCTGCTGCTGCTGCCGCTGACCCTCCTTTTCTGCRTMSCCCCGCTGCTGCTGCTGCTGCTGCTGCTGCTNGCTCCCCCTGCTCCCCCTGCTCCCCCTTCNTGCCTGAGCAGCGCAATGTAGCGCTGGAAGCGGGCCACCATCTTCCAGTGCGCCGCCCCGCCGTCGCGCAGGTTGGCCGCAAGCCTGTCCATGCGCTGCCGCTTCTGCGCCAGATCCTTCTCCGCCTCAGCCAGCAACAGTGGAGCCAGCCCCTTGTCGCTGAACAGGCGGGCAGACAGCACTTCCAGAGGCTCCTCTGCCACCAGCTGACAAGCGGCGTCCAGCCCGCTGGCGGCAGGCACTGCCGCCTGGCCCACCGGGCCCCAGCTGCCAACGGCTGGGGGCACTGAGCCAGCTGCCGCTGCACCTGCCGAGGGTGCGGCAGATGGTGCGGCAGATGGTGCGGCAGATGGTGCTGCTGCTGTGGCTGGCTGCACAGGGGCGGCTGCTGCTGCTGTTGCACGCTGCTGCACCTGCGGCTGCTCTTCCTCGTCTCCGCTGCTTCCATCCTCTCCCTCCTGCGTAGACTGACTGTCCTGCTGCTCAGCAGGCTGCAGCTTATCCCGTTCCTGCTGAACCCGCTCATGTTGTCCCACGGCAGGCTGCTGAGCTCCGTCCACCTCCCCCTCAGGCTTCTGCTCCTGCGCTGTGGCCGCCTCTGCTGTTGCCGCCGCTGCTGCCGCCGCCACCTGCTCGCCCTGCTGCGGGTCTGGCTGCCGGGCATCACTGCCAGAAGGCTCCTGCCGTGCCTGCGGCTCCTGCTGTGCCTGCTGCTCCTGCTGTGCCTGCTGCTCCTCCTCCCCCTCAGCGTCTCCTTCCGATTCTTCCTCCTCTTCCTCCATCTCTTCCTCCTCAGCTGCTGCTGGAGCTGCTCCTGCTGACTCACAGTCATGAGTGGGCATGGCTGCTGACTCCGGCTGAACAGGTGCTGCCTCCAGCTGCACTGCTGCTGGCTGTTCAGCCACCGGCTCAGCAGCTACTGTCTCTTCAGCCGTTGCCGGCTCCTCAGCCGCTGCCGCCTCAGGCGCTGCAGGCTCCTCAGCTGCCACTGCCTCCTCAGGCGCTGCAGCTGCCTCCGCAGGCGTTGCAGGCTCCTCATCTGCTACTGCCTCCTCAGCCGCCGCAAGCCCCTCGGCCGGTGTCGGCTCCTCAGCTAGCTCATCGGCTTCAGCCGGCAGTTGCTGCTTGGCGTCTTGCTGCCCTGCCTCTGGCTGCTCCCCGGCCGGACGCTGTGGCTGTTCGGCAGGATGGCGCTCAAGCTCGCCTGCCGGCTGCTCTGCTGGCTGCTGCTGTCCTGCCTGCTGCTCCGCTGCCTGCTCCTCTTCCTCTTCTGTCCCCTCAGCTGGCTGGTCTGCTGAGCTGCCCACTAGGTGAGGCTCCTCTGTCTGCCGCTCCTCCGCTTCCTGCTGCCCACCGCCCTGATCCCCCGCAGCCGGCGACTCTGCTGCTTGCTGCTGTGCGGATGGCCGTCGCTGGTCCTCCGCAGCTGCCTCATCTGCACCATTGCCATTCAAAGCGGGCAGCGGCTGCTGCTCTGCATGCTGCGGCGATGGTGGCTGCATGCGCTGCTGCTCGGCGGCCGGCTGCTGCCTCAGATGGAACACCACATTGCTCATGTCTGGGGCCGCCTGCCGCGCCCGGGGGCTGCCCAGCTGCCCTGCTCGCGGGCTGCCTAGCTGCATGGCACGTGGGCTGCCCAGCTTCTCAGCCTGTGGGCCGCCCAGAGGCGAGCAAGCATCCTCCAGCTGCTGCTGGAAGCCGCGATACAGTGACATGAGCAGCTGTCCCTCTCCTGCCGGCTCTGCGGCCCCTGCCTGCTGCACCAGCTGCTGCTGCTGCCGCTGCTGCTGCGCTGGAGTGGGCTGCTGCGCCCGCGGTAGCTGCAGGCCGGCCGCCGCGGCCGCCACTGTGGCTGCAGGCTGGCGCAGGCCAGTGGTGGGCTGAGGCTCTGGGACGCCGTTGGGCTGACGGGCCGGGGAGGCAGCAGGCGAGGCTGGCTGTGTGGGTGGCAGCGCCGCTCCGCCTTCCTCCTCCCGTGCTGCTCCTGCTGCTGCCACCATGGCCGCCACCGCAGGAGGCAGCGGCGGCAGCGCCGGCCCTGCCGCTGCCTCATCGGCCAGAGCTACGATGCGCTGTGTGGCAGCAAGCGCTCGCTCCAGGGACACAAACACCTCTGCATATTCGGCCTGCTGCGCCTCCGCCTGCATCACCGCAGCAGGTCCAAACGCCACAGCAGCTGGGCCCGGCGGGTCTGTGCGCCGGCGCTTGAGGGGCCAGTCCCCCACCCTCAGATCCTCCCCAGCCTCGGCTGCTGCCCCTGCTGCCATCGCCGCTGCCCCTGCCGCTGCACCGMTGCCTGCGCCTGCTGCCCCACCGTCCGACATCTCCCCAGATGGCTGCTGCGACAGCTGCGGCTCAGCAGAGCGAGCGCGCCGCTTGCCGCCGCCGCTGCCGGGCCGGCGCGGGCCGTGCACCTCTTGCAGAATGGCGGCCAGCCGGCCGCCGGCGCCTGTGCGACGTGTTCGCTCTCCCCCAGACCCAGTGCTGCAGGCAGGGCGGGGGAGGGGTGCCCGTTGCGTGTCAATTGTCACTGTGGCTACGCATGCAATGACCAGAGCACTCCCAGCAAGGCTGTGGCACCCCGCTGCACTACTGGCATGCATGCAGCGCGTGCAGGCTGCTGCATCGCTCACCTTCCATTCGCATGTGCCGCTGATTTGGCTTTCTTGGCAGGAGGCTGCTGCTGCTGCTGTTGCTGCTTTGCCTGCTGCTTTGCCTGCTGCGGCTGCTGCTGCTGCTTTGCCTGCTGCGGCTGCTGCGGCTGCNTTGCCTGCTTTGCCTGCTGCGGCTGCTGCTGCTTCTGGCCGTTCTGCCGCTTCTGCTGCACAGGGCGCACCTGCAACTCTGATGCCGCCCTCTGCGGCGCAGCAGCCCCGATGGCTGCAGCAGCGGCTGTGCTGGCACCCAGCTGCGGCATGGCCACTGGGATGGGGCAGGGCATCATGGACAGCAGTGCTGCGGTGAGCTGCGGGGGCTCCAATCCCGCCAGCTGCTGGTGCAGCGCTTGATCGGTGGTAAAGGCCGCTTGGGGAAAGTTCAGCCTGAGCGCACACCATGACGGAGTAATTGGCGCGGCTACCGCCGCGCCTGCTGTCCCCGCTGCTGCCGCCTGCTGCGCCTGCTGTGCCGACTCGCGCAGCTGCAGCCACAGAAGGGCGAGGTCGGCGGCGATGTGCGCCGCCCGTACTGACAGGACCGGTGGGCACACCATGCGCCCAGAAAACTGCAGCAGGATGGGGAGGGACCTTTCAGAAACAGATCTGCTGTTTTGTCGGCTTGCCAGCAGGGTGTGAGTGGCACATTGGCGCGGCAGCAAGAATGCAACGCCACTAGGCGCCTGCTCCCCAACGCTTCCACGCCCAGGACCCACCTGCACGCCAGCCAGGCCGTTGGCGCTGGCGTACACGCCCTGTGAGCGTGCTGGTGGCTGGCTGCTGCGAAAAGCCGCGGCAATGGATGCAGGCACCCCGGAAGGCAAGGGCCCATCCACCATCAGCTGCGACTGGGCCATGGCAGCCGCCGCCGGTGCGCCGCCAGCTGGGTGCTGGGGCAGCGGCATGCCTGGGAGCACAGAGGCTGGGGTGCTCATCCGTAATGCTGCATGGACACAGGTTGGCAAGGCAGGCATGTCAATGGTACGTCTGGGATTGGCTGATTGGCAGTGGCGGCGACGCCAGCGGCGGCACCAGCGGCGGCAGCGGCGCGGCTGCTCACCGGGCCCTGCCGGGTCGCCAGCCCCATGGGCGCTGCCGCACACACAAGTAGTCCTTCACTGGATGCCGCAGGGGCTGCTGCGGGCAACAAGCGGCGCCCTAGTTGCCGGGGCACCAAATCCGCTAGCTTTGCAGGCCTGGTTGGCTTTGCGGCAATCTGGGCACAGCGGTAGGACGCAGTAGCAGCGGCTTTGAGCCCCGGTGTTGCACCCCATGTATGGGCGCGCTGTGCGACCGAGCGGCTGAGCGGTGAAGCAGCGGCGGCGCGATCCCATGCATCTGCCTTGAGCCAGGCCGCCACTCGATGAGCATGTCAAGTTCATTTGGTGATGCAAGTGCCAGTGACAGCGATCCATGCCATGTCTCAGCTGGCCTGCGCCGTCACTAGTGCGGAAGCCGCATCATTGCCGGCCGTGGCCCAACAAGCGAACGGGTCAAACATTGACAAAACGCCTGAAGAGCCCTTCCCATTCCAGCTGACCCACTTAAACAGCGGATATATCGCAATACAGAGCGCCATAGTGTCCAGAAAGCATATGCTTGTGCTGCCACCACAATGCCGCTGCCGCGCCTTGCGCGCAGCACAGCGGCGGCGGTGGCGGCGGCGGCAAGCAGGGCACATGAAGACGAGCCGGCGAGGCACATCGCCTCTCAATCCTCGTGTTTCTTTCGGTTAGTCAATCAAACAGGCGCTCCGGCTGCACAGCGTCGACATGCGGGCCGGACTGCTCGTGGGGGCAGCCGCGCTGCTGGCGATCTGCAGCAGCGTGAGTGGGACGCGCAGAGCCAGTGATCTTGATTTGTTCAGGCTGGTCTGGCCAAACGCGTTCACTGTGGTACCAAACCCTGCCGCCACAGCGCCCACCGCCGCCTGGTGCCATGCCGCTGCACATCACCGTTGGCCCAACCTGCATGCACCATTTTTTGCAGGCCGCCGCCTCGGATATAGCAACTCCTGCACCCTACGAGTGGATCCAAACGATGCCCGACTACTACTCAATCCTGATCTCCCTGTTGGACTCGAACACCACCGCAAGTGAGCAGCCTGCATGATGGCGTGGCCCGCTCTTGACCGCTCGCCGGCGCCGCGCCTGTGCCTGCCAGTGGCTGGCCGTCTATGCCCCCCATATGACCATCCATCTCTCTCACCTTGCCCCTCCCCAGATGAGCTGTTCAAGAGACCGCCCCCAAACACCGCTTTCCTGCTGCCCACCGATGCAACTTTCGAGGCGCTGCTGGGGGCCAGCAACACAAGCGCAGCGGGCGAGGCTTTGATCAATTTGCTGGTCATGGATCCAGCTGCCCGCCCTGCGGCAGAGGTGGACGCCCTGCTGCTCAGCCACGTTATCAACGGCTCCTTCCCTACGGTATGTCTGCAGTTCGCATGGAGCACAGCTGCTTGCCTGCTCGGGGCGCAGGTGGTACACCGACTGGCAAGCCGAAAATGAACGCACAGGTCTCAGGCTAGCTAGGCAACTGAGTGCCATCCCGTCTCCCTGCAGCTGAAGGGCCTGGTGGATGCCAGCCCCGTCACTACACTGGGCGGCGCCAAAATCTGGTTTGCAGGGGAGCCTTCKGCTTCTCCCTTCCTGGCCACTGCTGCCAACATGACCGGGCAGCCGCTGGGCGAGGCGGCGGTTCCAATGCCGGGCGAGGCGGCCAGCTCTGGCCCTGTGGTGGCCTGGAAGGACGGCTGCGCTGCATGCCAGGCGGAGCCTGCGCTCGTCGGCAGCGGCATGCAGTGCCTGATTGGCTGCGAGGGCGTCACACTCTATGAGCTGGTGAGCCGAGGCGGGCGTTTTGGAATTGATCGTGTTGAGGTGCATCTCTTGTAGCGATGCTGCCTGCAGTGCCCTTTCGTGCCCACCCGACTGGCTCCTCCCCTCCCTCCGCCATCTGCAGAACGGTGGCCCTGGCTTGCTGCTGTCCGACTGAAGCGGAGCTCGCTCGCATGCAATGCAGTGCCAGCGATACGCCCTTCGGCCGGCATCATTATCAAACACAAAGTAAATGCCAGCACTCTCCATAGCTGCTCGAGGGGCATGCTTGCTGCTTGCTTGCTTAAATCGCTCACATTTAGATATTGAAAGTTCATTTGAGTGAATGAAATCTTGATTTGAATCATGTGGTAGCAGTGTGGGAATAAACAACCTTGCCGGGCTGATCAGGTACTCATGAGCGCTGCAACACCAGCCGGCTCTCAGGGATGCACAGTGTGGGGCGGGATATGTTTAAATAGAATGGCAGGCATGCACTGCCTATCCGACCATGCCAAAGTAGTCGGATGGGTTGTTGGCCAGTGCAGTCCTGTGCCTGTTGCCCTCCTCGTCATCACTGGAGGCATCGTCGGCTGCCCGCCCCTCCTCCACTCGCAGCTTGCGCAGCTCAGATTCGATGGCGGCAGCGGTTGGGATGGCACGGGGGCCCAGGGCCTGCACATGTGGGGCAGAAGGGTATGCAAGGCCATCAGGAGCTAGCATGAATGAATACGTAGCAGAAGCGCGATGCCGCTGGCATCACCATGCACAAATAAATGGATGGGCACTTGCACCACTCAGCTCCTGCACCGCCCGGCGGCAGTTTCACCCGCCCCTGCAGATCTCCAGCATTCACCTTTTGTGCCTCCTCCAGGCTTGCATACTGTGGAAGTGGCTTCAAGTCGAGCACTTCAGGCCTCCGCACATCCGCACCGCCGCTGCTGCTGCCCTTGCCGCTGCCATTGGCCGCTCCATTGGAGGCTCCCATCAGCGCGGCCCGGTTGAAGCACCGAATGGCTGGGCCTTCCAGGAACCCCACAATTTGCCGCAGCAGGGCATCGGGCTGGTCGGCTGCCAGGTAATGGCCCGCACCTGGCAGCTCTGCTACTGCCGCAGAGGCGGTGCTGCCTTGCGCTGCAATGTGTGCCATGGCGGCCGCGTCGGCAGGCGCCACCCAGCTGCCGCGGCCGCCGTGCAGCAGCAGCAGGTGGCAGCGCGGGGTGGGCGGGCCCGCCAGCAGAGCGGCGGGGTTGAAATGGAACAGCAGGGATGGGTCGGTCCGGGGCTGCACCTCTGTTGCCTCATCCTCAGGGAATGGCATGCCCCACCCGCCGCCTCCGGACATGCGCGCCGGCAGGCGCAGCAGGCTGCAGGCCGAGGCGACGGCGCCCCGCAGCGGCCGCTGCAGCTGCGCAAGCAGCTGGCGCACAGGTGCAGCTGCCTCTGCTGCCGTTTGCTGGCTGTCGTCGGCTGTGTCTGCCACCGCAAGTGCAGCAGCAGCGGCGGCATGCGCCAGAGGCGCCACCACGGCAGGCGATAAATTGGCCAGCGGATGTGCCAGGCAGGCGGCACACTGCTCCATGCTGCTAAACACAGTGGCCTGCCCCGGCCGGAACCCCCACCAAGGCAGCAGCTGCTTGCTGCTGAGGGACAGCTGCGCCGCCTCCTGCTGCGGCGCAATGGCTGCTACAGAAGCCTGGCCAGGTGCCGAGGGCGCAGGGCTAGGAGTCACATTGTTGCCCTGGCCGCCTTCGGCACCGCTGCTGTCGGCTTCACCACCGGCTGCCTTGTCTTGCAGGGCCGCCACTGGGAGAGAGAACTCGGCAGCGAGAACTGCTCCCGCCAGGAAAGGGTTCTGCTGGGCAAGGACCAGGGCGGTGGCGGCCCCCATGCCGCACCCCACCAGCGCTACGGGGGCCACGTACAGGTCCTGCGAGTGAGGCAGGGTGGGAATAGCCAGAGAGGCTGGTTCAGAGCCACTAGGCGCTCCATCTGCAAGCACCATCTGGGTGGCTGCAGCACTGAATGCTACATGCCAGATGCCAGGCAGGGCCAAGGATCGGAGCAAGCAGGCAGCCGGCGGTATAAACCAGGCGGAGATCATCAGGTGGAGATCAGGCCGCAGCTCACCAGGGCGACGATGAGCGCCTTCACGTCTTCCGCCAGGCTGGCCGCCCCGTAGCGGCAGTCCAGCGAGCGGCCCGACTCGCCGTGGCCTGCAAAACATATTAGGGAGGGGACACGTCCACAAGGCCTGGATCATACATGATCAAAAACATGCGGCAGCACGTACAATNCAGGCTTGACTTCACTTGACTTCNACTTGACTGATAAAGCGGTTTCGGAGCCAGCGAGGCTCATACTACGCATAACGGCACACAGCTGGATGAGCGGCAGCCAGCCGCCTAGGCCCACACAAGGCGCATGCAAAACGTGCGCCCTAGGTCCAGGCCTGCCGGCACCTCACAACAAGTAGTGAATCAATGCTGACCAACAAATAGTAAGACCAATAGCACAAAAGGCAGCTCACCCCGCAGGTCAGGCGCAATCACTCGGTAGCCTCGGTCGGCGAGGCGCGGGCCGATGGGGCGCCAAATGTCGGCGGCCTCCCCGCAGTCGTGCAGCAGCAGCACCACATCACGGCCGCCGCTGCCCCACTCCAGGTACCGCAGGCGCAGGCCTGGGGTGGAGAAGGTTGGGGGGGTTGGTGTGCACAGCAACTGCAATGCCACCGCATGCCGGCAAGGTGGTTGAACCTGCTGCGAGCAAGCACGGGCCAGCAGGCGATGCACATCTGCCCTCCTGCTGGCGGCGGGACCAGCCGCGCCTGCTGTGTTCCATCCCCCAGATCTGCACACCTGTACTGACGTCCACGAAACGCGCCCGAGCCGGGGGCAGGCTGTCCAGATGCTCTGCCACCAGCTGGGACAGCAGCGGCAGCGGCGCTGCAGAGAGCNAACACTAAGTCTCCCAGGCGGCGGGCAGCATCGCGTGCCTCACGCCCGTTCTGCGGCAGGCTCTCAAGCGCAAGTAGGGACTGGAAGGCGGCAGCCTGCGTAGAAGAAGGGTGGAGTGCAGTGCAGTGAGCGCTGGAGGCCGGCAGGGGAGCCGGAAGTCGCGCGGTCAACGGGCAGGCGCGGCGGCGGAGGCTTGGCCCCTGCCTGCGCTGTCAACCGCTCTCGCGAGCCCACCTGCAGCTCCAGCTGTTCCATCGAGGTGGTCACGCTGCCCTGCGCCTCGCCAGGCGGCTGGGAAGGCGCCACCATAGACCGGCTGCTGACCTCTCAGCCCCCTGTNGCCTTGCAATGATGATGAAATGTTAGTGATCACTGAGTAAGGGGCGATCATGCAGTCGCAGACCCTGACGATGCACTGTACGCACTGCCGCCGCCGGCGCCGCTGTGGCGGCGGTGCCCATGCGGGCTTGCAGCACATGGCGAAGCGCCAATCGATCCGGCATTTCCGCCTCATCCGACTGAAAGCTATCAGGCAGGGCAGCGGCCCCTCTGTGCTCGGGCGCCGTCCCGCCCTTCCCACTTGCGGCGCTTGCGGGCCGGCAGCGACGCTGTAGTGTGCATCAGAGGCGCAGCACCATGAGCGGCTACACGGGGGGCGTCACAGACGCCGCCAGGGAGCACAAGCTCCCGCGCGTGACGGGCGTGAAGAATAAGCAGGCCGCGCCCACGCAGGCAAGACGGGGCAACCATGCGCAGCACCACAGCAGAGTGGGGCGCCGGCCGATGCGCCTGCCTGGCCGCCGCCGCTGCCGCCGCTGCTCACTCGCCGCCCGGCCCTGCCCTCTGCTGCCGCTGCGCAGATCACGGCCGAGCAAATTCTGCGCGAGTCCAAGGCGCTGATCGATGCGGAGCACAAGACGCCGACAGTCAAGATCACGGACCCAGAGGAGCTGGCGGAGTATCGCCTGGCGGTGCGTGGGGACACTCCCTGNTTTTTTGTTCGCTGCCGCTGCCGGCTGCTGCCCTTGCTGCTGCACTTGGTGCTGCGCTTGGTGCCTCATCGGATGGGCCATGCATGTGTCACTGTGATAAAGCAGAATGGATCGTGAAGCTGATGGTTTGCTCACGCCTCCAAGTGATGCGGCTGGCTGGCCGAGCGCTGCTGCCACCCTGCTGTCGCCTAGCATGCCCTGCCCACTGCACATACAACTGCTTCCGCCCCGCAGAAGCGCAAGGAGTTTGAGGACAATGCGCGGCGCGTGGGGCGGTGGAACCCCACCATCTGGGTCAAGTATGCGACGTGGGAGGAGCAGCAGAAGGACTTTCGGCGCGCGCGGTCCGTGTGGGAGCGAGCCCTGGAGACCGACTACCGGTGAGGCCTGGCTGTTACTTTAGTGCTGGCTATTCTGGTGCGATTGCTTTGTACTTGCTGGCTTGCTGTGTGGGAGCGCGCCCTGGAGATGGACTACCGGTGAGGAATGGCTGCCTGTGTAGTCTAGTGCTGGCGATTCTGAAGCGATTGTTTTGCACTTGCTGGCTTGCTGTGTGGGAGCGCGCCCTGGAGACGGACTGCCGGTGAGGGATGCCTGTTGGCTGCTGGCTGTACTGTTCAGCTGCCGCTGCTGCTGCTGCTGCGGGCTGTTTTGCTGCTGGCTGAGCCTGTTGGCGACTGTCGATGAGGCTGGATGGTCTGAGTCTGCCTGCTGTGGTGCTGTTTGCCGCTGCCATGTGTGCAGTGACATGCGCAGTTGACCAGCTCATTTGTTGTCTCCCTCGGTTTTGCAGCAACGTGAGCCTGTGGCTCAAGTATGTTGAGATGGAGATGCGCCACCGCTTCATCAACCACGCCCGCAACATCTGGGACCGTGCGGGTGGGAAGGGGGGCTGCACGGCAAGGGCATCCAAGCTGCCGTATTTTACATGCATTGGCCAGCAACCCATGCTGCGCAACCCGTTGCCGTGTTGCTGCTGCCGCCCTTCGATGAGCTGCGGCTGCGGAGGTGGCTCATGTTGTGGCTCACTGCTGTCCACACCCTGCCTTGCGCGTCTGCAGTGTCGCTGCTGCCGCGCATCGACCAGCTGTGGTACAAGTACATCCACATGGAGGAGATGCTGGGCAACGTGGCGGGGGCGCGCCAAATCTTTGAGCGCTGGATGCAGTGGGAGCCCGACCACCACGGCTGGATGGCCTACATCAAGGTGCGTGGTGCAAGTCATGCATGGTGGCATGGGGCCTGTGAGTTGGGTCAGCTTTTGTGTGGCGCCGGGGCACAGCGCCCGACCACCACGGCTGGATGGCGCACTTTCATGGTAGTTGCTACTCGGTTGATCAGTCGTGCTGCGAGAGGCAGAAGGCTGCTGCTGCTGCTGCATTTCTTTCACCTTTCACAATAAGCTGCCTGCACACCTTGGTGTGCCCCCGCATCACCATTCTTTTCCCACCCGCACCCAATCAATGGCAGATGGAGCTGCGGTACGGCGAGGTGGACCGCGCCCGCCAGATCTTTGAGCGATACGTCAAGTGCCTGCCCTCGGGTGCGCTCACTTGAGGCCGGGCTGCCAACTGGGAGGGCTGCCAACTTGGGGGAGGCTGGGCCGCCACGTTACTGAGTGCTGCCGCGCGTGCCGGGCTTTGCGTGCCCCAATGATCAACTACTGCCTTTGACCGGCCGCTGCACCTGCACTTCGCAAGAGCGCCCTCAGAGTCTCACACCCGTGCTCATGCACCACCGCCTTTCCATGCGTTGCAGTCAAGGCGTGGGTGCGGTACGCCAAGTTTGAGATGCAGAGCGGCGGCGATGTGGGCGCGGCGCGCGCCTGCTACGAGCGGGCGGTGGAGGAGCTGGGAGAGGACGCCAACAATGTGGGTCTGATTCCTCTACCCATGCTGTCTTGCTTTTGGGTTGTTGCGGCTGGCCGCCGCCCCTTGCACGGGCGTGGTTCGCGTGCTGATGCAACTTACTACTAGCAAACCGCCTACACACCCTGGCTCTCCCCCTTCCCTGACTTGCAGGAGGAGCTGTTCATGCGGTTTGCCGAGTTTGAGGAGAAGGTCAAGGAGGTGGAGCGCGCGCGGTGAGCACTTGCTGCTTTTTTGTGGGGGGCCTTGCGGCCTTGCGTGTGTGCTGGTGCTACTCAGCATTGGCCTGACTAGAGGAGCACCCGAGCCACGCGTCAAGGGTGCAGCTGTGGAAATACGCGGTCCAGATACATGTGGCGGCCATACACACAGCATTGCTCCTTCTGCCTCTGTTGTGCAGCGCGATCTACAAGTACGCGCTGGACCACCTGCCAAGCAGAATCAACCAGCAAATCTAACAATTGTTCATTTGTTCCCCCCTTGTTGTGCAGCGCGATCTACAAGTACGCGCTGGACCACCTGCCCAAGAGCCAGGCGGGGGAGCTGTACCGACGCTTTGTGCAGTTTGAGAAGCAGCAGGGGGACCGAGAGGGCATCGANGTGGGGGGGCCGGCAATTGCATGCTTTCTGCCNATTGCGCCTTGGTGTGAAGCGTGCAGCTTTGGGTTGCGCAAGCCGGCGACAAGTTCTACAAGCGCGCTGCGCCGCCCTCCAGCGTCCGCAGCCGTTCTGCCTGCCAGCTCACGGCATCCACTCCTGCACAGCTTGCCTTAACCAGCAATGGCTGGCTGGTTCCCCTCTGCCGCAGGAGGTGATTGTGAGCGAGCGGCGGTTCAAGTACGAGGAGGAGGTGCGCTCCTGCTGTGGCTGTCGCTTTGACTAGCTGCTGCGGCTGTGGTATTGGCCCGGCGTTGACGAGAGCCAGCGCTGCTGCGCTGCTTGAAGCCGCCACTGTTTGCGGCGCCCAACATTACATAACATGCCTGTGCACCTCCTTCCTCCAACCCCGCCCCCAGGTGCGCGCCAACCCGCTCAACTACGACGGCTGGTTTGACTACATCCGGCTGGAGGAGAGCGCGGGGGACATTGAGCGCACGCGCGAGGTGGGCCATTAAAACTAACTTGTTTTCCTGCTGGCTTGTGTAGGACTTCAGCTGCATTCGGGTGTTGGGGTGCAATGTGCCCGTTGGACGGCGGTGTGAGCTGCTGCAACGGTGCCCCCACAACTGCACTTTCACCCAACCGCCACAGGTGTACGAGCGCACCATCTCCACGTGCCACCGACCCACGCTTAAAACAACAGTCATTTAACACACCAACTCACTTGCCCACCTTTACTCACCACAGGTGTACGAGCGCGCCATATCCAACGTGCCACCCGCGCCCGAGAAGCGGTACTGGCAGCGCTACATCTACCTGTGGATCAAGTACGCGCTGTTCGAGGAGCTGGAGGCGGGTGAGCGCTCTCTCGTAATATATCTGCCTTGAGCTTTTCAACTGCTGTGTGCTACATCTAGCTGTGGATCAAGTGCACGCTGTTTGAAGAGCTGGAGGCGGGTGAGTGAAACTGGGGCAGGTGGACAACCGCGCAGCTGACTTGCATTCTGGTTGATCGGAACCCATTGGGCTGTATTGCACTGGTTGGCCTGCGCACTTGTCCATGTGAACTGCTTTGTGCCGTGCAAAGAGCTTGCAGCTGGGTATTGGAATGCCTCTGCATCAGCAGCTCACAAATGGTGCTCCCTGGCCTCGCCCAAAAAATTGCAGAGGATGGTGAGCGCGCGCGTGAGGTGTACCGCGCCTGCCTCAAGCTCATCCCCCACAAGCTTTTCACCTTTGGCAAGGTAGGGCCATTTTGCTGAGGAGAGCACTTGATGGTGTAGGCATGTTCCCAAATTGCATGCTGAGATGAATGCTGAGATCGAGTTCCCACTCGTTGCAGCCCGAGTAGAGGTGCAGCTGCTGCCCTTGCCTGTCCCTCTCACAAATGCCCGCGCCATTATGCTCCCCAAATCCTGGCGGCCCAATTTGAGGTGCAGCAGCTGCTCATGCTGCACACTTGACTATTCACTGCTGCATTGCCCTCTTTGCCCTCCCAGATCTGGATCATGGCGGCCCAGTTTGAGGTGCGGCAGCTGCGGCTGGACGCGGCGCGCAAGATACTGGGCATGGCCATCGGCATGTGCCCCAAGGTGAGAGGCCGCCCTCCTCCCTCTTTTTGCTGCTTGCCTAGTGCTGAAGCCCAGGGAGCCCTGGGCAGCGCTGGTGGTGTGGCAGCTGCAGAGTGGAGCATGTGTGTCCCAGCTCTGATGCACAGCGCCTGCTTCCTGAAGGCTGTGCTGCCCCGGGGCCACATGCCCCCACTGCACATCACCATGCGCTCGGTTCCTGCACCTCCCGCTTCCCCTCCAAACCCTTCGCTGCACCCTGCCGGACACGCTGTTCAAGAGCTCCGTGCAGGTGCAGCTAATGCTACCTGTTTATTTTTCCCCATTTTTTGTCACCCTCCCTAATCCACCCTTCACAGGACAAGCTGTTCAAGAGCTACATCGAGATGGAGCTGCAGCTGGGCAACATTGAGCGCTGCCGCACGCTCTACCAAAAGTACATTGAGTGGAGCCCCGNCAACGCGGCCGCCTGGCGCAGGTGTGTTTGTGCTTTGGCTTTGGTGGTGGTCGCTGGTGTTGGCTAGCAAGAGCCAACAGTTGGGCCGCCTGGGGCAGGTGGGAGGGACGGACATTCGCACCTGGCGGATGCGTACCTTTACTGCTCATCTGTGCTGGCTTGCAGAGCAGCCTGTGTGTCGACGTGCGCGTCGCCAAATTCTCAAAGGGGACAAATCATCGCCGGGCAAGCCGCAACTAGTGTCTGTTGGCGCATTGTCAAGCACGTGTGTCATATCAACTTTGACCTGCAGGTTTGCCGACCTGGAGCGGTCGCTGGGCGAGTCGGAGCGGGCGCGCGCGGTGTACGAGCTGGCCATCGCGCAGCCGGTGCTGGACATGCCCGAGGTGCTGTGGAAGGCAAGTATATTCTCAGTCGATTGTGGTTGCAGTCTGCAGTTCGCAAAGTTATGCTTGGGGGGGGCGTCGCGCAGCCGGTGCTGGACATGCCGGAGGTGCCGTGGAAGGTGCGCCTAACTTGCAACTGTTTATGGCTGTGGTCTGCAGCTGGTTGTGCCGTGTTTCAACTGGCCATTGGAGCGAGTGCTAGACATGCCGGCAGTGGCATGGCAAATGCGCCAGGGCAGCATGGCAGCAGGAAAACTCTTAAGCAGCCCAATGCTCGGCATTCCACCGCTGCCCACACCCGGTGCTTCAATATCATCAGTGTCGACCGCTTGCGCTCAGTGCTGTGTTGTCGCACACCTCACTTTCAGCTGTTATTCATCACCCCTGCAGGCCTACATCGACTTTGAGATTGGGGAGGGCAACCGCGAGGGCGCGCGCGAGCTGTATGAGCGACTGCTGCAGCGCACGCGCCACGTCAAGGTGGGGGTTGGTTTTGTCAAGGGTCTCGCAGTGGTGGGTTGCTGCAGGTTGCAGTGCACACGCTGCATACCCTGCAGTACGTACTCTGCCAGGTGCTACGGTCACACATACCTGCAGTCTGCCTTGCTAAGCACCCTCTATCACGCTGCGTTCCGGTTGATACTCACTCTCCCCTGCCGCCACAATTGCCGTTCTCCCATGCAGGTCTGGCTGTCGTACGCCAAGTTCGAGGCGACCCCCGTGTACCCTCACATTTCGTTAGCTGCTTACTCTCTTCTCTACTCTCTACCATCCTCCGCTCCAGGTCTGGCTGTCGTACGCCAAGTTTGAGGCGACCCCGCTGGCGGTGCTGGCCACCCCTGTGGACGAGGACGAGGGGCGAACCGAGGAGGAGCGCGCGCAGCAGCTGGCGGAGGCGGAGGAAGCGGAAGGCGGCGAGGCGGGCACAGGTGCGAGCCTGGCATGGGTGTAAGTTGGGTTTTTCTCTGGCGGGGTTGTGGCACAGCGAAGCAGATGCGGTGGAAGCGGAAGGCGGCGAGGCAGGCACAGGTGCGCAGTGGGGAGGGGAGGTGGCTGGTAGGAGAGGCAGTCTGCTGGCCGGCATATCAATCTCCACCTCGCAAGCAGACGCAGGCAGACCAGCAGGCACGCAAGCACACACCGCTGCATTGCACTCAGCACCATGCTCTCATCAAATCCTGCAGCGGAGCGGGAGACGCGGGCGCGGCGGGTGTACGAGCGCGCCTTCCGCGGCCTGCGCGACGGCCAGCCAGACGCGAAGGAGGAGGCGGTCATGCTGCTGGAGGCGTGGCGCAGCTTTGAGGCCGGCTGCACCTCGCGGTGGGTGCATGGGAGTTGCTGCCGACTGATTGGATTGGTTGGATAGCTGTTTTCATTCGTTGGGTGGGCGGTCATGCTGCTGGAGGCGTGGCGCAGCTTTGAGGCCGGCTGCACCTCGCGGTGGTTTTGCGTGGGGGCGGCTTGCTGTAGGTTGGTTGGAGCCCTTATGTTTGCTGTTTGCATCACTCAACCTGCACTACTTTTCAACCCTACAGGCCGGAGGAGGAGCGGGCGCGTGCGGTGGCGGCGGTCGAGGGCAAGATGCCTCGCCGCGTGAAGCGCAAGCGGCCCATCGTGCTGGACGACGGCTCGCAGCCGGGGGGCATGGAGGAGTACTACGACTACATCTTCCCGGTGAGCTGGGCTTGATTGTCTCTGATATGGTTAGTAGTGGTTAAGTTGGGATTAAACACTGCTCAAATGCGCAGCATGGAGGAGTTCATCTTCCTGGTGAGTGCCTTCGCTACTGTTTAGTTTACATTTCGATAGATAAATTCATCTCTGGATTTGAGTGGCATGGAGTACTACGACTACATCTTCCCGGTGAGGCTTGGTAGTTAGTTAGAATGAAATCTATCATGGAGTAGTGCTGCGACTACAGGCTGCGCTTGGCTGCCAAACAGTTTGCAAATGAAGCTGACATCCTGTGTGCATGGTTAACGCGCATATTTGTGTGGCTGCCTGAATTAGCGCGCAGTTCCGCCCAGCTGTCTATGTCACGAACTCCTCTGCGGCTGCCCAAACTCAACACCCCTCCCCCCTCCCACACCTGCCATCCCACAGGACGAGGCGGCGGCGGCCCCCAACCTCAAGCTGCTGGAGATGGCGCACAAGTGGAAGCGGCAGAAGATGGGGGACGGCGACGAGGCATAGGCTGCAACTGGCCCCAAAGGCGGCGAGGCTTGGCAGGCGGCTCTCTCACGCTGAGACCGCCTGCCTACGTCACTTAGCATTTACGTTAGGCCCTGACAGTGACTTTTAGTTTCCGAGACCACTGGTTTGGTNGTTTGTAGGTTTTCACACAGGCTAGACAGCGTTGCCCTGAGCACTGCCGCCCATGCTGTGCTTCCTGTTCCCCTNCTTACTTCTGCCTGNCTTGCGACCCCCGNTCTCCTCTCGCTCCCGCTGCCGCTCCTTCTCCCTGCTTCACATTGACAGCTGTTGCCGTGTAACAGTGGCACGACTGTGCAGCGCAATGCCAAGGTGCCACAAGGAACCAGGCTGGCGTTTGTGAAGTCAACGCCCCTTGCAGCCTGCACCCCGCAAGCCTGGGCAGGCTCAGGGCGCAGCAAACTTCTCCGCCGGTGGCTGCTCGCTTCCTGCGGTAATGCCACACGCCTTGGCGGCTGCTGACGGCGCCTCGCCGCTTGCAATCTTGCCTGCCACACAGCTCACATCCTCCTGCAGCACAAAAATCGATGCACAGCAGCGTTTGTCATCATCAGAACTGCTGAGGAGAGGAGAGTGGTTTTGGGCTCCGCAGGCGTGGCAGCGCCCACCTGCCTTCCTCCCCTTGGCCGCACTGCCGTAGCTGCATCCGGTGCAACCCACACAAGCCATGACGCAAGAAAGCAATGAAACCACGCACCGGGGCGGCGCAGATGGGCTGGCAGCTGCACCCGTCCAGGCAGAGCTGANGGGTGGGGCAGCGAGGGGGGCCCGCTAGGCCGACAGCGCAGGGCGGTGCATCACACAGCACCATCTCCCGGCAAGGCCCTGCCAGCGCTTCAGCCACGCTGCCTTGGGGCACGCCTGGCGCAGCTGGGACGGAGTATGAGTGAGGGCTTGAGAATGCAGGCTAATGATGGTTGCTTGGCAGGTACCCGCCACCGCCGCCTTCGCCGACGCCCTGCAAAGCTGTGCGCAGTGCTCCACTGCCACGCTGCCCTTCGCCAGGGCAAAAGCTCGCCTTGGAGGGCGGTTGCCAGCCTTTGAGCGTTGGCAACTGTGGGGGAAGGCTCGGCTGCCGGCGGCGGCAGGTGCTTGGGCGCAGCCGCCGCGGTTAGCAGGAGAAACATGACGCCAGCCAGTGCCTTGTGTGTCATGCTGCTTCGTGAGTTGCGTTGGAAAAAATTGCAGACAAGCCGACGACGAAGGGCCCTGCTGACATGAAAGCAGGGCTGAAGGTGCCCTCCCCCCTTCCGGCGCTGCCATGCTGGCTGGACCTCAGGCAGAAGGCTTCCATGTCGTTGCTTTGCTTGCAACTGGTTGGCAAATGCTTCACAGCGTATGTGAAAGGCACGGGATGGGAGCATCTGATTGTTTGGTCTGATCTGGTCAGGAGGGGAGCCAACTGGTGTGGTGTGCAGTGAAGTGCCCAGTTTGATAACGCTCAGGGGTGGCACACGGGCCACCAAGCTGGACAGAAGGGTGAGGACGGGAGTGGATGTACAGCAATGTTGTTGGCAACAGTGGGGCGAGGTGAGGTGGGGTAGGGAGAGGAAGAATAACGAATGGACAGGTGTGCACTGTAGGGTTCGGTCAGTTGTGAAAAAAGAGGCAACAGGGGGCGCAGAAACGAGTTGGCAAGGTGCAAGGCAGCACCTGCAGGTGGATGGCTAGAGGCCGCGACAAACTGGGAAGGCACATTGGCGTCAAGCGGAGGCACCCTGGGGCAGTGCTGAGACACGCTGGAGGAGTCCTGAGCTGCCCCTCAGCGGTGCCACCAGTTGGAGGTAGAGGTGCCGCACACGCGCTTGATGTGGGACTTCAAGGGCTCGGGGTTTTTACCCGCAAGCTCCTGAAGCAGCGCATCATCCTGCAATTGGGTCAACAAGGGCGTACGTGGGTTGGTCGTGAGTCAGCTGCTGTGCAGCATGCGGCAAGGTGCACGCCCCCCAACCAGCAACAGCCATGCGGGCTGCCGAGTGCACAGGCTAGACTTGCTTGCAGGTACTTGCTCAGGCCCACTGCATGCCTGCACATGTGCATCAGTCAGCCACCCAGCCGCATTCAGTCAAAGAGCAGCCGCTGTTACAAGTGCAGCAGGCACAGCAGGCACAGCAGCCACAGCAGTCACAGCGCACCTCCAGGTAGCGATTGCCTGGCAAATTGAAGGCGGGCAGCTCCGCGGGCCGGCCGTTGCGTAGCCAGCGGTAAGTGAGACCCAAGTCTACCGCTCGGGCAGCCTGCAGAGGGCAAAGACCATGCACGTCACTTGATGCCAATGCGAATTGTCAGTGTGATCGGCAAGCCTGCCGACAAAGACGCTGCCAAATGACCTCCGGGCACGCTTTGAATGCACACAGCCACTCCTCTGGGCGCCCATGCCGCAACAAAGCACGATGCTGTCGCAGGCAGGCGTGAACACCAGGCAGCCCAGCACGAGGCGACAAAAGCAGACCAGCCCCAGCTCACCGCCTCGGCAGTTGAGTAGGTGCCCAGCCAGAATTGCTCGCTGCGCAGCGAAAAGGTGGCCGTGAATCGCCCCTCTGCAGTTGGGCGCACTCCTGTGAACGGGCGTGCCGCCGCCGCCGCCGCTGCAGCGGCCTCGTTGGCCGGCCCCGCCTCACCGCCGCCCCCAGCCGTCGCATCCAAGCTGCCGGCTGGCCGCAAGCGGCTGGGGCGCTTGCCGCTTGGGACGGGCGGCCGGCGGCCGCCTGCAGCGCTGCCGCCCAGCACTGGAGCCAGGTGCCGCTTCAGCTTGCGCTGCAGGGCAGAGCTGCGGTGGTTGAAAAAGTGGCAGCTGCGCTCTGCCAGGTCAGCGTGTGGCTCCCCCTGCAGTGTCAGCCCCGCCAGCAGCCGTGCCGCCAGCTGGCTGAGGTCCACCTGCTGCTGCTGCTGCGGACCAGCGCCTGTTGCCCGCGCTCCAGCCTGCCGCCGCTCCGGCTCGCCGCCGCTGTCTGCATCGGCTGCCGCTGCCGCTGCCGCTGCCGCTGCTGCCGCCGCACCGACCTGCAGCACATCAGCTGCATGGCGGCAGGCGGCAGACTGCGGCAGCTGCCCGGCAACTCGGTATGCCAGCCAGCCTTGCACAGGGGCAGGGCCGGANTCCCGCTGCCGCTGCTGGCGCCAGCTGTCGGGCAGCGGCACGAGAGCACAGTCAGCTGCAGCGGCTATCAGCGCTTGCGTTACGTCTGGGCCTTGCCGCGCACGCTGCACCCAGGCAGGCACCGGGCCGGCTGGGGGCACCGCAAGCTGCTGTTGCTGCTGCTCTGCCTGCTGCGCTGGGAGGGGAGCCTGAGGCAGAGGGGAGCAGGGCAAGGGCATCGCAATGGGGCCATTGACAGGCAGGCACACCATGCAAAGCATGCACCGGTCGGCTTGCCAACCCACAGCAACCACTCGAAGCAGCAGCGGCTCACCGGTGCATACAGAGCATCCACGCACTGCTGCCAGGCCTCCGGCGCGATGCCCCGCTGCTGCTGCTGCTGCTGCTGCCCTTGCTGCGCAGCCGCTGTTGCTGCAGCTGCGCCAGGCGAGCGCTGCAGAGATTCAGGGCTGGAGCCCAGCGGAGGGCTCAGCCCCGGGCTGCCGCTAGCTGGCGAGGGAGCGCCGGATGAGAGGCGCCTGGGCGGTAGCCGCAGGGTGGGGTTCACCGGTTGCACCGGCTGCCCCTGCTGTGCGCCAGGGCTACTCAGCAGCATGGACGGCAGCNTGGGGCAGCGGCAGCCCGCTGGCTGGCTGCAGCGGCGGGTGGCCGCCGCCACGCGCCCGCTTGCCCAGCAGCTYGCTCGGCTGCACCGGCAGCTGCGGCCCGCTGGGCGCACCCAGCAACTGTCGCTCCTGGGCTGGGCTGGGCTCCGCTGCCGCCGCCTGCTTGTCGATGACCGCCTGCCTCCCAGCCTGAGGTGCCATACCTCCCGCAGCCGCGCGCAGTGCAGGAAACACCCAGCCCTCGGCCGAACCACCGCCCGCTGCCGCACCATGCGGCGCCTCAGGCGCCAGCCGGGGCTTCTTGCTGGGCGGCGCTGCTGCTTCTGCTGCGGCTGCTGGCACTGCACCTGCTCCTGCTGCTGCAGTACCATCAGCATCAGCCAGAGCTGTGTGGGCTGAGGACCCGCTCCCCTGCTCAGCCTGCTGCCGGCTCCCTGCCCGCTGCGTTGCCTGCTGCTGCTGCTGCCGCTGCTGCTGCTTAGGCTGCTGGTGGCTGCCTGCCACATCAGCTGCCACTGTCACCGCAATCTTGGCCTTTTTGGCCTTCTTCTTCTTTGGCTGCCATG
>JADXDR010000063.1:555855-566618 GCA_025026875.1 Chlorella ohadii | reverse complement strand
GCTGCTGCTGCTCAGCCTCCTCTTCCGCCACAAGATCGATGACGTCCGTGCTCTGGACAGCTGCCGCCTGGTGCCGCGTGTGCCGCCGCTGGCCGGGCGTTGGGAGCCGCCGGGGCTTGGCTGGGGAGGGGCGCTCGCCGCCGCAGCACTCGCACTGCAGAAAGTCGGCGTTTTGGTTCACGAATGTGCACGCTGGGCACTCCCAGCCCATGGGCCCAGTACTCTGCTTTGAAAGGCGGAGGAGGGTGACACAATTGTGGGTGCAGCCGGGTGGGAGTGCAGGGTGGCCCCCACTGCAAGGCTTGCAGCCTGAGCTGGCCGGCAACGCAGACGCATTTTGGCGGCGCACCGTTGGGCGGCGCGAACGGCGACGCGGGCCTCAGGGCCGCTGCGCAGCCATCGGAGCGTTGGACGGCCTGCGTGGCGTTTTGGGTTGAACATGTAAGCAGCAGGCGGCCCGGGGAGCCCTGCAGGACGCAGCGAGGTTAAGTTCTGGCCGGGCGCCTCTTCGGCTGCTGGGCTGGATGCACCAGATAGCTCGCAGCACCTGATGTGTGTTCGGCAGCAGGTGCAGCCAGCACGGGACTCCAGCTGGTGCTCGTGGCTGCCGAGGGATGTTCAAGCTGCTGACGAGTGGGTCGCCCGTCCGCCGCAGCGCAACATTCGAAGTCTCGGGCAGCCGATGCACGCGTGCCAAGCTTGACTCTGTCCACCAGGTCCGGCATGGCCTTGCATGGGCTTGGCGATAACTCAGTTGCTGGGGGAGCGCCCTGTGAGCCCTCTTTCCCGACACATCAACATGATGCAGGCCGCTCTGTCCGCTCGTGTGCCCGCCGTGGCGCGCAGGTGCGCTGCCGACCATGCAGGCAGCGAGCCCCGCCTCTGCGACCTGCCTGGCGCCCTGTATCGCCCAGAAATGCACAAATGCATGTTCAGCAGTGCTGCAAAGGGCCGTCGCGTGGCGCATTTGCCCCACAAACCAGGCAGCACCGCCCCTGCGCCTCACTCCGCCCCTGCCACCCCACATTGTCATCTGCAGCGTGCGGGCCCCGCGCTCCGCTCGCGCCCAGCGCGCGGCGGTGCGCCCGGCAGTGGCTGCCGCCGAGGCGGAGGCAGCGCCGGCCGAGGCGGCGCCCGAGGCGGCCGAGCAGCAGCAGTCCAGGCGGTCGCAGCGCCGCCAGCAGCGCGGTGCGTCTGCAACTTGTGGCGCTTTTTTGTGATCTTTAATGCATTGCAGGGGCTGCCCTGCCTCCGTGCCCTTGATCCCAGCCTCCCTCCTGCCGCACTGCATCCCCACCGCCCTGCCGCCTGCAGCGTCTGCGGGCCCCCAGCGGACCATGGCTCTCACCGACCTGGAGCCCGGCAAGGAGTATGACGGCGTGATTGTGTCCATCCGCGACTTTGGCGCGTTCGTCAACATTGGCTGCCAGACCGACGGCCTGCTGCACATCTCCCAGGTGGGTGCAGGCAGGCCGGGCAGCAGGGCGAGCAACGCATGATTGTTGAACACAGCCACACGTTTGACGCGCCGCCTGATGGCACGCATGGCAGCAACTGATTGACACAGTGCACTGCGCAGCGTGCCGGCTGCCCTGGAGTGTCCAATGCATGTCCTGCATCAACTCCCACCTCGCGCCCACCCCTCCCCCGAGAGCAGATCTCCACCGGCTTTGTGCGCGACGTGAACGACGCTGTGTCCAACGGCCAGGAGGTGCGCGTGCGCGTGATGAGCGTGGACTCCGAGCGCGGCAAGTTTGCGGTGACCATGATCCCTGAGGGCGCGCGCAACGGCGGCGGGCGCAACGACGGCGGCGAGGAGGATGCGACCGGCGAGCGGCCGTCGCTGAAGCAGCAGGCGCGGGCGCCTAAGCAGGCGCGCGCGCGCCGCGCCGCCCCCCCTGTCAAGGCCGGCGACGCGATCAAGGGCAAGGTGGCGAACACCGCTCCCTTTGGCGTGTTTGTGGAGATTGCCGAGGGCTTCACCGGCCTGCTGCACGAGGCGGAGCAGGTCCGGGCTGAGGGCGCTGCGCCGCTCAAGGAAGGCGACGAGGTCGAGGTGAGAGGGCGGCAGGAGCTGTCGTTTGGAGCCATTGTACTTGTGCAGGGTTGTGGGGCGAAGGGGCGGCGCTTCGCCAGCCATGATGCATGCGCGATGGCACACTGCTGGCAGGCGGGCTTGGCTTGGCAAGAGATTGGCAAGAGAACATTGCCGCCTACTTGGCGAGGCCGGCCCGCATCATTTGCCATTGCTCAATCCATGCCCCTCTTCTGTTGCGCCCTGTACAGGTGGTGGTGGTCAGCGTGCGCGGCGACAAGGTGTCCCTGTCGCAGCGCTCCGCCGACGAGATTGCGGCGGTGAGCGCACGCACTGGCATTTTGGGCGGCGCGGTTTCAGCTGGCGGGGAGTGTTCTGGACCGGCGTGTTTGCTGTGCCTCAGCCTGGGCTCTCTGTAGCATGAAACGTTCCCCGCTCCACCTGCCAGCCGAGTGCCCTGCCGCACACAGTACCTGCTGCTCATGCGCTCCTCCCTACCTACCTGTGTAGGAGAAGGAGATGGCCACCGCCGGCATCTCTGCCGCCGCGGTGGAGGCCCCCTCTATCGAGCTGCCGGAGGGCGCCAACTCGCTGAGCCTGCTGGCCCGCGGCCTGGCTGCCGCCGGCATCACCGCCGACAAGTTCAAGGCGGTGGGTGCTGCCTAAGCGGGTGCTGCTGAAGAGGTTGCTCCCTAAGCAAGCCAGAAGCTAGCAGGCGCCCATTTGCGCAGTGCTAGCTGCCGCTGTGCTCTGCCGCATCTTTGCCGGGGGTGGCCACCCAAAACCGCAAAAAAACGCCAAAACAGTTTTTCTCGTTCCACCTACGATGCGACCATGCCATGCCGCCATGCCATACATTCCTGTACCGCTGCCCCGCCTGCCTCCTGCTCCCCTCTCGGCCTCTCGGCTCGCCTGCTTGTTTTTCCTTGACCGGTCAGCCGCGCCCGCGCCCAAAGTGATCGGGCCATGAAACTGAGCCAACGCCTGGTGTGCATGCACCCACAGGCCCTCTGTAACGCCACGCGCACACAGGGGGCCCCGGTGCATGCACATCAGGCAGAGGCAGGGCCGGCCGGCCAGAGGACACGCTCGGGAAACATTTCCAACCAGCCATAGCCGTGAATGAGAGCTGCCAAGCCGCCGGAAAGTACATCGAAGCAAAACTGCCGCAGCCAGCCGACCCGCCGCTTGCTTGCTCCGCCCGCCCATGCAGCCCGCCAAGGCCGCCCCCAAGGCTGAGCCCGCGCCCGCTGCCGCCGCCGCTGCCCCCGCCGCTGAGGCCAAGAAGGAGGAGAAGGCTGCCCCTGCGCCCAAGGCTGAGGCCGCCAAGGCTGAGGCCAAGCCCGCTGCCGCCGCCGCCGGCGGCATCTCTGCCGGCCTTGTCAAGGAGCTGCGCGAGAGCACCGGCGCGGGCATGATGGACTGCAAGAAGGCGCTGGCGGAGTGCAACGGCGACCTGGAGAAGGCTAAGGAGGTGCGCAGGGGTGGAGGCAGCACATGAAGCAAATGCATGGCCGCCGGCGCAGCAGGGTTCATGGCTCTTCACCGCTGCAGCTGGTCAGCCTGCCGGCAGTAGTGGGGATGGTGCCGAAGTCGAGCTGCGGCCGAGCTGTCGCACATGCCAGTGGATGGCAGCGCTTGCACGCGGCTCAAGCTCTCCCCGATTTGTGCCTTGTGCCTGCTTTCCACCTTGCAGTTCCTGCGCAAGAAGGGCCTGGCCTCTGCTGACAAGAAGGCGGGCCGCGTGGCTGCTGAGGGCGCCGTCTGGTCCTACATCCACGCCGGCAGCCGGTGAGGCATTTCGCGCAGCCGCCTGCTGCTGAGCATGGTTGCCTTGTCTTGCCATTGTGCTGACTGGAACTGCTGCTGCGCATTTCTGTCGGCCAGGCCTGCCCACTAGTCAGCAATGGCCCTCTCCTGCCTGCAGCCTGGGCGTGCTGGTGGAGGTGAACTGCGAGACCGATTTCGTGGCCCGCGGCGAGAAGTTCCAGGAGCTGGTCAACGACATCGCCATGCAGGTGGGCAGCTGAGCTGAGCAAACTCGGACTCACTTTGGGGCGCTGTTGGTGCCGGCTGCAGCTGCTGCTGCTGTGGCAGGCCAGCTGGTGGGTGCTGGCCGCTGCTGCGGCTCTGGCATCCATTCAGGGCCTGCTGGCGTATCACGCTTGCACCAGGTGTGATCGCTGTTTGGCTTGTGCATTGGCCCGAACTGACGCATACCTGCCCTGCCCGGCCAAACCACCGCAGGTTGCCGCCAGCCCGGAGGTGACGGTGGTCAGCGTGGCCGACGTGCCTGCTGAGATTCTGGAGAAGGAGAAGGCCATTGAGATGGAGAAGGAGGACATCAAGTCCAAGCCCGAGCAGATGCGGTGCGTTCTGTTGAGGCGGCAGGTGGCTGGTTGAGGATGGCACGTGCCATGGCTGGGAGGCCGCTCCGCCTGCCGATGCTTTGCTGGGTGCTGCTGGTCAATCGCCGCTGCACCTGACCCCGCCCGCCCCGCTTTTCCCTGCCTGCCTGCCTGCCCGCCTGCCCGCCTGCAGCGAGAAGATTGTGCAGGGCCGCGTGGACAAGATTGCCAAGACCATGGCCCTCCTGGAGCAGCCCTACATCAAGGACAGCGGCAAGACCGTGGCGGGTGCGCGCTGCTGCGCCTGCTGCTGCTGCTGCTGCTGCTGCTGCTGCTGCTGGCGTCAATGCTGCCGCTGCTGCTGCTGGCGTCAATGCTGCTTGCCGCCGCCCCACTCACTCCTGCCTGCCCAACTGCCGGTCGGCACCCCACCCTCACATCTGCCTCCCCACCCCTCTGCACCCTGCCGCCTGTCTTCAGAGGTGATCAAGGAGGCGATTGCCGGCATCGGCGAGAACATCCAGATCCGCCGCTTTGAGCGCTTTGTGCTGGGCGAGGGCATCACCGTGGCCAAGGCCGACCTGGCCGCCGATGTGGAGGCGCAGACCAAGGCCATGCAGGCGGGTGCTGGGGCGCTGGGTTGGTTTTCGTGCTGGCGCCGCCTGGGTTGCAGGCGGCATGGCCGCGCAGTGGCAAGTCTGCTGCTGTGTCAGCCAATGCGGCTGTCGTATGCCTCGCTTCTTCCTCTGCCTAGCCAACTGGCTTTTCTGCCTTGCGGAGCGGTGCCGTCCACTCCCAGCACTCCTCTCTCAACCTGCGCCCACCCGCCGCTTTACTTGCCGCAGGAGGCTGCCGCCAAGAAGGCCGAGGCCGAGCCCAAGAAGGAGGAGCCCCAGGCCGCTGCCAAGCCGGCTGTGGAGGTGCGAGAAGCAGCAGCGAAAATCTGCCGCCGCTCCTGCCGCCGCTGTTGCCGCCGCTGCATTGCCGAGCCCTGCTTCATGCCAGCTGCTTTGCGGCTTGGTGCTCTGGTGTTCACCACAAGCAGCCTTACAAATGACTGCCCCTGCTTGTGTGTCCTTCCTTCTCTGTGGCAGATCTCCCCCAAGCTGGTGAAGGAGCTGCGTGAGAAGAGCGGCGCGGGCATGATGGACTGCAAGAAGGCGCTGGCGGGTGGGTGCTCAGCTCAACCGCAGCAGTGCATGGCAGCCCAGGCAAAGCCGCTCGGCGCATAGCAAAGCACAGCTGGTTCCTGCCCCTGCGCGGGCCTCTGCTTGGCCCTGCCCTCCCAGCTCGTCTGCCTGACCTCACAACCGACCCCTCCCTCCTTCCCCATCCGCCCCTGCCGCAGAGTGCGGCGGCGACATTGAGGCCGCCGCCGACTTCCTGCGCAAGAAGGGCCTGGCCTCTGCTGACAAGAAGGCGGGCCGCGTGGCTGCTGAGGGCGCTGTGGGCGCCTACATCCACGCCGGCAGCCGGTGAGGGAGGCAGAGCAGCGGCTGGGTGCTGCTGGACACGGCTGGACCATGTGTTCGGCTGGCATCGCAGCACCAGCTGCTGCTCCATGCTACCTGGTTTTCCCTGCCTGTCCAGCTGCTTCACTGCAAACTGCTAGCCTGCACCACGCCACCACCACGCCTGCGCTGACCTGGCCTGCCGCTGTGCCACATATTCTCTTGCAGCCTGGGTGTGCTGGTGGAGGTCAACTGCGAGACTGACTTTGTGGCCCGCGGCGAGAAGTTCCGGGAGCTGGTCAACGACATGGCCATGCAGGTGGGCAAGCTGCCTGTGAAGGATGGTTTGGGTGGTGCATCTGGTGTGGGTGGTGGGCGGGCTGCCGGAGTGCCACTTTTGCGGGCAGGCTGCTGTGGAGCTTGCTGCACAACTGCTGTCACGTGGCCTGGGTCCAGAGCTGTCTCCCTCACCCTGTTCTCTCCCCGCTATCCCCGCCCACCTCCGCCCGTGTGCCTTCCCCAGATTGCTGCCTGCGCGGACGTGCGGTACGTGAGCGCCGCCGACGTGCCCGCCGCGCTGCTGGAGAAGGAGAAGGCCATTGAGATGGAGAAGGAGGACATCAAGTCCAAGCCCGAGCAGATCCGGTGCGTGCTGCGCTGCGCTGCGCTGTGCGTGCTGTGCGGTGCTGAGCATAGCTGCGGCACTGCGCGGCGCTGGTGGGTTGCACTAGCAGTCAGGCGGATGGGGGTTGTTAGAGCACGCCTCCTGGCCGGCCAGCGCCCATGCTCAGCACCGACCCCTCCTTCTCACTCCGCCTTCCCCCTCCCCTTCCCGTCCTCCCCGTTGGTGCAGCGAGAAGATTGTGCAGGGCCGCGTGGACAAGATTGCCAAGGAGATGAGCCTGCTGGACCAGCAGTTCATCAAGGACACCTCCAAGACCGTGGCGGTGAGTGCCACTCGAGTGAACACGATGCTGACAAGTCTGAACCATCTGAACCCCCAGTTTGACCGACATGTTGGCCCACCCATTCACTATGATTTTCACTGCCTGAATGGCGTTGTGCTGCTGCATACACTGCACACACATGCAGTGCGTTCCTGGGTCAGTTACCTTCCACTTGCTCCACTACCTGCCCACCGCACCCCACTTAACCTGCCCTGACCCCTTCTCGCCCCCTCCCCTGCTGCCCCCCTCCCCTCTGAACAGGAGCACATCAAGGAGCAGATTGCGGGCATCGGCGAGAACATCCAGGTCCGCCGCTTCTCGCGCNTACGTCCTCGGCGAAGGCANTTNGAGAAGAAGCAGGTGGGTGCTGNCNTCAAAGTGTGTGCNTGAGGCAGGGTTTGGCGTGCGCGGAATGGGGGGCAGGCGAAGGGTTGGCTGGGCGGTGCGGCCGGAAGCCGCCCCTACATGCCCAGGCCAGCTTGCGGCAGCCCGCTGGGCAGTGAAGCGTGTGCATGTGCGCTGTGCCTGACCTGCCTTGTCTTCTTTGCTTGCCTTACCTGCGCTACTCCTCACCTGCCTCACTGGCAAACCCCAATCTCCCCCACAGGTCGACTTCGCGGCTGAAGTGGCAGCGCAGACGGGCGGCAAGCTCTGAGCGGCCCGCCAGCCCTCCCTGCCCCCCTCCTAAGCAGCCAGCCGCCCGGCCCTCACGGCCGAGCGGCTCGAACAACCCAGCAACGATGCGAGGCGAACCGCGCCCCTCTCTAGTCTATACTCACGTCCCCTCTCCTGTCCGATTTTAAGCCTTCTGCCGACCCGCTCACAGCACCGACAATGCCCTCTCGCACTGCGCTGCGCGGCCCAGCGGCCCGCGCCTCCTCACTTTTTGTGCCCAGCCCGCATTGGGGTGGTCTGCCAATTTCATTCTGGGCTCCTCCTTGTCTCGCCCGGCCGCCCCCTCTGCTTCTTGGCCAGGGCAATGCCTAGCATCACCTGTAAGAGAAAGATTTGCAGCGGCCAGCAGGATGCGGGCAGGCACATCAGCATGCTCTTGCCTCCTGCCATGCAATGCGGTTGGCTATTACATGCCATGCCATGGTGCATTGAAGGAGATTGAAAGAGACAACGAAAAAGGAAGCCTGGGGAACTGGGCACAGCGCCAGTGAGGTTGCACACTGGGCTGAGCGCGATCGCTTGCAAGCGCAGCCACGTGCTGCGCCTTGCAAAATTTGCCTGCCTAAGTGGGCCTGGCCGCATGGGCGGCGTAGTGCCTAGGGGTGGGTCAGTGGACAGAGGCAGGTGCGCAGGTGGTCAGAACGTGGATAAATGTCGGAGAGCGGGAGACGAAGCAGGATATGAAGCGGGAGAGGATCGAGCGGCAAGTGGGGGGAAATGATTCGTTGGAGTCTCACCTAGCGTAGGTGTAGGAGGGCAACCAAACTAAGGTCTAAGAGTAGGTGAGAGGTTGGGGGCGCAATGAACAGCCCCATGGCATCGTGGGTCAGTGTTTCAACTGCTTTGCTATATAAGGCAACAACCTGCAACTGCCTGCTGCTAGCTGTGGGCGCTCGAAAGCCTGGTCCACAGGCCTGTGGCGTATCAGTGCAATCGCTCCTAGGGCACGAGCACCAGGGTGGCTGCCGGCAGCTGGTCCTGCCCAAAGCGCAGTGCATACGCGCCGCAGGGCGGCTGTGGGTCGCCAAAGCCGGCCCAGCTGGACTTGCTGCCGGTGCCCAGTCGCAGGTCAAAGCTGAGCTGGCGGGTGCCAGCTGGCGCCAGCTCGCCGCTGCGTTGGTAGGCAACCAGGCGCTGCACCAAGTCGGTGGTGGTGGCACTGGTGGTGCAGCGCGAGGCGGCGATTATGGCATGAGGGCCGGGCCCTGCTGCCTCGTCTGGGCCTAAGTAGCTGAGGAACAGCAGGACCGAGGTGTCTGCTGCCATGTCCGCAGTGTTTGTCAGCTGCACAGCGGCCGTCGCCACGACGGGCGCTGCATTGCCGCTGCTGCTGCCGCCGGCGGCGAGCTGCCTGGCGGTCCCAGCGCGCTCCCGTAGCACGCGCAGCTTGGGCGTGCCAAACTCCCAGCGCACGTAGCTCAGGCCAAAGCCAAACTCAAACAGCGGGGCGTCGCCGCGCCAGTAGCGGTACGTGCGGCCTGTTGGCAGGAAGGGAATGGGAGCGGACATGGTTTGCTAAGCAAAAAAATAAAGTTATGTCATCACGTGGTGGGGCATGTGCAGCACCGCGGCAAGCAGGCATCTCTGAGGAGCACGAGGCAATGTGCACTCTTGCAGGCTGTGCACTGTACCCCAACCGCCTGCCTGCTGCCAAGCCACGTCCCACCACACCAGCCGCCCACCTGGGTAGCTGCCGTCGGCGCGCATGCGCATGTCTGTCATGGGCAGCTGCTGCGTGTAGGAATCGCGGTACCACGTGACAGGCAGGCGGCCTGCCAGTGGGGAGCACAAGGCGGCAACGGGAATTGAGCGGGTGACATTGCGGAGCAGGTGGCAGGCTGCCTTATCGCCAAACCACCTATGCGTGCAGAGCTGCCACCGCCGCCATTGAGGCTGCTGCGAATGAACAAAGGGCCGGACTGAAACCCTGGCCTGAACGTACCTGACGGGGCGGTCTTGCCCACAAGGATGTCTGCCACGGCCGCCATGCCGACCTGGCCGGGGTGCCACATGGACAGAATGGCGCCCACCTGCAAGGGCAAGGGCACAGCCAGGTGTGCAGGGTGGGTGGTTGGGCGAGCGCGACAGACATGCAAATGTCAAGGTTATAGCGCTTTGCGGTCTGTTCGNCAGAAAATTACAAGAGGGGCGGACAGACATCACACAATCCAAGCGACAAGGCTCACCCGTGGTGAAGCCGCCATTTCAGACAGGTCGATGGGCCCGCCGTGCGTCAGCACCACAACCAGCGGCTTGGTGGTCAGGTTCGCAATGCGCTGCAGAGGCGGGGAGGAGGGAGTCGTGAGGAGACTGTCTGCTTGGTGAAGACGCAGGCATGCGCTGTGCAGGCTTCAGGCTCGCCCCGCCCATCACAAACACGTGCTCGACAGTCGCGCACTTGCGTGTTGCACTGCTATATGTAGCTGATTCAATGGCCGACAAGCCCCTCCCCATGACCTGGGCCCCACCTGCCACAGCCGCTGCCCAGATCAACCCCTCATATTGAGCAGCACAGCTTCTAGCGCTCCCTAAAACCCACAACTCCAGGCCCCACCTGCCACAGCTTCTCCTGGGTGTCCATGAGCTTGAGGGAGGTGCGGTCGTAGCCCTCCCCCTCAACCAGCCGGTCGTACTGGTGGCCCAGGAACTGCAGGGTAGAATGCATAACAGCATGGACACATGTCTATTGTACAGTATTCAGCGGAGAAGCAGCGGAACGGCCTGGCGTGCCTTGTCCCGCTGGGCTGTCGTGAGGAGCCCTGCATCCCACTGGTTGCGATGATGGCATGACGTGCAGCTTGCACTTGGCGGCTACACAGGAGCCACATTCAGGTTCTCTCCCACCCACCCACCTTCTCGCGCTGCCACTGCGACTGCTTGGTGCTCATGCGGTGCCCCAGGAACAAGATGCACACGTCCGAGGCCTGCGAGGCAGGAGGCGTGACACGGAACATGTCGCATCCGCTGTCTACAAGTTGCGCACCTGGCAACTGTACCGCACTGCCCTGCTCGCCTGCACGTGACATCAAGCAAGCACGTGGACAGGCAGGCTGCAAGCCCTCTCCAGAGCACCAGTTGCCAGCGCACTATATGCCATCCCCAGCCCCAACGCCCACCTCGCAGGCGTCGGCATCCGCCTGTGCGTTGTCGGTTGTGAAGAAGCGGGCGGTGCTGGCATTGTACACGATGTTGGCGTCCGGCAGGGCTGCCTGCATCGCCTTGAGCGGAGTGATCACCTTGCTGGATGTGGCGCCAAAGTACTTGCTGCATGGAGTGGTGGGGATGAGTGTTGAGGGTGAGGTACTGG
>JADXDR010000063.1:534853-550009 GCA_025026875.1 Chlorella ohadii | reverse complement strand
GACTCTGGAACATGTTCACACTCCACCCCACATTGCTCCAATGCTTATAAAGCATAAGATAATGGTAGATTTCAGCCCAGAGACCAGTGGCCTACGGAAAGCGCCTCCGTACTCGACCTACGGAGGCCCCTCCCCCCGCCCCCGACCGGCCTCCCATGTGTCCGGAATCTAAAATTTTTTAAGCACCCGCCTTAGCATTGTGCACAATGAAGTTTAGTACAAGTGGAATGCTGAAATGCACAGCGGACTCCAACCCCTGGCTGCTGCTGCCCATGACACCAGAAACAACGGCTGCCATCCCCCTGCTCTGCCGCCCGCACAAAGTCCCGCACCTGAGATGGCCAGCGTGGCGCTGCCACCAAAGCGCCCCAGCCCCAGCAGCTCGTAGGCTTGCGGGATGGAGGGCGGTTCCAATGCGGGCGCAATGCTGGCATCCAAGCCTAGGTACTGCTGCCCAGTGGCCGTCTCCAGCTGCCGTGCCAGCTCCTCCACTGGCCCCAGCGCTGCCGCAAACGTGTCGTGCAGGCAGCGCTGCGCAGCATCCAACACATTTAGGCTGCAGTCTGCGGCTGCCTGCGCTGCCGCCTGCTGGAAGGCTTGGTGCAGCAGGACGCTGTTCTCCATGCCAATGGCAAAGCCGCCGCGCCCCTCTGGTGCAGCGGCTGCCGGGAAGTAAGGGATGCAGCGCTCGGCGGGGCAGTTGAAGGTGACGCCAAAGCGGAAGGAGGCCGCCGGCTTGGATTCCGCCAAGCCGTGGATGGCCTCTGCCAGCCGCCGCGCCTGCCGCTGCCCCATGCCCCGCTGCCAGCTGCAAGCAGGGGGGTTCAGACTGTGATGTGGGGTTGAATCTCGCTGATCAATCGGCTGATCAATCAACTGATCAATCGGCGGCTGATGTTTCGAGCTGCATAAATGCACATTCTCCCAACACGTGCCGCACGGCTTGCCTGAACGTGCAGCTGGTGTAGTCGGTGGCGGCCGCAATCTGGTGGAACACGCCCTCCTCCAGCAACTGCTCATCACTGGTGCCGCCCAGGCTGAGGAAGGACACTCCATTGGCCAAGCACAGCTGCTCCAGTTCAGCTGCCGTGCCGGCAGCGCTGCTGGCGCTAGGGGCGGCCGACAGCGCTCCAGTCACGATGCGGCACGTCTGCACCTCGTAGCCTGCACGGACTTGGGATGAAACAGCACATGTTGGCATCGCAAAGTTGCAACTAGCTGGCCATGAGCTGCAGGGATGAGCAGAGGCAGCAGGCACGCAAGCTGGAGGGCGGCAACACACCGGCGGCCTCGATGGCGCTCTTGGCCTGCCGCAAGAAGGCAGCCGCAGACGTTATCTGTTCCTCCCATGATGCCGAGGTGCCGATGAAGTAGGAGATGGTGCGAACGCGAAAGCCTTTGGCGGGCTCGGTGGCCATGGCTCCCACACACGGCGTGGTTAGAGAAAAGGCCAATCTCAGCTTGCTCTACGAGGGGATGGATTGATGTCGGGATTGCGACCCAGCGGGATGGCGGGCGTGAGCAGCGACGGCGGCGGGCGGCGGCAAGCGCGAGCTGGCGCCCCGCCGCAGCATGCATGGGCATGCAACATGTAGCTGGAGTGTGTCAATGCAACATAGCAGTTGCGTCCAACAATCACACAGCGCGGCAGCTGCAGGGAGGCCGCCATGGCGAGCGCCCGCTCGGGCATAGTGCCTGAGAGCAGCGAGACGCCGTCCAAGCCGGAGAACTATGTCATCGTATCGTCCAGCAGCGGGGAAGCGTACCGCATGGTGCGCACCCCTGCACGCTAGCCACCGCCCTGCCGCCGCTTGCGCCGCTGCCTGCTGCCGCCGACGCTGCACCTGTGCCGTCTTCCTTTCCTGGTTGCACCTGTGCAGGTCAAGCCCTATCACTTCGACTTCAGCTGCAGCGTGCGGCAGCGCTGGTTTGGCCAGAACATCATCGACATCTTCTCGCGGGTGGGCAAAATAAAAGCTGCTTGGGCTGCTGGTCCACTGGTGTGCCCCATGTCCTGTGGTCATGAACGAATGTGCGCCGTTCCCAGTGGCATTGCGTTGCATGCCTTGCTGTCCTGGCTGCTGTCGCTCCTACATCGATGTCTTGCGTGCTTGTGCTGCCTGCAGGAGTTCCCCGCCCGCGACCGCTCCTACTATCTGCAAGCCCTGGCCGACGGCCGGCTGCGGGTGGAGGGCTGTGAGGTGCGCCCCTGCTGGCATCCAATGCACTCCTGCCAGCAACCGAAACCCTGTGCTTGCTGTTTTGACAGGCCTTGCTGTGTAGTCAGCATATTCAATCAGCCTGTTGCAAGCCAATAACAAAGCCATCCACAATCAGCCACCTTGCTCACCCCGCATCACGTGCAGGTCACCGCCGAGACGCCGCTGAGGGATGGGCAGCGCATGCGCCACTTCATCCACCGCCACGAGCCGCCGGTGCCGGCAGGGCCCATCCAGGTGCGTGGCTGACGCGACAGTGCAGACATACGTGCACTGACCTTATTGTGGTTGCCAGTGGCAGCTGGTTGGCACGTGTGGTCGGTACGTCTGATGTTGCCCGTCTGTTGGTCAGCGCAGTGGACCCCCTGCGGTTGCCCTGCACTGCCCAAATCTCTGCTTAATATCACCGCCCTGCCCACACCTTTTCCATTCTGCAGGTCGTGGGCCAATCGACCGATGCGGTGGCGGTGTGCAAGCCCCACGGCATGCCGGTGCATGTAGCGGGGCAGTACCGCAAAAACACGGTGCACGGCATCCTGACTGCTGAGCGGCCAGACCTGGGCCCCCTCTACCCCGTGCACAGGTGTGCTGTGCAGTAGCGAAGCCTGCATTCAACTTGCAACTGCTTGCTGCTTGGGTAGCGAGGTGCAGTCCAGTGGAAGTTGTGCCCGCCTCGGATGCTTGCGCCCCACTTCAACTTGCCCATCCTTCTTACCCAGCCTACCCGCCCCTTCCCACCCCACCCCAGGCTGGACAAGCCCGTCTCCGGCCTGCTCCTATTTGCGCGCTCGCCGGCGGCGGCCTCTGCGCTGTGCGCCCAGATCGAGAGCCGGGGCGTGGAAAAGGTGTATGTGGCTCGAGTGCTGGGGCGCTTCCCTGAGGCGCCGCCAGGGCAGCAGTTTGTGGTGGCGGATGTGCCGCTGGACTGGGATCCAGTCGCCAACCTGGCATCTGCTGTGCCGGAGGCAGCGGCAGCTGTGGAGGCGGCGGACGCTGCAGATGCTGCGGTTGCACCAGCGGGAGCAGGAGGCGCTGCAGCATGCTCTGCAGCACCAGCAGCTGCAGAGGCCGGCCGTGAAGTGGCGGGTGTGGCTCAGGATGCGGCAGCACGCGCCGAGCAGCAAGGCGGCCAGCAGCAAGGAGACCAGCAGCAGCAGCAGCAGCAGCAGSRKGGYGNGTGCTGCTGGCGAGGGCCTCNACCAGGGAGGAGCGCAAACGCCTGAAGAAGCAGCAGCGGAACCAGCGCAGGGCGGCGAAAGCGGATCGGCAAGAGGCGGCAGCAGCAGCGGCGGCAGCAGCNGCCAAGCGNCCNGNCAGAAGCGCGCCCAAACCGGCACTCACAGAGTTCAGGCTGCTGGCAGTGGCGCCNAGACGGGCGTACTAGCCTGGTGGAGTGCAGGTGGGCGGCAGTTGGCGGCTGTGCGGCGTGCTTTTAGGGAGCTGCTCTGTGTGGCGCCGGGGCTTACTCGGCCGCACGTCAAGTGCGCCGCCGCACTGCGCATGCCTGCAAACTTCGGGTCTTTGGCTGCCATATATTAGGCAGGGCCAGGCGTGCTCACTTGCAGACTCCCACATGCTTCACATGCAGGCCGCGCACGGGACGCACCCACCAGATCCGTGTGCACCTGCAGTGGCTGGGGCACCCCATCGCCAACGATGCGCAGTACGGCGGTACTTATGGCGGCCCCGTGGCCTCCCGCCAGCTGGCCCTCCAGATGGGCGTGCACTGGTCCAACAAAGGCGAGGGCGGGGATGGCGGCAGCGTCAAGGGCGGCACCGCTGGCGGCAGCCAGGGGGCAGCGGCAGCTGCAGGTGCTACAGCCGCCGCCGCCGCCGCAGCAGCAGCAGCGGGACCGCAAGGAGCATCAGCAGGCGGTGCAGCAGCGGCGCCAGCACCAGGAGAGGGCAGCAAGCGGCAGCGGCTGGAGGGAGCTCCGCCACTGGCTGCCGCAGCCCAAGGGTCAGCAGAGCAGCCAGCCGCTGCAGGGTCGGACCAGCCAGCAGCGACAGCGGCGGCAGGGGAGCAAGTAGCGGCCCCAGCAGCGGCAGCAGGAGCAGCAGGAGCGGCGGCAGCAGGACAGAGTTGCGATGCAGATGCGTATGCGCAGAATGCAGCCTTCCGTTCAGAGCCTCAATATCGGCTGCCGCCTGAGCTGTGCGATGGGCTGTGCATACACTGCCCGTTCTACGCGCCCAAGTGAGTGGGTGCTGACATGCGTGCGTGCATACAGGAGTTTTTTTACCATGGGCCCTGGCATGTGGCTGAGCTGCCCTGCAGTTGCGTGCCCAGCCTGCACACCAGATGCGAGTCTGCATGCCTGAGGCACTTCCCTTTGTCCGGTGCACACATGCCTGATCCGGCTGCCTCCCCTGCCCCTCACAGGGACTACCCGCTCGACCTGCGCCCCCTGTGGCTGCACGCCCGCAGCTACAGCTGCGTGGACGGCAGCTGGAGCTTTTCAGCCGAGCTGCCGCAGTGGGCGCACGCAGACTGGGTGCCGCCTCCACCTGCCCAATGAAAGGTGCCGCCTGCAGAACGAACCCCACATGGGGGCACCGAGGCAGCACATATCAAGTATTGGCATGCTTTGGAGTGGCCAAACTGCAACACTGATCATTGTAAATCGTGAGGGTTACACTTCAGTGGGCAGGGGGCCGTCCCTGCTGCTAACAGCGGGCGCCCCTAGCTGCTGCACCTGCTACCGCTGCTGCTGCCGCTGCTGCTGCTCTGCGCCCTGCTCCTCCGCCTGCCCGCTGTCTGCCTGCCGGTAGCTGCTCCGGTCAAATAACACGCCGTTCACACCTCAACAAACGGCTGCATGCCCATCAGGCTCCTTCACACTCAGTTGCATTACATCTCAAGGGATGTTGAGTGAGAGAACAGCAGTAGCGAAGGATGCATGGCTCACAGCACACATGGCATAAAGCATACACGAGGAAGTATACAGGAGAGTTTGGCGCAGGATACGAGGGTAATTTCACGGGTACTAGGGAAAGGGCATAACGGTGCACTGTTGCGCCGCCTAGGACGCTGGGCAGGTCTGCCCCGCCTGGCCGCTGCTGCCACATGTCATGTAGACCAGTGGTGGGTGGCAAAGCTCACAGGCGCACCTGCGTGTATGGTGGGGCAGCACAGGGGGAGGAGGGAATTAAAGGCTGTTAGGCTTCTAGCCCTTCCTGGCCTCTAGCTGGGCAGCTGCAAGTGGCACCAGCCAGGCCTCCAGCTTGCTGGCTCTCTGCCCTCACCTCAGGTGTAGCCGGCGAACCGCTGCAGGCGGGGGCGCAGCTCGTCGCTGACCAGCCAGCGCTGCGGCGGCAGCCCCGCCAGGCGCCGCTTGATCTCCACCACAGCACCGGGGCAGCGCAGGTCCACGAGCTGCGGAGATGTGGAGGAGGGGCATTGAGGTTGATGTGCAGGCACCAATACGGCACCATACGCTTGGGCTGCATGATGCCCTCCTCATCCGTGCCGACAGCAAATCCTATATCCCTCAACTGCCCAGGCGCCCGCACCAGGGACCACAGGAACTGGTACTTGCGCTTGGGGCCCTGGGTGCGCGTGCGGCTCGTCCAGTACATGTTGGCCTTGTAGACGGTGGTCGCCTCGTCCAGGTGGTTGCCAAACCAGTCGCGCGCCTGCGGTGGTGGACACGTGCACATGATCAGCAGGGCGCCCCAGATTGCCGTACAGCAGCCCTGCTTCTGCACACAGCAAGAACAAAACGCATCCCACACCACAAAAGCTCACCTCGTTGCCGGCGGTGGTGGGCACCACCAGCACGAGCGAGCGGAGGTCCTCATCCGACAGCAGCACCTGTCATGGATCAAGGTGCAGTGGGTGCAACGGAGCAGGATCAGATCAGGAGGGATGGCAGCATGGTGAAGGGGTAGACACATGCATGCATGCATGCATGCCCTCCGAGGTGAATTATTATTATGACCTCACATTGTCGTTGGCGCCCAGAATCTTGCCGAACACGTCGTCTGTCCCAAAGCTCACCACCTGTGTCAGCATGGGGTGGCAGGGGAGTTGATGGCTTGGGTTGGGGCAGGCAAGTGTGAGAGTTGTAAGAAAATTTGCTTGTGCACTTGCTTCCTTCCTTCCCTTCCATGCTTGTGCAGAAGCCCTTCCATCCTCACTTCCCATCCCACCACTGGCGCCCCTGCACCCACCAGCGCGTCGATGTGCAGGCGGCTGTACTTGCGCCACCGCACCAGGCCCTCGTCGTTCTTGTAAGCACCCGCAGTGTGCAGCTGCAGCGTAGCCTGGCCGTTGATGGCGCCCACCCAGCCGGACTTGCACTGCACGGGTGCCATGGAGGAAGGGTGGGGGTGTGTCAAGCGTTATCCAAATCTTGGGTCCCTCTGTGTTTGGCCCTCCAAGGTGCATTGCATATGGCATTTCTGCTTTCCCTACCCGGCATGCCCCGACACCACTTGCACCTCCCCCTCCGACCGCTCACCGCGATGCGCGTGAGCAGCTTGTCGGTGGCCAGGCGAGCAGCCAGCGCCGGGCGGAGGCCCTGCGGCAGGTCGCCCAGGTCGGAGATGTTGAACTCCAGGCACGGCCTGCAGGAAGAGGCGCGCGTTGACCAGCTCCTTCTTCTTCTTGGAGGGCGCACGCAGCAGCACAGTTGGGGCATCCGCCAGCATGCCGTCCGCGCGGGCTGCGGGGCAAAGAGGGGTGGGTAGGAGGAGAGGGAGAGGTTCAGTCTGGTGCATGCAAACCCTCCCTTTCACCCTCTCGCTGTCCTTGCAACTTTCCGCCCACCCACCATTCCAGTAGGTAGTTGACCAGGTCGCCCAGCTGCCCTGCGCCCGTCACCAGGTAGTCGCTCCAGCGCAGCGCGCGCGCTTGGTGGGTGGGGAGGGTCAGCTTGGGGCCGATGAAAAAGGTGGCCGTGACGGAGCCGCCCGCCGCTGCATGAAGCGGCACGCAGATGGTGGTGTGAGCAGGATGGACGGCTTCTGCCGCCGCTGCTGGGATAGCAGGAGGGGAGCATAGGGGCGCGACAAGCCTCTCGCTCACCTAGGTGGGCGTGGTGCACGTCCATGGGCACTGCAGCAAGCACCAGCTTGCCCAGCATGGGAGCAGCCACGCCGTTGGCTCGGTCTGCGCAACAGGGCGGGCGGGCTGTTGAAGAGGGAGCACAGCGAGCGGAGGGCACAGCTCACTCTCCTGCCTCCCTTCCGAGTGCATCTCCCACCAAATTCCAAACTGACAATTCTACTTTCAACCCACCTGGGCAGTTGCGATACAGGCGCGCCTCATCCTTGGGAAAACAGCCCATGTAGATCACGTGGCCGGGGGTTGCATGCTCCTGGTATGCCAAGCGCTGCCGCGAGTCTGCAGAGGATTAGGGCAGCAGGCCAGCTTTGGAAGCAGCAGCATCAACCCTGCAGGGCAAGCAGGCAGGCGCGGCAGCAGCGCTGACCCTGCAAAGCAAGCCGGCAGGCGGGGCAGCAGCACCAGCCCTGCAAGGCACGCACCGATGTAGGTGCCGCCGTGGTGGATATTGCTGAAGTGGGCCATAAAGTGGACGCTGTCGTCGTTGTTGATGGTAGCAGCAAACTCCGAAGACTTCACTTCATTGATGGTGACCTCGAAGGGGCTGTCAACCAGGGCACCTGCGGCAGAGTGGTCAAGGGGTTAAGCGGGTCATCACGCTGCTCAACAAGCTGGCCTGTTCCAGCCAACCCTCCCAACCTCTCCTCACTCGTGGAGTGGAAGTCGCAGCCCGCCAGGTCCTCGTCTGCACCGTGCACAGCGATGGTGGGGTGGCTCAGGTGGTTGCACAGGCGCACGACGTTGGTCTCAGCCTGGTAGCCGGCGGTGGAGGGGATGTACATGTCGATGTCGTTGAGGCCAGCCGGGAAGCTGAGGGCAGGGTCGATGGCCCGCTCCACCACATAGACCACCATGGTGCCCTGCAGGCGGGAAGGGCAGGCAGGCAGGCAGAGGGGTTTGGCGGGTGGTGGGCTGGTCTGCAGAGGGTGCCTCTGCGAATAGCACCCCGCAGCGGCAGCGGTCCAGGGGAGCAGCTGGCCGCCCTAAGCACAATAATAGGCGCATCTGCTGCCACATCCACTGCCTTGCACAACCCTCCCTCCCTCCCGGCATCTACTGCCCATGACGCACCAGGCAGGGGTGGCGGTCGAACGGTGATGCGGGTGCAGACTGTGGCAGTCACGGCCTGCGGGTGTTTGGGCGGTGAGGGAGAGAGTGGAAGGCAGGCTGGACTGGAAGGCAGGCTGGCGCGCTCAGCGGCAGCAGCGGCAGTCGTGTGGCTGTGCAGATGGCAGCAGCGGCTGCCCACGTGTACCTGTGCGATCACACTCGCGCGTCTCTGGATGCCGCAGTCCTGTAGGGACAAGTTGGATGGGAGATAGGAGGCAGGAGTTGGATAGGGGGGTTATGAGAGAGAGCTGCAACGACCACAACGGCGGCGGCGGGAAGGCGGGAAGGCACCAACGGCGCCCGCGCCCTCTGCCTACAGGCATCCCTCCGCCATCCAAATCCCACCTTGACTGGTGCAGATCTCCTTCAGACACCTGCAGGGAGAGGGAGGTGGGTGCACAAGTGCAGCCGGGTTGGACTGAGAGACCGCGAGAGGCATGCAAGGCGGCGCATGAGCGGCGGCGGCCGCCGCCAGCTTGCCACCGCCAGAGTGCCGGCAAGCGGCTATGATGCTGCAGCCAGCTCTGCAGCGTGCAGAGGCCCCCTCCTGAGCACAAATGAGGCCAGGGGCAGGGCAGAGGAGGCGCCGGCGGGCCGGCAATGGCCACCGCCGCCTCGCCGGCAGGGCACCCTGCATAGGTTCCTGGCTGCGGCACTGCTGCGTGGATTGGGCGCGCGCCGTGCGGCCGCAGGCCGGCTGGAAAGTGCAGCCAGGGGCGCTGGGAAGGGCCAGAAGCAGCACTGCCCACTCCCCCCACCCCCAACCTTGCCTGGGGCTCCTGATGGACTGCTGGTGGGTAGATCGGCTTGATCGGGAGGCGAACGGACGATGCGGGCGCAAGGAGGGGCTTTTGAAGGCCCCAGCGCAGCGAGGCCCGTCGCGCCCCGCGGGCGGCCCATGCCGCCGCTTGGCACAACAGGAGCCCGCTGCGGGCCGTCCAATCCCAGGGGCCGCCTGATCAGTTGCTGAGAAATCCTCACAGCGCGGCCGGGACGGACGGCAGCGCTGTGCGAGAGCAGAGCATGGGAGCAGCGCGTGCACCGGCGCTCCCCGCTCTGTAACCCGCTGCCAGCCTGTCGCAGCAATCGTGGGTGCACAGCCGCTGGTCGCCCTCGGCCTGGCAGTGGCGGCGCAGTGCATTTGGCCCGGCGTTCTTTTGGCGTGTGTGCAGACATGAAGAGGAGGGGATGTGCAGACAGGTTCAAGTGTGGGTCGTCAGGCCCACAGCCGTAATGCAAGTGGTCAGGGAGGTCGTGCATGCGGGCGCCCGCGTGCACGTCGGAGGCGCATGGTGCGGCTCGTGGCAGGGCTGATTCACCGGATTGTTCAAAACGCATTGCCAGCCCAGTCAGGCAATGCACGCCTGCTCAACAGGCTGCAGCCACAACTTTTGAAAGCTGCCCCAGTCCGCTGGCGACAGACGCCGACTCGCTACGCACTGCTCCGCTACCGGCAGCCCTGCTCGCCCCAAGTGCCAGCTCCCCACCCGCCGGAGCCTGCAGCTGAGGCACACTTTCAAACGGCACAGCACATCCCATTGCAGTGCTCCATTGCAAGTAGCGGCGCACCAAGGCAATGCAATGCATCAAGCCAGCGGCAGGGTCGCGCAGTTGAGGAGGTAGGGGCCGTCAAAGCAGGTGGGGCGGCCCGGCGCGCCGCCCGGCACCGGCAGCAGCCGCACGCTTGCTCATGCTGCCTGCCGGTAGCTGCTGCGGTAATAGGTTGTTCAGTCATCGGTTGTTCGGCCATAGGATGTTCGGTCAAAGCAGATTCCGTAATCCATGAAGAGCTGCAGAGGAAAGCATGGCACAACCAAACAATCAGGGGCTAGATGCTCACAGCTAGCTGATAACAGCAGCTGGTCGGTAGCACATGCTGCGTCACCAAGTGCATGCAGGCGGCCAACACGGCAGGGCAGCAAGAGCATTTCATCACAGGGGCACTATGCCAGCCTGACACCTCTGTCGCACCTCCTCTCCAGGCGCAATGTCCCGCGCCGCCACGCACAGCAGGCCATTTGGGTCGCCCGGGTCATCTTCTACCTGCACACAAGATAGGATTGACCGTTGCGGCGGCAAGATGGGCCGATTGCTGCAGGGCTGACGCTGCACAAGTGCAAAGGAGCAAGCCCAGTAGCAAAGGCGCCAGCCCAGTGGGTGTGCAGGGGCTGTGAATGTGCAACCTGCGCCCAACTGCATGCTGCCGACATGGGCCACCCGAGCTGCCTAAACAACGCAATTAATCTCCTCAAGTCCCGCCCCTTACCGTCACACTGGTGCCGCCCGCGCCGCGAGGCGGCTCGTTGATGCAGGCCAGAGTGAAGTCAGTGGGCAACCAGGGCAGCCCGGGGGCGGGATGACTTGACAGCTGGCCCGATACATCCGTGGGATCCAGCAGCAGGCCGGACCGAGTTTTGAAGCAGTAATCCTTTGCGCCCGGCGCTGTCGCGCATTTGGCCGCCATGGCAGCCTGCACGAGGCGGGCAGCAGTGGGCAGCAGGCAGGCAACCGTCAGCGGCATCGCTGAGCTTGAGCACGGTGGCGATGGCTAGTCGGCAGCAGGAATGGGAGCCAGGTGGAATGAAGGCAGCTGACTGTCAGGCCGGTCCATCCACGCAACCCACCGGTGTGCGGGGCCGCCCAGGGTAGGACCCAATGACAGTCCCAGCCTCTATGTGCAGCAGGGCAAACACGCCGCGGCCGGCAACCTTGGAGGGACCCACCTGTGCGGGCAGGGGGATGGAGAGGAAGGGGGCTGGAGTGCAGGGGCGGTTGCGCAGCTGCCGGGCCTGCCAATGGGCAGTCAGAGAGTCACTTCCATAATGTGGCTTTTTAGGGACAAGCAGGTGCACCAATGCTGTCTGCAAGCCAGCCAGCTTACCGCCACCAGGCGTGACAGGCACCAGCCTCGAGGCCGGTCGGGCCAGGCTGCTGCCGCATAGGCCGCTACAAGCGCCAGCAGCGACTCCAAAATGTACAGCTGTGGGTGCTGAAGAAGGCCCTGCTGCAATCCCAGCAGAAAGGTGTCTGCTGGTTGAGGGGCTGAGCTGGCTGCGGCAGAGCCAAAGCCGCCATCTGCCAGGCTGGGCGGCAGTGCACACGGGGCGGGGTGTCGAGGCTGCGCTGGCCGCCGCAGCGAGACCCACGGCGTGCAGTGGAGCCTGCCACTGAAACTGCTGCACTTTGAGTGTGCAGCCATGCTTCCAACCCTGCTGCATATGCGTCGGATTGGGGAAGCAGGAGCAGCGCCCTGGGTGAGCAGGCGGGCACGGGTTGGGCGGCGGGGCACGGCGCCACAGGAAGAGGTATGTGCGCCATGGCGCATGCTGGACGCACCTGCGCAGTTAATGCCCTGCTGTTTGGGGGACAGGAGGATGGCTCTGCCCACAGGGGCGGTGGGTGGCAGAGCCCTTGTCGCGCAGCGTTGAGTGCACGGCCTGTGGCAAGGTTCCAACACCTCGTGCGGCTTCCTTGTTGCGATCTCAATGTCGGAATGCCGCCAGGCCTCTTGCGGGCGGCATTTTATGGGCCTTGCGCCATGTCGCGCCCTGCACCTGCTCGCATGCTCAGGTCAAGCTTGCAGTATTGCGACGAGTCCATCGCAGCGAGCAGCAACCCGGCCCGACGCCCGCTCCGCCCAGGCCGACCCGCAGCAGCTTGCAAGCCTCTTCGCCGCTAGAGAGGGCACCAGATCGGCGCCGCAATGTCGGGGATCGGATCAGGGGTGAGCGCCGGGCCTGCAGCGTGTTTTTGTGTCTTCTTGCGCGATCATTCCGCCTCTCAGCGCCCTGTCCTCCCCTCCCTGGGCCTGCAGTATGACCTGTCCACCAGCACATTCAGTCCGGACGGCCGGGTGTTCCAGACGGACTATGCGCAGAAGGCGGTGGACAACAGCGGGTGCGGGCGGCGGCAGAAGAGGCGGCGGCGGCGCTTGATGTGCTGCTGGGAGCTGTTTTATGCTGTGCGGCTGATGAGCTGCTTGATAATGCAGCAGAAATGAAGCCAAGCTGCTCGCCCTGCTTCCTCCTGCTGCACGCAGCACTGTGATTGGCATCCGCTGCAAGGATGGAGTGGTGCTGGTGCGCTCCAGCTGCTGCTGCGTTGCTCTTCTTCTGGTCAACTGCAGCTGGTGGTTTGCACCTGATCTCCCTGCTTGATCAGCCCTGTGTTGCACCGCGCTGCTGCTTGCACATGCTGCTGCAACGGCTGGTCACACGGCGAATTGCACCACCGCCTGCCTACATGGTTGCGCCGGCCCTCCCAGCAAGCAGCCAACCTCTGCCAAGCTTTGCCATGCCTCGCCGCTTGTGCAGGGCGCTGAGAAGCAGCTGATCAGCAAGATGCTGGAGAGCAACTCCAACCGCCGCACCTTCCCGGTGGACCGGCACGCGGTGAGCCAGCCTGATTGTACATCCGCCGCTTGCATCGATCCACGTGCAGCTTTGCTGCGGCCAGGCGTTCGCGCCAAGTGGCCAAGGTGCTGAATTCCTTGCAAGGCAGCATGCTATGCTGGTGCGGCATCTTGAGCGCACTGCCGCTGTGCTGCTGTTGCTGCCGCCGCAGGGCGTGGCGTGTGCGGGGCTGGCAGCTGACGGGCGAGCGATTGTGAGCCGGGCCATGGCCGAGGCAAACAACTACAAGTGAGTTGCAAGTTGTCATAAGGAACTACGGTTTGCACCAGCTGCTCAGCTGTGACGTGCAGCTGAGCAGGTGTGCATTGCACGGCAGGCCTGTCACCTATGCACTGTTGCAAGTTGCAGCCTGGGCTGAAGCGCAACACCAAGTTGCCGTTGCGGCCTGCAGATCGTTTTACGGCGACCCCATCCCCGGCCACGTGCTGGCTGAGCGGCTGGCCACTTACTCACACCTCTTCAACCTCTACTGGTCAGTGGCGGGGAGCCGGGAAACGCCCTGCCCTTGCGCTGTGCTGTCGGAAGGCTCTGTGCTTGTGCTGGCTGGTTTGTCAATGCGGCTGGCTTGCCTTAGTTGTGCCACCGACGCTGCATAGCCACGCTGCCATGTCGACAGCCACTGCTGCCGCCTCCACACTGCCTCTCACTGCAGGTTTGTGCGGCCCTTTGGCGCGTCCACGCTGCAGACATGTTCCTCCTGCTGCTGCTTACTCGTTCCACTGAGCCAGCTCTGTTTCCACATTCCCTCTGACTGCAGGTCTGTGCGGCCCTTTGGCGTGTCCACGCTGCTGGCCAGCTACGGCAAGGAGGGCCCGCAGCTGTACCTGGTGGACCCCGCCGGCACCATGCACGTGAGCAGCAGGGAATGAGGCAGGGGTTGCTCGCTCAGCACAATTGATGGAGGGTGCATTGGCGGTGCTGGGCAGCATTGCTGTGGCTGCACCATTGGCTGCCGCCACCAATGATGGCGGGCAGCAAAGCCACCGCTTTGGTGCCATTGCAGCACCCAGTTGCTGGGGCTGACCCGCGGCCATGCACCCTGCGCCTGCCTGCAATCTCACACCGCCCGCCCCACCCACCCYCCCCCTTCCCTCCTGGGCGCAGCGCTACTTTGGCACGGCGGKGGGCAAGGGGCGGCAGGGCGCCAAGAACGAGATTGAGAAGCTGAAGCTGGAGGAGATGAGCTGCCGGGAGGGCATTCAGGCGGTGGMCAAGATGTGAGGCAGGGCACGGTAGTCTGGTTGTGGTGGTGMAGTGCATGTTACGGCTGCTTGGGCAGCACACGTGCAGCCGGGTGTGACGGCGCKGCCCTGCCTCTCCCCACTCGCTGCGCCTACTGCACCGCTCCTGACGTGCATGCGCACCTCTCCCCGCACCCCTGGCCCTTGCAGCCTGCACCAGGTGCACGACGAGGAGAAGGGCTTTGAGATGGAGCTGGCCTGGATCTGCGAGGAGAGCGGGCGCCAGTTCCAGCGCGTGCCGCAGCAGCTGGCGGAGGAGGCGGGTGCGTAGTTTGCTGCTGCAATTCGTGCTGCTGCTGTTGTTGTGTGTTGAACAGCCTGTCCCATTGCAGCTGAACCGCAGCAGCTGGCGGAGGAGGCGGGTGCGTGACGCGATTGTGCCGCTTGTGATGTTAGCATTCTCCGGCGCTGGTATTGCACACTAGCCTGCACCTTGTGCGACAGCTGGCTNGTATNGCCTGTGCCTTGCAGCGCTTGTTGCGCTGCGCTCGGTGCGGTGTTGGTGCTGCTGGCGGATGCTGGTGTGTGTGGTCCCAACAGCCAGCACAACTGCTGCCCACCCAACCAAACCCACCCATGCACCTCCCTGGCTTGCAGAGGCGGCAGCCAAGGCGGCGTTGGAAGCGGAGGACATGGACGACTGAGAGGCGAGCGGCAGCATGCACACCGCAACCATTCACGCCGCCAGTCAGGCTGTGTTGCAGCAAAACGCCCCCAGATGGCAGGGCTGTACATGTGGTGCACTCGCTTGGGCCCACCACTGCCCACTTCTGTAACTGCCTCCCATAACAACTGCCTCACACGAGCGGCTCTGTGTTGGGTCACACAAGTTTCAAGCAATTCCAGGGTGCCTGCAGAGAGGGTCTATCATCAAAGCCAGGCTCGAGCAAACATGGGCGGAAGGCGAGCAGCTGGCTGGGGAGTGGCACAGACTTGTGGGGCCCTCACATGGTAGGGATGGGGGCTGGGATGGGCGAGGAAAAGCACAGCAAAGAGAGGGGTAAGGGGAAGAAGCAAGAATCGCGGAAGGGGGAGGTCCGCAGCGGCTAGCCTACACTGGGGGGCGGGGGCGCGTTCTCGCGTGCGGCGGCGGCCGGCAATGGGCG
>JADXDR010000063.1:518733-534021 GCA_025026875.1 Chlorella ohadii | reverse complement strand
CCGCGCCCGCGGCCACGGCCGCCAAAGTCACCGCGACCGCCGCCGCGGCCGCCGCCAGGGGTGCGGCTGCCGGGGTTCAGGTCGACCTTGAGCCAGCCGCCTGCCACCTCAGAGCCGTCCAGCTCAGCAGCCTTCTCCTGCAAGGAGGTAAATCGAAGTGGAAATGGAAGAGAAATGAGTAGGGGTGGCCAGGCAGGCAGGCTTGAGTGAAGTATGTTATGGAGAGGTGCAGCAGTGTGCGCAGGATGGTGGTGGGACTGAGCGTGGCCTCAGGATTAAAAAGCTCGATTTGTGTATCCACACGTACGCCTTCGGCGTTGGATTTGGGTTGTATCATCGCCGGCCGGCGCTCGGGCCCCAAACCATGCAGTACAGTGTGCAGACAGGCAGCATGCGCAGGTGCAGCGCAGGTGGCCAAGACGCGGGCACAAGTGCATGCAAGGGTGCTGTGCTTGCACGCGCATGTGCCGCGTGCAACTGCGGCAGGCAGGCATCTACGCACAGCGCAATGGATGGCTGCAAGCCAGGACAGTAAGGACGACGCTGCCGTCCAAACCACCGGCCTCAACATCCCCAAGGACTAAGGCCAAACGAAGCACAAGCCAGCGCCATCCACACTAACCTTGGCCTCCGTGGTCTCAAACTCCACAAAGCCGATGCCCTTGAGCTCGCCGCTCTCGCGGTCGGTGGGCAGCCGCACGTTGACCACGGTGCCGCACTGGCCAAACGCCTCGGTCAGCTGGTTGCGCACCTCGTCCTCGCCTGCAGTTAGAGAAGGAACGTGGGGCAGCAGGTGTCAAGAGGGCATGGCCGGTGGGGAGGCTGGCTGGTGCGAGGGCACTGCAGCAGGGCCGGAGTGGCCATCAGCACCACACATGCAGGTCAGTGGCCTGGCCAGGGTAGACAACCCTCCATAGCCTCGCAGCGGAAGTAGCAAGCCAGCGGCAGCAGCAGACAGAACAGCAGCAGGAGCAGCAGCTCAGCAGCTCACCCATGGAGCCGTCAAAGCCCTTGACAAAGATGGTGGTACCCTCAGAGGCGGCAAACCGGTTCTCGCCGGGCGTGCCTGCACAGTATGCACAGCAGGCGCAGCGGGACGATGTCAGGGGCGGAGCAAGGAGGAGGGAGGCAAGAGAAGATGCACCCAGGCACAACGCGGCCKGGTCAGGTGCAGCTKAAAGAAGTGYGAGGAGAGAAATGGGGAGATGACGCTTGCTGGGTAGGACCCAAAGGGTAACTGCGCCGACGGCGCTCCCCAGGGCAATGGAATCAGCATGCTGCGCTGGCCGGGAGACGGGTCCCCGACCCTGGGCCCCGCCGTGCAAACCGCGGTGCGGAGACACGCGCGGAGACAGCGGGAGGGGCNGGGGGGCCTCAACCGGGGCGCTCCCTCTGCGGCGTTCCCGAGGGCTATYTACCAACAAGGCCTCGCGAGGAGGACGGCACCCCAGGGGGTGGCAGTGCGTGCGGCGACACACGCAGCTGCCCCGCCGGTGAACTTTGTTTGCAAGTGCAGTTGTCGAGTGACAAGCAGGCAGGCAGCGCCAGGCTTTCCGTCGGCTTGCCAGCTCAAACCCAAACAAACCAAACACCGCCCCATGCACAAGTGCTGCCTGCTGGGAACAGTTGCACCTGTGCAGGGCCCTGCTGCACACCAACGTGCAGACGGCAAGCGGGCAAAGAGCGGGCAGCCACAACAGGTGGCACTCACGCTGCTGGCGCTCGGTGGTGGACTCAATGTACACCTCGCGGCCCTCCAGCTCCTGCAGGAAGAGGGTGGTACAGCAAGCGGCGAGTCAACGATGGCATCAGACAGAAGGGGCACACATGCAGGGCAGATCTCCAGATCAGGCCAGCCGCAGCGGCAGCCTGGCTGGCGAGAGCTCGCTGGCATGCAACGCCTCAGCTGGGCGCTGCAAGCTGCATTTCGAGCAATCTACGCAACCTCTAAGCAGTCGTCAACCCAAGGCAAACAGACGCGGGAACGCACTTGGCCGGACAGCTGCACGGCCTTGGCAGCACCCTCCAGCTCCTCAAACTGAACGTGCGCAAAGCCGCGGGCACGGCCAGTGTCGCGGTCGTACGCGATGCGCACCTGGGGAGGCGAGGGGAGGGGGCAGGCAGGGATGTGTGAGGAGGGGCAATGAGAGGCATGTGGCTGGGGGTGCGGAAGGCATAGCGTACCATGCAAGAGTTTGGGGCAAGGCGCTTGCAYGTACAGGGGCAGAACTGCGTGAGGGGTGCGCAGCGACGAGAGCCACACGCTGTTGGTGCAGCGCTCACCTCGGCGACGGGGCCGCACTCGGAGAAGAACTCCTGCAGGGTCTCCTGCAGCAGTGGAAGGGTGCGGACAGAGGCAGGGCGTGGTGGGATCATGTTGGGAGGCGCCAAGGGCCCCGGGAGGAAGCAGGACAATGGGGGGGCGTGGGCNAGGTGGTTGTGAGGAGTGAGGACCAGCCTCAGCCAGCATGGCATAAAGAAGTGTGTTGCAAGTGCAGCGGGCAGCAGTGTGCGCTCAGCAGGCCCTGGCGTCTGGCACGTGTGGGCCAGCGGGTCGGTGGCAGGAATCCACCGGMCGGGCCGGCAGTGTCCNTCACGGCGCGTGCAGCAGGCAAGGCAGGGTGTGCATGCAGGCATGCGTCATGCGAGCGGGCTGGAGTGCATGCAGGCGGGCACGGGGTAACAAGCGTTGCTCAGCAGGCCCTGGCATCTGGCATGTGTGGGCCAGCAGGTTGGTGGCAGGAATCCACCGGGACGGGCCAGNAAAGTCATCACAGCAACGGCAAAATGCAGCAGCAGGACGTGGGGCAGCAAAGAAGGCAATAACAAGGCAGATGCCCCAACAGGCAACACAACGTCAAGCCAGCCAACACCAAGGAGGCGCACCNTCGGTGGCCGCCCAGGCCAGGTTCTTGATGATGCACCACAGACAGTCTGCGCAACCCAAAGTCGCCAAAAGACCCGTGCCAGCAAGATGCGGAAAGGCGGGAAACAGCCCTCACCTCGGTGGCCGCCCAGGCCAGGTTCTTGATGAAGATGGTGCGGCTGCCGTTGGCGGCAGACACATCCACCGCCGCGCCGTCAGAGCCCTTCTGCTTCTTGGCCGCCTGCTTGGGCGCCTCCTCCTGCAAGCAGTGGGGATGGGTGGTGGGGATAGATGAGGACGATGGATAGCGGTGGTGGATAGATGAAAAAGATGGGTAGTGGGGATGGACAGACGGAAGTGAGCAAAGAAAGAGGTGAGGAGCTGGAAGTGTGAGGTGGGGTTGGCAGGCGCAAGGCAGGGCTGGGTTCAGGCAAGGGCCGCCCTGAAGGCTCGTTCGCGCAAGCAGCGGGCATTGGCAGTCCATGCGCAGGCCCTGCCCGCCCCTCACCTCCTCCTCCTCCTCCTCCTCCTCGCTGCTGCTCTCCTCCTCATCAGACTCCTCCTCCTCCTCGCTGCTGCTCTCAGCCTTCTTGGCCTTGCCGTCAGCGGCGCGCTTGGTGCCCTTCTTCTCTGCAACGAGGGAGGCAAGGGACAGCAGGGGCCAGCAGGTGAGCGGCGAGCGCGTACAGGGTGCACCAAGTCCAGGCAGCAGAGGAGTGGTGCGGGAGTGTGGGGCACACACAAAAGAATGATGGTGCGCCGGGGGGCGGCCAGGCGTGGTGCTCAGGTTATGGGTGGTGATATGATGCTTGTCGTCAAGCTTTGTGAACCTTGGTGGGGTTCGCATTCAGACGAACGAGACTGCCATCTTCGCACCAAGTGCAGGCTGGGTGTGTGCAAGGCCAAACGCACAACAGCAGCGATGTGCAACCAACGCAAGCAGCTGCGCACGTGGTCAGAAGCCAAGCGGCGCAGCCAAGAGGAGAAGCACTGCGATGCAACCCGGCACACCAACTCAGCAGTACAGCGTGGCAGAACGAGGCACAACTAAGCGAAGATTATATAAAGCCCCACTCACCCGCCTCCTCATCCTCATCAGACGACTCCTCCTCCTCGGAGCTCTCCTGCACAGCGCGCGGAGCAGGCACAGCAACGAGGAAATTAGTAGGGCAGGTTGGGGACGGCAGGCTCACCATGGCAGGAGCAACAGGGGCGGCTGGCATAGTGCAGGCCGGGCCACAGCCTGCCAGCACACGGCGCGCACGCTCCGCGCCAAGCCAAGCTCTCCTTTGACAGATTTCCAGGTGCAATGCGCGTACAAACACGCACCTCCTCGGAGCTGGACTCCTTCTTCTTAGCGGCGGGCTTGGCGGCGGGCTTCTCCTCCTCCTCGTCGGAAGAAGACTCCTCCTCGCTGCTCTCCTCCTCGCTGCTGCTTTCCTTCTTGGCGGCGGCCTGAGGAAGGGTGGCAGAAGGGGCGGCGAGGCGGGGGTGAGCGCTAAAGGGTTCAAAGCTGGGCGGGAAGGAGTGAGCATCTGGGCGCTGCCCACGGCCGGGGCCGCTCGCAGGGTTGGCAGGGTTGGAGGGGAGTGGCGGGGACCGGGGGCTGCATGCAATGAGTCAGCAGCTGGCTGGCTGGCGCGGCGAGCGGGGTGCGGCACCTTGGCGGCGGGCTTTGCCTCCTCCTCGTCGCTGCTGCTCTCCTCCTCGCTGCTGCTGCTCTCCTCCTTCTTGGCGGCAGGCTTGGCCGCGGGCTTTGCCTCCTCCTCCTCGTCAGAAGACGACTCCTCATCACTGCTGCTCTCCTCCTCAGAGCTAGACGAATCGGCCTGGCAGGCAGCAAAGCAAGTGCAGGGCGGGGCGCCGGCGGCGGCGCGTGAGGTGCGGTGCGGTGCGGCGGCACAACCATGCCGAGCTGATCTCAGCGGAAACTTCCCAGACCCCCGACCTGATGATCCAGTCAAGATCGGCCAGCCAAGATCAGCAAGGGCAAAAAGCAAGGGCCTTCCGGCCTGAAATGTGCACTGAGCGGTGCTCACCTTGCCGTTGGTCACGGCCTTGGCGGCGGGCTTCTCCTCCTCCTCATCGCTGCTGCTCTCCTCCTCGGAGCTGCTCTCCTCCTCGCTGGACGACTCCTGCAGCAGGATTGTGGAAAAGGGAGACCGGCGGCACGTCAGGCAGGGGCCAAAGGAGCGGCGGCAGCGGCAGCGGCGGCAGGGAGGCAGACCCAGCCAGGAGGGCTGTTCCGCGGTGTCGAATACATTGAGTGTGCATGCAAGGTCCGATGATGTGCCAGGCGGGCGCCCATGCACTGTAGCCAGGGAGCTCGCGGCCACGCCGGAGCCCCCGCTGTGCCGCTGCGCCTGTGCACCGCTGCAAAATACTACGTGCCGCTGCCACAGATGCATGCATCGCGCCGCGGCGCCCGGTGTGCAGGCGGTCGGCCGGCGGCGCGGAGTTGCAAGCCCCCAGGCGCTCCCCCATGCCCGTTCGCACCTCAGACTCGGATGCCTGCTTCTTCTGCGCGGCCTTGGCCTTCTTGGCGGCCTCCGCCTTCTGGGCGGCCTTCACGCCCTTGGCTGCGGCCTTCGCCATGGTGGGGAGGTCTGGAAAGGGGTGTGGTGAAGCGCCTGGGCAGAGACCAGGGCTGGAAGAGGGCGATGCCGCCTGCATGCATGCACAAAGGGGCAGCCGCCGCGCCGCTGTGCTGCGCAGGGCCTGCATGTGCTCTCTTTGCAGCCGCGCAGCGCGATCTGTGCGCCGAATCGAGGGCCGGAAGGAGTGGGCAAGCGTTCGAGGATTGGCGCGCAGCGTGGGACCTGCTGCAGGGGGGCCCGCCGCCCAGCCGACCGCCCCAGTGTGCCTGCTCCTCGCTGAAACCTCAACCCATCTCGCTGGCTAGGTGGCTTACAGGTGTACCTTCTGTCAGGCCGCCGCACAGAATGGCACAGGCACCAGGCAGGGGGCTGGTAGCATACCCACTCGCCCCAAGCACAGTGGGCACCGCTGCCGCCGTACAGCATACGCCGCTGCCATTGTGGCGGCGGAGTGCAGGCTTTGGCCCGGCCGGCCGCTCTGATTGCTTGCTGGTCTCTGCTGGCCGGCTGCAAATGATGCGCTGCTCACCACCCCGCAAACTCCTCCTTCTTCTTCCGCTTCTTTTCCTCCTGCCGCTCCCGCTGCCGCGCCTTCTTGGCACTGCGGCAGACATGGAATCGCAGACAGCAGGGGCTGTGAGCGAGTGCAGTAGATGTGGACGGCTGGGGCTGGCTGCAGCGGCCCACCACAGCACGCCTCGCAGAGGTCACTGAATAAATCAAAGGCTGGCAGGTGCATGCATCCAACCAATGCCCATGCCAGCCTGACACCACTTGCTGAGCAGGGCGGCGACGAAGCAGGCAACGGCTGTCCGAGCGCCATCCCTGCACTCACTGCGCCTCCGCGATGACTTGGAGGTGCTTGGGGTTCTGCTTGCCAAAGGACACGGGGTAGGCGCCGCGGCGCAGCGGCCCCCCGCCGCCGCCCCCAAAGTCGTCATCGTCATCTGCTTGGTTGCAGCCAAGTTGGGTTGGGGATGGGTGAGCGGCACCGGCCGCGCACAAGCTGGCCGCCCCTCCAAACCTGTCTCGCCGGTGACAAGCAGATCGCACCATGGTCGCCCACAAATCTTCACTTCCCCAGCAACGGCAGTTGACATCACACGCACGGTGGCTTTGAAACCAAACACAGTAGTTCTGACCCCAACACCCAGCCCCACCCGGCACGATGGCCAGCATGCGCTTCTTGGCCGCCTCTGTCTCCTCAATGTTCTTCAGCTTCTGCTCCAGGCTCAGCGGCACCTCGGTCATGCCCGCCACCCACGAGGGGCCCAGCTCCGTGTCCTGTGGGAGGGGAGAAGGATTATGAGGGCATAATTGAGAGGGTAAAAGGTCGGTGTTTCAGTTACGTCTACGTGTGCTAACAGGTAAGCCGCCGTCCATGAGGGCCCCAGCTCCGTGTCCTATTGGGGGAGAAGGAGTGGAAGGCCCAGGGGGTCGGTTCGGCCATCTGCAGGAGCAGGCACACCGAGGCACCCCAGCACGGCCCCTGCCCACAAGCCCCTCTGCCCCACCCCGAGATCACCTCCGCCCCCACCTGCTGCCGCTTCTGCAGCCCCTCTGGCAACGCGGCCAGCACTGGGTCCGCCATGCGCCGCCGCCGCTCCTCCTCCTCCCGCTCCCTCTCCCGCTCAGCCTCCACATCCTTGCCCATGCGCTTGGCCAGCTGCTCCTCAATGTACTGCTTCCTGCGGAGAGGCAAAATTGGGATCGAAACAGAGGGCTGAGAAGGGCGGGCGACACGCTCTGGCTGCTTCTGGCGCAGCGCTGCCTGCACAGGGTTGCAAGTGGCAAGCCGCATGGCAACCCCCTGCAACACCGCTGCCCATTGACATGTGGACATCTGAACCGTCAACTGTCCCACGGTGCATCGACTTCACACAAACAAGCAACTGCCTCACATGTGGGGGTCCTCCTCCTCTGAGTGCAGCCGCCGCTCGCGCTTGAATGCAGCTTGCAGCACATCCTGCTGGTGCGATCCCGCCGCAGCTGCGGCGGCGGCCGCCTTGCGCTCTGCGCGCGTGTCTGCCACTGCAAGCGTGCTCGCCTCCACGCCCTGCGGCCAGGCAAGCAGGCAGGCAGGTCGGGGGAATGGGGCATGTGAAACTATCACATGCTGCACGAGAAAGGCAGGCCTACGGCAGGGCAAGTGCTGGCTGGAAAGCAGCACGCTCGAGCAAGCACGCCCACTGCTGGGCACTGAAATGCACAAAAGCAGGCAAGTGCAAGCACCAGCTGCTTCCGCCCAACGTCCGGCACCCTGCACGCACCCCATGCCGCTGCCGCTGCTTTTGCAGGAGTCGGATGTCTTCGGCTGTCAGCCGCGGGGCGCCACCCTCCCCCTCTGCCGCATCTGGCCCATCGGGCAGCTCCTCCTGTTCATCTAGTGCCCGCCGCTTGCGGATGTTGCGCTGCTTGCCGCTCATGGCCGGTACGAGATGCTGCGGCCGCTATGGAGCCGCCGCCGCTGCTCTGCTGACGATTCACCCAGACTTTGTGCACTTTGTGGCAGCTGCGGCAGGGCAGCAGGCCAACAGGGAGGCGGCAGACGGTTTGGCGGCGGCAAGGCAGCGGCGGCGGCGACGGCAGCAGGGTGCAGGGACGGCTGGGGCGGGCGGCGCTGCTACATCACACTGCTGGTGACCTGTCGACTTGTCCAGGCCTGTGCAAAAGGGGCAGGCGCCCGGCAGCGCACCTTTGGCACGGAAACTTGCGGGGCGCAGGCTTGCAGATCGCGTGAGCACTGCTAGAGGATGAACAAAGGATGCAAGGCGGAATGGACTGCTTGCAGGGCTGCTCGGCGGCCCGGCATGGGCCAGCAGGGCTGGCACTCCCGCAGCAGGCATCCAAGGCCCGCAACCGCTTGGCGCCGTTGCCTAGCAATCGCCAGCACTCCGATCGTTTCGGCAGCTGTCCCCCAGCGATCGCTTGGGCGTCCCAGCCAAAAGAGCCGTGTGGTTTGGACGCAGGCGTGCGCGCGCCGACCACGTGGGCCGAGCACTGAGACCGGTGAGATCGCGGGCCCAAGGGCAGCCGACCAAGGCGGCAGCTGCCCCCACCGGCTCGCAAAGGGCTCTGGCCCGCGGCTCGCCSGCCGTCTGTGCGCCCCCTGTGCTGCACCGGCAGCACCCGTTGCGATCCGGATGCCGCCCCGCCCTGCCCCCCAGCCCCCAGCCAGCGGGGCGGCGGTAGCGGCCTCGCTGCCCCGCACAGCCTGCAAGCCCGTCCCCATCCCCTTGCATCCCCCTGCGCCCTCCCGCCCTCCTGAGCAGCTGCCCCATGGCGCAGGCGGCTCCGGCGGACCCCCTGGAGGGGCACCCGCGCTACCGCAAGATCAAGGACATCAACAAGGGCAGCTTTGGGTTTGTGGTGCTGGCGGAGAACCTAGAGAGCCGGGAGCAGGTGGCCATCAAGTTCACCCGCGTCGAGTGAGTGCAACTGAACGATTGGTTTCATTGAGAAGTGCTGGTGGCTGTGGTGTGCTGTCAGTCTCACCAATGGCAGCGGCAGAGCTTGCACACAGCGGCGGGCAGGCGAGCAGCATGCCATGTGTCCGCTGGCGGCGGTGCGCTGCAAATCCATGCAGCGCTCCCTGCACTTCCTCCCACAGACAGCCCCTACTGTCTCGTGATGTGCATGCTCAACCTACGGTGTATGTGTGCTTGNTTTTTTTGGTTTCTGCAGCACTGAGAGCGACGTGAAGCACGCGCACCGGGAGATCATGAACCACCAGCGCCTGCTGCACCCGCACGTCGTGCAGCTGAAGGAGGTGCGATCGCATGGATGCTTTGCTGGCTTATTTAATGGCTGCAGCTGACGATGAAAGATTTACTCAGCTGGCCCGCTGCAGCTGCACCTGAAGCCACGCAATGAAGATGCTGGACTAGATGTGCCTGCACACACCAACCTGCCTGCAGGTGTTCTCCGCCAAGCCCTACCTGGCGCTGGTGATGGAGTTTGTGCCCAACGGAGACATGTTCCAGGTGGGCATGAGGGGGGCAAAGAGTGAGTGCGGGTGTGAAGGGACGGGCGCTGAGGCTGCTGCGCCGTACTGAGACAGATGGAGTGCATGCAGATTGGAATGGAACGGGAACATGCTGCAACTTACTGGCTGTTTGAGTCTCTTTTGTGTTCAATCATCACCAGCTGCTGCCCAACTGCCCCAACTGCTGCTCCCTGTGCAGTACGTGGTGTCTCGGCGGGGCCTGCCGGAGAGCGAGGCGCGCTGGTTCTTCCAGCAGCTGATGCTGGGCATGGACTACTGCCACCGCAAGGGTGGGTCCTCGAGCGCTGTTCCCTTGCTGGTAACAGTGGATTGAGTGTTATGCAATGCCCGTGGTGGCTGCCCCTGCTGGGCATGGACTACTGCCAGCGCCAGGGAATTAATGGAAGACAGGTTCCTGTAAGCGCTGGGGCCTTCCCATACCTTGGCCCAGCCGCCCTCACTCCTCTCCCGTTCCTCCATCCTCCACCCCACCCCACCCCTGCCCTGGTCAGGCGTGATGAGCCGCGACATCAAGCTTGAGAACACGCTGCTGGTGCTGCAGCCCGACAAGAAGCCGCTGCTCAAGCTCTGCGACTTTGGCTACTCCAAGGTGGGAGCAGGGCGCAGAGCACTGATGGGATGGGATGCTGGGGCCCCCGGTCGGCGATTCAAAAGCTGGGGCCAACCAAGGTGGAGCAATGTTCGGCATCGTGCCGCTTGACGGGCAAATTCGCAGCTACACAGCTACTTGAGCTGCTGCAACCTAGACATGCAGCCACCCACCATGCCATGCGCCCATCCCATGCCGCAGCACGACACCCTCGACTCGATCGCTAAGTCCAAGGTCGGCACGCCCGGCTACACCGCCCCCGGTGCGCTTTGCAAAGGGCCGTTGGTTTGGTGCCACCTGCTGCCGAGACGATGCACAACCGCTTTAGACCATGGTGGTTGCGGGGGTGCCTCTGTTTTCATGTACCTGGCTGCATTACCCTCCATCCACTGCTGTAGAGGTGATCCAGAACATCCGCGGCTACGACGGCAAGATGGCCGATGTCTGGTCCGCAGGTGAGCACAGGGGCTCACTGCCTCACTGTATGTGGTCCGGGCCGGCCCGCAGGCGCAATGCTGCACACCGCGCTGCCGCCGCCGCTGCCGCCGCTGCTGCCGCTCTCTGAGCGCTCTCCTCTCAGTCGGCATTGGCATACACTTCCCCGCTCCCGCCCCCAGGCGTGATGCTGTACACCATGCTGTACGCGCGCTACCCCTTTGAGCGGCCGGAGGACAAGAAGCTGAACCAGCACGACCGCCTGCAGCGCATCCTGCACCGCATCATCAAGGCAAGTGCAAGGGAGGGGCCAACGGGATGCAGCATTGGAAGAGTGAGCTCATGACTATGGGCGCCTGCACCTCGTCCACGCTCACCCATACCCCTCTGCTACTTTCGCACGACACCAACCCTTTTTGTGTTGCCATGCCCTGTCTTGTGCACTGCAGGTGGACTATGTGTTCCCCGACAGCCCCGCCATCTCGCCCGAGTGCCGCGACCTGTGAGGCCCTCTTGTCTGCTCTGGCGGCAGATGTGGTTGTGAGGGCAGGGCGCGAGCGAGACAAACAGCTCGTGCGATACGTCTGGCCGCTGCTGTGGTTGCTTGAGGGTACGGCTGTGAGCGTGTACATTCGCCCATTCTGCCCCCGCCCCGCCCTGCCAGCAGCTGCCGGCAGGTGGGCCGCTGGAGCAAATCTTGGGCAGTGCAAGCAACCGCAACCCATGTCCCCCCGCCCTGCCCGCCCTGCCCGCAGCATCCAGCGGATCCTGGTGGCCAACCCGGCGCAGCGGCTGACCATCGCGCAGATATTCCAGCACCCCTGGGTGCAGCAGGTGGGCGGCAGTGGGATGTGTGCAGGGCAGGTGGGAAACCAGGCCAGTTGAGAGCGCTTGCAGGGGCATGAGGATGCTGGACCCGGCACCCCTGGGTGCAGCAGGTGGGCGGTGGTGGGTGTGGGGCGGGCAAGGCAGCTGGGATAGATCTGAGCCTGGTTGCAGGGCACTTCGCGGGGCCCTGGCAGCAGTAACACACCCTTTGTTGCCCGCTGCTCCCGGCAGGACCTGCCCCAGGGCTCGCTGGAGTACAACAACTGGGCGCTGGCGCTGCAGGTCCAGCCCGCGCAGGTGAGCGCGCAGTGCTGTGCATGCCGTGCGTGGCGTGCACGCTTGGGCCGCATTTTGTGCTGCAGGTCCAGCCCGCACCGGCGAGCAAGCGCTTGGGGAGCAGCATGCTGTGCACGGTCGGGCGCACAGGATGGTTTCCACACCTTTCGTCTGCTTACACTCCACCCCCCCAGGGCGACGACGAGGTGCGCGCTGTGGTCGGCGACGTGTACAGCGCAGCCAAGGCGCAGGCGATGACGGCGGCCACTTACACCGGCGACGATGATGTCATCGACAGCCAGGTGCGCTGCTGTGCGGGGTGGTCCTGTGCTTGTTGAGGTGTTGGGCGGCAACGGCCGAGTCGTGGAATGCAGCGAGCGACACTTGTGTGTGGGGAGCTTTTTAGGCAGCCGCCTGACTGCTGAACTGCCCTCTTCCCTGCCCTTCCCCTGCAGGAATACCGTGACTACAAGAGCTGAGGCAGTTTGCTGCGGGCTGCTTCAAGGCGCCACTGGCTGCAGCCAGCATTATGGGTTAACGTTTGGCCAGCAAGAGCGCCTCACTGCCGTGCCCCTCTGTGCCAGCCCGGCTGCATCGCACGTTGCTACGCCTGTCTACCGACCTACCTTGCAAGCTGTCTGCCATTCCAGCCCCGATTCCTTTTGTTTGCTTTCATCCCAGCGTGCTCCCTGCTGCTGCTGCTGCTGCCACATGCGGTGCTGCAACATGACCGCTCCTTCCTGCCTCCCCCCTTCCCGTCTGCCTCGACTGCACGCTCGCTCATCAGTTGTCATGTAACAAGCATGCAGCCAGATGGGCGGTGGAAAAACACGGGGGCGGCAGCCAACCAGTAATGCACATGGCGCGCGCACAAAAACTGCAGGTAGCTTCAAAACGACGGGGAAAACAGGCGCCAAGGGCGGTGTTGGCGGCACGCGGAGGATATCTTTCCATCTGGGAAACATGCATGGGGCCCGAGCAGAAGCAGGGACAATTCAACGGAAGCAGTAGGGGTGTTTGTATTCCAGGCCAGGTGCGGCACGGGTGCCGCTGCCGGCCGTTTTCGGTTGGGTTTGTTTCAGACATCAATACTGCCAGGCGTTCAGGACCGCTTGCGTAGGGCAGTCGCGGCCACGGCCACAGTCGCCAGCGCAACCGCCCCTGCTGCAGCCAGGGCAGCGGGACCCACGCCCAGCGGTGCAGCAGAGCCGCCATCCGAGCGTGCTGTGGTGGCAGGCTCGGAGGCTGCTTTGGGGCTGCTGCTGTCATCATCTAAAGAGGTGGGAGGGGCTGTGTCAGGCTGGTCTTGGTTGTGCTGAACAGCTGTGCCGTTGGCGCGCTGCTCCTGCTGCTCCTGGTCCTGCCCCTGGCTGGGCTGCTGGCTGCCGCTGTCTGCAGGCGGCGCCGCGGCGGGGCGGCAGCCCCGGCGGGCGCCGCGGCGAGCGGGAGCAGCGAGAGAGGGGCCGCGACAGCGGGCGGGAACGAGAGCGGGAGAGGGGGGACAGAGAGCGGGGCGGCGAGGAGCGAGGGGAGGGGCAGGGCGTGCCGCTGCCGCCGCCCGAGTTTGCGGGGCGCACGCTGTGGGTGGGGCAGGTGAGCATTCGCTGTTGTAGCTAGCTTCGCGGTTTTGTTCAGACGTGTAGTGCATGTTGGGGTGATGCAGAGGCACGCCATGTGATGCAGCCTGGGCTGCAGCTTGGAGCAGCGTCTGATGCCGCGAGACGCATGCCGCAGTAAAAACGCCCGTTGCCCGCCCCCGCATGTGTACCTCTCAAGCTGTTGTTTCGCGATACTTGATACAACTTTACACAACCTAATCGCAATGTGCAGGTGCCCCAAGGCATGCACGAGGATCAGCTGCTCGACTTGTTCCGACAGTGCGGCGACATTGCCGGTGGGCAGTTGTTGTTGTGTTTTGCTCCAATCTTGCTGCTATCATCTGCTTGGGGCACGGCAGGCATGCTCACAGCCCAATGCACTTGCGACTGTCATGCAAGCCAACAGGACCGCCCCTGCCAACCTATTGCAACCTGCCACACTCTCTGCCTGCAGGTCACAAGTTCCTGCGCCACACCGCCTGCATGTTTGTCGACTTTGCGCGCCTGGAGGCAGCCGTTGAGGTGGGAGGAGGGTGTTGTGTTAGGAGGGAGGGGCGCTGATGCTGGCAGGTTACTGTACGGGTCGGGTCACACCTGTCATACATGGGCAGCTTTTGTCCACTTTGCATGCCCAGGCCTGGCTTGCATTGCATGATATGAGCTTGCTGTGGTCAAACTGTGTTCACCCTTGGCGCACTGCCGCAGGCGCGCAGCCGGCTGGACGGCTACCGCGTGGTGGGCGGCTGCCTGCGGGTGGAGTTCAAGAACGAGAACCAGTTTTGGGGCCCAGGCAAGCATGTGCTGGTTGGTTGGTGTTCTGGTGGCTTTGAATGTTTGTGCTGCTGCCTGCGGGTGGAGTTCAAGAACTGAAGACCAGTTCTGGGGCCCAGGCAATCTGGGGCACATAGTTGTGTTGCCAGTTCTGTGCTGTGCTGTGCTGTGCTGTGCTGTGCTGTGCTGTGCTGTGCTGTGCTGTGCAGGTATGCTGTTGGGTATGTGATGGAACTCGCTTGCCCTCCTGCTTGCCAAGACTGAGGCGACAGGCAGTGGGAATGCTGGCTCAAAAGCTGTCCCTGCCTCTCAAGCACTCTTCCATTGTCAACTTCTCATCCAGCCTTTCAACCCGCCCCAACCCACCGCAGGCGGCCGCGGCCCGCCGCGGCGCGAGCGGCCGCTGCCATTCGGAGCCCGCGACGGGCCGGCATCGCCGCCCCGCGGCGGCCGCGAGCGGTACGGGCAGCACCCTCCCTTCCGGGAAGGCGGCCGGGACAGTGGGCGGGAGAGCGGTAGGGAGGGCGGACGCTCTGGCTCGTTCAGAGAGCGGGGCAGCCCGGATCGCGGCGGCCGCAGCCGCAGCCCTGACTATGGCGGCCGCGGCCGGGAGGGCCCCGGCCGGCAGGCGGCGGGCAGGGACCGTGGGCGCAGCCGCAGCCCCAGCAGCAGCCGCAGCCGGAGTCGAAGCCGAGGGCGCAGCCGCAGCAGGGAGGCGCCGCGTGCGCGCAGCAGCGGGCGTGGAGGCAGCCCTGGGAGGCAGCAGCCTGGTGCAGCGCAGCAGGCTGCCAATGAGCAGCAGCAGCAGCAGGAGAAGCAGCAGGGTAGCCCAAGAGAGGGCAGGCCTGCCGCTGAGGCAGAAGAGGGCACCCGCAAGCGGCGCTGGGATGCCACGACAGAGGCGGGAGGAGCTCAGCAGGCAGCCGAGGAGGCACAGCAGCAGCCAGCCCAGCAGACAAAGGCAGCGGACGAGCAGCCACAGCAGCAGCAACAGCCGCCAGCACAGCAGCAGCCGCAGGAGGCAGCTTCGCAGCCGCCGCTGCCTGCTGCGCCAGCCGCTGTGCAGGCGCCGCCGCCGGTGCCAGAGCGTGTGCTGCCACAGGCGGCGCCTCCGCAGTTTGCTGCACTGCCAGCTGCTGCTGCACCTGCTGCTGCCCCTCCTGGCGGCGAGCTGCCACGGCTGTTTTCAGTCATGTCTGGCAACCTGCCGCCTGGCATGGGAGGCGCAGCGGCAGCAGCAGCAGCCGCAACGGCAGCGGCGCCGCCAGGCATTGGCTTGCCGCCGCCGCCCTCGCTGCCGCCTCCGGCTGCCGCCGCGCCCC
>JADXDR010000063.1:479323-514414 GCA_025026875.1 Chlorella ohadii | reverse complement strand
GTGGATGCCGCCCTGCTGCTGCAGCAGGAGCAGCTGGCGGCGCAGCTTCGCCTGGCGGCCCGGGCGGCGCAGCAGCCGGCGGCTGGATTCGACGCGCAGGCGGCGGCACAGCAGGCACAGCAGGCGCAGCCAGCGGCGCAGCAGCAGCGGCTTGCCAACGGCGCACTGCAGGCAGCTGTGGATGTGGAGATGGCAGAGGCGGCAGCAGCCGAGCTGCTCGCCCAGCCAGCCCCCGCTGTGCTCGCTCCCGCGCCTGCATTTGCTGCGCCTGCGGCACCGACCGCGGCAGTGCAGCCCAGCCAGCCAGCGGCTGTGCCTGCTCCTGCCCAGCAGGCCCCCATGGCCGGCCTCTCTAGCATGGCTGCCACGCTGGGCGGCCCTGCCGCCGCTCCAGCCAGCACCCCTGTGGCAGCAGTGGCCCCTGCCCCAGCGGCGCCCCAGCCCGCCACTGCTGCTNGCCNTCCCCACCAGCNGCCAGNAATTTGCAGCGGCACCAGCGGCCSSCCCCCTGGCTGCGGCGCCGGCGCCCGCGGCGGCAGCGGCCGTGGCGGCGGCAGCGGCGGCTGAGGAGAGCGATAGTGAGGGCTCCCTGCCTGAAATTGATTCAGGAGAGGAGAGCAGCGGCAGCGATGAGGAGTGAGGCCTTGGTCTTTGGCTGAGCTGAGCTGGTTTTGGTAACATGCTGCTATGGCTCATTAGATGGTCTCTGTAACATGTGGTGTGCAGTAGGCCAATTAGACATGTTCAGCAGCAAGGGATACAGGATGGGGAGACCTGCCTGGTGGCAGCATGAAGAAAGGCATGCGCTGGACTGTTTCATACTTGACGGCAGTGATGCAACTCGCTACAGCCAGCAGCAGCTGCACTAGGCTTATATTATACAAGGTACAACGCTACACAGTCTTTCGCTCCGGAGCATGCGTGTTGGTCAAGAGCTGGAATTTTGTCTGGCGGTCGGTCAGCCCTTCACGCCCGCATTGGTGTTGGCCATCAGCTTGCCCATGGTCAGCACCTCCACCGAGCAGTCGCCTGGGTCCAGAATGCACCTGCGGGACGGTTGTAAGAAAAGAGCAGGTAGGGGAGTATCATTAGTGTCATGTGCTTGTGGATTGTGAGCACTTCGACCGAGCAGTCGCCTGGGTCCAGGATGCACCTGCGGGACGATTGAAACAAAGGGGTGGGAAAGGTGCTGCTAGGCATTGTGCTGGTCCCATCGTCAGCATCTCGACTGAGCAGTTGCCTGGATCCAGAACACACAGTTGGCGGCACACACGTGCTCACTCAATCAGTAAGCTCTCGTCTCGTCTGTGAGCTTGGCTGCACCCACACTAGCAGCACCGCCAGTCGTACACGTGCCCATGCTAATGCCTGCCCACACTCACTCAATCAGCACTGTCCTGTCACAGTCCGGACGGTCTGAGCTTGGTTGCCACCCGGCAGCCCAGAGCACCGCCAGCAGTACGTCTGCACATTTGCACTCCCCCACCGAACTCACTCGATGAGCACCGTCTTGTCTGTGAGCTTGACCGCCTGCTGCAGCGCCGCCGCCACCTCCTCCTCCGTTGTGACCTGCAGCAAAAGCAGCAGGAGACATGATGTGTTATTGCAATTGATTGGTCCAAACAGTTCGTGCAGGGCCGCCGCCACCTCCTCCTCGGTTGTGACCTGCGTCAGACACAGGGGCCAGAGTGCAGTCTTCACAGGGGGCAGAGTGCAGTCTTTAACGAACTGCCCCAGTTCGCAGTAGAGCAAAGGCAAGATGGCGCCCCTCCTTGTTTGTTTGACAGGCGGATGCTCTCCCCTCACGTTTCCCTACACAGAACTTGCCTTCCTGCAGGCCGCCCACCTCCATGCATGCCCTCAACCACATTGCACAGACGCCGGCAGCAGACCACTTCAGGTGCAAACAAAAAGGCGCTTGCCTTGAAGGCGCGCAGGTTGCCGGCCACATCCATGCCCTCTGCCACCTTGCACCAGTCCCACTGCTGGATGCGGTTGTACGGCCTGCAGACAGGGTGCAGCCAAAAGCCACGTTCGGCGTGCCAGTATCCACTGTCGCAGATTGCTGGCTTAGTCCCACTGCTGTATGCGGTTGTACGGCCTGCGAGCAAGATGCAATGGCAGCTGGTTGGCTGGCGAGCTGATGTGCATAGCTGTCCGGCTGAGTCTTGCTAAGAAACTACAGGTCGCCCAGCAGCTGTGAACACACGTCCACATGCGTTGCTGGCGGACTCGATTTGGAACAGCCATTTCGAACTATTTTGCACAACAGTGAAACCCACCCGTCGTGGATCTCGCTCTCGGTCGTGTCCGATGTCCAAGCGCGAAATCTGTAGAAAATAATTCAATATAATTTACTACCAAACAGCCCACCCGTCGTGGATCTCGCTCTCAATGGTGTACGACCCGTTGTTGCTCAGCAGCACAATGGGGTTCACGCCGTAGCGCATCAGTGTTGACAGCTCCTGTTGGGGACAAGGGACCGGGGAGAAAGATGTGCACATCACGTGACTGAGCTGTTCCGGCTCAGCAGCACAATGGGGTTCACGCCGAAGCGCATTAGTGTTGACAACTCCTGCAGGGAAGGCAACAGGCAGCTTGCGATCGAGCCTCTGGTGCTTGACAGTAAGGCCATTGTCTGCAAGCCACCGCCGCACAACACATGTGTACAGCNTCACTTGCACCGGTCGTCTGTGCCGCTCCGTCGCCCACCACAGTCACCACCCGCTTGCCAGCAACCACCGTAGTGGGTCAGCACAAGCAGACAGTATGCTGTTGCGCTACATTCTCTGTTTCACCTGCACCGTCATCTGGGCCGTGCCATCGCCCACCACCGTCACCACCCGCTCTCCAGCAACACAATATGCGTTGCGTTGCATATGTGCATACCTTATGCTGTTCAGTACCCCCTCACCTGCACTGTCATCTGGGCTGCGCCATCTCCCACCACCGTCACCACCCGCCGCTGCGGCGCAGCAATGCCGTACCCCAGAGTTGCACCGATGGACCAGCCAATGGATGCGTAGCAGGCCTGCCAGGGAAGCATTGCGAAAAGTTGGAAACGCGCACCGTTTTCCACGTGGGAAAGAAGTGAGCGAGCAGGCATGCCGCGTGCTGCCCTGAGCCGTCAACCGGTCAGCATGTGCAGCATGCCACGCCAACCGATCCCCACCACGTTTTGAGGCAACCACTACAGCGGCACCCACTGCGGCTTGCCTGGATCTCAAAGGGGCAGCCGTGTGGCAGGCGCAGCTTGGTGGCGAAGTACATGCCGTCGCTGCAAGGGGAGACGGGCGCAGAACTCCAGAATAACAGTGCTGCAGTGTTCAGCCCCATGTGTAGCCCCCAACCGGAAGCTGTGGGGAGCCTGGCGGACAAGCATGCTGCAATCAATCATGGCACTTCGGGAACAGTGATACTGCAAGGCAACACACCCCAGCCAGTGGTTTCTGCTTGATTAGGTGCTGCGAACCTGGCCCTCTCTGCTGAGAAATTGCATATTTCCCCTCCTCACCCAATGTCCACCACCAGTGCATGGCTGCTGTCCAGCACTGCCTGCAGGGGGCAAGCTTGAAACAGTGGTCATCACTGGGCAGCTTGGAAATCAATGCAGTAAGCAGCATGAAGCATCCCCATCAGGTGAGCTACTGCAGCCGACAAGACCCGTATCAGCTTGATAATGCCACTTCAAGTCGAGAAACACAAACCCCATGCCTGCAGGTGCTTGAACACTCGGTTGACCGCCAGCGGCGCGCGCCTACAGCCGACCAGCTAGCTCACCCCAACAAGGCGCGCCAAAGCCCGACAACTGCAGTCAGCTGAGATAGATGATGTTTCCCTGCCCACCTGCAGGTGCTTGYYSAKWCNMYWTCWKTSRCAGCMGKSRGCNKGMRGMCAGCGGCGGCGGCACCCCCGCCGGCACGTGCTGCGCGCGCCACTTGTCAAGAGCGCGGCTGTTGCGCTTGACCTGCATGGGCGGTTTGGCAGCTCAGGATACTGGCGTAAAGGGCAAGGCACATAATTCGCGACCGCAGCCGGGCTGCAGCGGCAGCCCCCTTCACCGAACGGAAAGCACTCCTCTCCTTCTCAACAGTGCAGGCCTGACCTTGGGAATAAGCGCCTCCAGGAAATCCTGAGTGGGGGAAAGGTTGGCAGCGAGAGACCACGGTTGAATGTGTGGTTTAGCATAATGGGCAGGGAGGCGGCAAGGAAACGATGGGGCTGCACCGCCCAAACTGCAGTTGCGTGTAGACCAATGCCTCTTACCTCCATCGCAACCAGGCCAAAGAACCCGCTTGTCCCCACCAGCACCGCATCCCGCTGCACCTCCACCAGCGCTGAAGGGGCGATCATGTGGGTGTAGCCTGCCCAGAGGTGTGAGCAACAGAGACAGAAATCTAAGAAGGTGAATTCGCCACATCGGAGCACACACAGCCCGCTGCTACCAGCAATAGATTGCCTTGCTACGGCAAAAACTATGCAGCCAGCGCACCTGCAGTGGACACATCCGTGAACATGGGCCCGACCATGCAGTAGGCATCCGCGCTGACAACAATCTCTCCAGTTCCAGGGCTGGACAGCGAGCCTGCATGTGGGGAACCAAACATTTTTGGAAGCATCAACGCCAACAGCGCCGCCGTAAAAACAGAATTGCTGCCGGCTGCTGATAAGCAATGCCGGTAAGCACTTGGCAAGGACTGTTGCTAGGCGCCCTGCGAGAGCACACACGAGCAACGCCAGAGCTGGAGCAAAGCGGTCCAACTCACTCCACCACAGCCCAATGAAGTTGGGGTGGTCCTCTGGGAACACGCCCTTGCTGCAGCAGGGGGAGCTCGGCACTGTTGGAGTGCAGCGAGCAGAGGGGTTTGCAGCGCCTGTGCGTGCATATACAACCCTCACAAAGCAGCCGCTGCACAGCGCGCGCCCAGTGTGCAGCCCACCTGTTGAGCATGACCGCCACAGGCATGCCTGTGGCAGCACACGCAGGGTGGGAATGCAACAGCACAGTGAGAAGGCAGCAGGCTGCAGTCAGGGGGCGCCCGCTTGGCAACCAGTCAGCCTCAGCTGACTGAGCCGCACTGCCATTGAAACAATGAATTGCCAGCAACTGCAACTGACTCTCCACACGGCTGGACGCCCCTCAAACNGGCGCACCCACACCCACCGGATGCCTCGGCCAGTGCCGCCATGGCGGCCCGAGCGCGAGCGCTGCGCATGTGTGCCCCCGNCACAAGCACGGGCTTGGTNGCTCGGTTCAGGAAGTCCGCCACGCGAGCCACCGCCGCCTCCAGCCGGCCTGCACAGAAGATTAAGAATGGTGTAGTGGAAAAGAAAGGCAGCTGTGGTTTGGGTTCTGGAAAGTCAGCCGCGCGAGCCACCGCCGCCTCCAGCCGGCCTGCACAGAAAGTCGTGGCAGGACGGTTGCCCTTGGCATGAACAAGATTTCCTGCGTTGGACCACAAACTCAACGGCACTGCAGCCCTTTGTGTTCCGCTTTGTGTGTTGCGTATATATGCGCACTATGCATAGTGCTTAGCCTGGTGCAAATGCAAGGCGCACGACTAAGCAGCATCCTGGCGGCATGCCCGCAGGACAATGCAAGGTCTGGCGCGCAGCATGTGTGCTCACTTTGGACTGACACCAGCGCGGGCGGCGGCGGCGGGGCGGTCTGGGCAAACGCGGCGTGCTGCGGTGGGCAAGTAGGTATGGCAGATCACATGAATTGGTGCAGGCTAACCAGACCGGGCATTCTAGGCCTCCCCACAAAATTCCAATCAACTTCCTCATGCTTTTCATGCTCTTGCCTGCATGCTTGCAAAGTCGCTTGGGATGGAGATGTAGACCGGCTTGCGCTGCTCCACCGCTGCCTGGCCAGGATCAAGATTCGCAGCAGATGCGGGCATGGAGCTGTGGAGGGTACGACGAAATGCAGTTGCAGCCTTGATCGAGATGTCCACCACCTTGCGCTCTCTAACTATTACAAGCGCACCCGGAGCGCCAGGTAGATTTTGCGGACCATCTCAGCTGGGGTGTCCACCAGTCGCAGCTGAGCCTGCAGCGGGGCGCAGATTGATGCAAGCCAAAGAAGTGATGCAAGAGGTGAATACAGGAATACAGGAACACACAGCAGTGGAAGTGGGCATGTGTGGCCGCAGCGTCACGCTCACTGACAAAGGCGATGGGTGCAGGGTGGGTCAGACCAAGTGTTGCTGTATTGCGAGTGCAGACCAGATGCCCCACCTGGTAGCAGGTGACGGGCCGGAAGCACTCCAGCTCAAAGTCCAGCTGCCCCGCCTTGCCCAGCGTGTGGTGCAGCACCTGAGTGGGGCACTCAGTGCGCAGCTTATCAGCCGGCGGCAGCGTGTGGCGCAGCAGCTGCGCGGCACGCAAGTGGCATCTAATGCAGTGAGTGGCACTGACACACAGTGTGGCCATACAACGGCAGGAGTGGTAGGCAGGGCGTGCATGGACGTACCCGAGGCAGGCTCCAAGCCGTCGAGTAGGGTGCGCCCACGATGCACACCACCGGCTGATCCTCTGCGATTGGAAGGATAGTACCACAATCCGGTCATCAAACTTGATGATAAGAGGTCCACCGGCTGGTGCAAAAGATGCACAATCACCATGCACGCATTTGGTATGCAATGCCATGGCTCCCACCTGCGTATGCACCAGCCACAGCGTTGAGTGCCTGCAAGGCACGGGTATGACATGCAAGTAGGCAGGCAGAACAGGAAAATATAGTTGCCGGCATGCAAAAGGCAGAATGCGGCAGAGCAACAGCGTGCGGCACGCAACCAGGAGGACGTAGCACCCACATATTTATTCTCCCCTGTCCGCCCAACGTCCTGTGCTTACGCTGAGTCCCCCCACACTAAACGTGGTCACCAGCGCCGCCAGGCCCTTGGCGCGAGCATAGCCCTCGGCCGCATACCTGCACAGGTAGCGGGCAAATCACAGATGAAGGAACCGTGTGGTGGATCTGGAGGACTGGCCAGGTCGAACAGGGCTGCGACTTGCATGGGCCAACTGCATGATACACATGGGGCACAGCGCTAGCTGAAGCGCCCCGCCTGTTCATCTGCAGCACTCGGTGTGTTTGCCGCGGCTCACCCGGCGTTGAGCTCGTTGCAGCAGCTGATCATTTTGAGGCGCGGCTCGGAGATGAGTTCGTCCAGCAGGGCCAGGTTGAAGTCGCCTGCGGGCAAACGGAACATGCGGCCGCAACGCCAGCCATGCGTCGTCCAATCTCAGGCGGCTGGCCCGGGCTGGAAATAAAAGGCAACAAGGGCACTCATCTGGAATCAAACAGCTGCCAGAGCATGGCCAAACCCCACCTGGCACGCCAAAGAAGTGCGTGACACCCAGCGACACCAGCCGCTCCGCCAGCAGCCTGCAAATAAAAGCAGCAGGTTAGGGGCTAGCCATGTCGACAAGGAGGCGTTGCAATGCTCAGCGCGTGGGTTTCGCTGCTTTAAGTGTGCCCAGCTCAAGGTGGCACACAGCGCCTACCCAGTCCGGCTTGCCTGCCCAGGCTGCGGGGCCCTGGCACCTCGGCATCGGCGCTGGTGTGCACCACCCGACTGAAGGTGTGCTGCAATCAATGGGGAGGGGGACATGAGGCTGCATGAAAACCATGCATCCTCATGTATTTTGGAAGACCTTGACCAATGGGTATCAAGTTATGATGAGTGAGCATTGCACCATTGGCGTCCCAACTCTCGCCTGCAGGGTGTTGCTGCGCTCCAGCAGCGGCGCCGCCTCTTCCAGCCGCTCAGCCAGCCGACGGCCGTTCAGGCTGGCGCTGCTGGGGCTGCGTGGGCTGCGAGGGCTGTGGGTACCACAGTGTGGGAGGAGGCATGGCAGTTCAGCATCGGCGAAAAGATCCTGCGGTGTTGCCGGCGGCGCCAGTGGCGGCGGCGTGTGCGACGGCGGCAAACTACATGCCGTCGCCCTGAGTGCGGCATATCGCCTGTGGGCGCTTGCCTGGATCGCTGATCGAAGGGAGGCAGCGGGGGGACGCCCCCCGACGAAGCCCTGTCTGCCATGCCGCGGGTCGGGCTCTGATGGCGACTGGCTTGCTCTGAGAGTGATCGTGAAGCACGCCAAGCTGGGTGATCTGGCCGGGACCCGCCCGCGTTGCGAGAACCCAAAACCCGCCAGCTGTCGGCACATGCGTGCCGGCGCGCCATGGCCCCGATGGACTGAATCATCAGTTTACATGTTCGGAATCCAACTGTTCTGAATTAATACACCAATTGATCAGAAAATTACGGCAGCATCCAGGGGCCCAGGCCCGCTGCCGCAAGCAGGCTGCGCCAGAAGCGCCATCGCTGCTGCCGCCCCGCGCTCAGCGCCGCCTGCAGCCGCTGCACATGCTCTGCTGAGCTCCATTCCGCTGCCAGGCTGCTGGCTGCTGCCGCCCGGTTGTGCACACTATCCACAAAGGCTGCTGGGCGGCCCGTCGTCGGTGCGCCGGCAGCGCAGCCAGCACCCACAAGTTCCGGTTTCACTGCCTCGCTGCTGCTTTTACTGCTGCTGCTGCTGCTCGAGCCGCCATCGCTGGAAGGCCGCTGCCCCGCCAGCCAGGAGGGGTGCAGCTCCGGGTGGCTGCTGCACAGCACAGCGCGCCCGCCTCGGCCGCCCACCCAGCAGCACACAGCCGCCGCCGCATGGCTGTGCTCTGGGAAAGTGGCTAAAACTTCCAGGCCTGCTGTCTGCTCAAGCTGCTGCTGCAGCGCCGGCAGCTGGGCTGCCGCTGCTGCCGCTGTTGGGGCTGAACCCGCTGCCCGGAGCGCCGCCGCCACCGCTGCCGCAGTTTGCTGGGCTGGCAGGCCATCGAGGGGCAAAAAGGCAGGGCCGCCATTCACATANGTCGATGCNACTCCTCCCACTGTGTGCTACTCATGCTATCGCTGCTNGCCCTCTANTNGNCTGCTGCTGCCAGTGCGCCCGNCTTCGCCTATGCTGCTGCNGCCGCTNGCCACTGCCGCCGCCGTTGCCGGCATTTCCTGCTGCTGCTGCCGCTGCTGCTGCTGCCGCMGCTGCTGCTTCTGCTGTCACTGCTGCGCCTGCCAACCTACTGCCAGCATCGCGGAAGCGCAGCGGCGCCGCCAATGCTGCGTCTGCGCTAGTGCAGGTATCCCGGAAGCGCAGCGGCGCCGCCACCGCTCCGTCCTCAGATTCGTACTCAAACCCGGGATAGATGCAGCCGGCGGCTTTGCCTGGGAAGAAGCGCAGCTCTCGGTCACCCACCACCTCCAGCCTGCGGGGTTTTGGTGCGGCAGCGAACCGTGGCTTGATGTAAGGTCAAAACATGCAAGGATGTAGCAGGCAGCAGAGGAACGGCAACAGGTGACAAACAGAAAGTGGCTGTGGTGATGCAGCAAGACAGCAGCACAGCGAAGCGATGGGTCACAGCCTGTCACATGCCGTGCCTCCCTCAGCCCTCAACGCACAGACCCTCCCACGCCGGTGCCACATCCCCCAACGCCTCACCTGCTGCCGGGTTCAAACTCCACCCGAGCGCAGGCGTAGTAAGCGCCGGCGCAGAGGCCAAGATAGGCGCCGCCTCCCTCCACATAGTCTGCAGCAGCACAGGCGGGCGGGAAAAGAGGGAAGGGACTAAGCAAGGTGAGTGGGAACCGAAGCGCGCACGAGCTGAGTGCAACGCCCATCCACGCTCTATGCTTCCATGCAGCGGCGCATGGAAGCATGCAAGGTAGCGCTATAAAGTAAAGGACGCAGAAACACGCCGCAGGGGCAGCAGAGGTCAATAGCTCATTTGAGCTGCACGCACCTCGAATGAGTGCGTTGCCGCGCCCGTTGAGGTGCTTGCAGTACGGCAGGTCGGCGCCGCCGGGCAGCACCAGCAGCAGGCAGCCGTCCTGCCAGCCGCCCGCCAGCAGTTCGGCTGTGTCCAGGCTGGCCACCTACAAGAGAAGGGATATAATTATAGCCAGGMAAGTGTACTCATGTCAATTTCAGTATGCAGCCATAGCGGCGTGCAAGCTGGCGGTCGAACGCATCGGAAGCCGGGCGGCCCAACGGCGAACCGCTCCTTTCGCTGGACCCGTGCTGCTGCCGCCGGCCAGCTACCCCACTCGCCTTGACAGCTGGCACGAGTGCCTCCCGCAAGCTGTGCAGCGTGGACAGGACTGAGCGAGTGCCGGCCCCTGGCCCGCTGTAGCAGTAGACCGCCGGGGGTGGCCCCGTGGCGGCGGCGGCAGCGGCGGCGGTCGGCGACATGGCGGCGGCTACGCGGCGGCTGTGACGCGATGCGGGCTTTGATGCGACCGCTTGTGTCACCGCAGAGGCCGGCAGAGCGCTGCAGCAGCGCATGGCGAAGAGGGCTTTGCGCCCGGGCTGCCAGCAGCCGCGGTCAGTGCGCAAGCTGTTTAAATAACTACAGTATGTCCACAGCAGGCGCGCAGGGCGGCAATGCCCGTGGTGGGCTGCGGTCAGCGCAAATGCACGACAGCATGCTGGCCTTGGCGCCTTGCTGCGCCTCCCATCGCAATCAACGACTGCTTAACAACACTGGCAATATGGTGCTTTGACGCACAGCCTCCAGCAGCCCGTCCCTTCGCAATGCTGCTTTCAGACTTGCTGCTGCCGGCTCTGTGGGCCCTGGCACGCGGCCTGCTGGCTTTGGCGGTGCATGCGCACTCCCTGCTGCGCGGCCTGGGCGCCACATGCTCGGCAGCGGCGGCGCGGACGGCGGTGGCGGCCCCTGCCCTCCGCCCCCTGCTGGCGGCGCTGTTTGCGCTGCCGCCCAAGGAACACATTGGCAGCCGGCCGCGCCCGCCCACAATCCTGGGAGTGGCAGTGGCAGAGGAGGTGCAGGATGGCGACTGGCCGGCGGCAATTGAGGCGCTGGGCCGCCTGCTAGCTTGGTAAGCGCCTGAGGCGGGCGGTTGTGGGCAGTGGGGAGTGGGTGCTCTAAATGCGCAGTGGTGCAGGGGATCGGTGCTGAAAATCCACTCCTGCATAGTACAAATGGCGCATATGTCCCCCTTTCATGCACCTGTCTGCAGGGCGCGCAGCCGCGGCTTTGCGCTCGTGCTGCTCTATGAACCATCAGGCATTCTGCAGCAGCCACACCGGCTGAAGCAGCTCGAGCTTCAGCTGCTGCTGCAGCGCCTGCAGGGCTCGGTCGTGCTGCAGTCGGGCTGGCAGCCGGGCGGCAAGGTGGGCCAGCAGCAGCAGCAGCATCAGCAGCCGCAGCAGCCGCAGCAGTGGGCACCAGAGGGAGGCCTGACGGTCGTGTTGCTGTCGGCAGCTGATGGCCAGTGGCCCCTGCTGGCAGCAGCAACTGCAGCTGGCAAAGCAGCAGGCAGTCCCAATCAGCAGCAGCAGCAGCAGCAGCAGCAGCAGCAGCAGCAGCAGCAGCAGCAGCAGCAGCAGCAGCAGCAGCAGCAGCAGCAGCAGCAGCAGGAGSAGCAGGAAGGCAGGGCAGATGTGGACGAGCACAGTGCTGCAGCAGCAAGGGATGCTGCATTCTCGGCGCCTGCCCGGCTGCGTGCGCGGCTGCAGGCGGCGGGGGGTGCGCTTGCAGGGGCGGAGCCTGACTTTGTTGTGGTGAGTATCTTATGCATATGTGCCATCCAGAAGGTCTGCAGTTGTATGCTTGTTGGGTCGCGTCAATTGGAATGCAAGCGACCAGCTGCTTGTGGCCCCCTTCAAGGGACCTGCTGGCTGCCCAATGTGCCGCCCTACCCCAGCAACCCTCCCTTGCTGGATGCTTCTCCCCTTTCTGCTGCAGGTCACAGGGCCCACACTCACCCTGGCCGGCTTCCCCGCCTGGCTGGTGCGCAGCAGCGAAATTTATGGAGTGGGCCCGCTGGCACAGCTGGCGGCCGAACCGCTCGATGCGGCGATGCAGCGCTATTGCCGCACCAAGCAGCGGTTTGGCAAATAACCGTTCTAGAGATGCCCGCCGCATGACTGAMAMATAGKAKGAMMKAKAMGMGAATGWYAAAWYAAWGGAKGYKAKACKAAYCTWTGAGAGGGAGCGAATGGTCGTGCAGCATGCGTGCCGGGCGGCAGTCGGGCCCGGCGCCGGCAGCGGGCGCAGCAGCTTGCGACTTCCGGCGGCCCTGTGCTGAGCAACCCAAAGTACTAGCATCCTAATCAAATCATCGCGATGGCCAGCCTGTGCGCAGCCACGCTGCAGGCGCCCCGACCATCCCAAGCGGCGGCTGTGGGGGCCATCGGGCGTTTGCCTGCTGCTGTGTGGTCGCTTAGTGTGCTCATATGCGCGCAGCGATCGGCGGCAGCCACCGCGGGCCTGCGGCGCGCCCTGCCGCCGCCCGCCGCATTTGCCGCCACGGCCGCCCCGAGCAGCACTGCTGTGGAAGGGGAGGGCGCCGTGCCCGGCCAGCCGCTGCACACGGCTGCCGCCTGGAAAGCAGCAGACGCGAAGGCACGGCCTGAAGACTGGCAGCACGTTCTCACACCGGCAGAGGCAGATGAAATTGTGGCGGCGGCGCGGCAGGCAGCGGCCAGCGGCATTCCCGTGCCGCAGCTGACGCAAGCCGACTTTCCGCTGCCCACGCTGGGCCCGCTGCTGGAGCAGTTCAGGCGCAACTGCCTGCACGGACTCGGGTTCCAACTGCTGCGAGGTGGGTGCTGAGCAGGGCGGGTGACTGCCTTGTGACGTGTGCCCCTGCCGGCTGCTAGCCGCTGGGGCTGGACTAGCAGCAGATGCCACTGCTGCTGCCGCACTTGCTGCTCTCTGCCTTCACTCTGCAACAGAGTAATGCTCAACTAGTTGATCAAATCAACAGGGAGATGATAAACCAACTACCGCCACCTGCAGGCTTCCCGGTGGAACGGTTGAGCCGCGCTGAAACAGTGGCTGGCTTCTTTGGGGTGGGGCTCTACTGGGGCAACGCACGCAGCCAGAATGCAGCGGGCCATGTGGTGCGTGGGAAAAGTGTTGATCACTTGCTTGACTTTCACTGACTGGTCAACCTATCTCTGAACCCCTGCCAGCTGTTTTTGAAAGGGCAGCTAGCGACCCACAGGCAGCCCCCTCCGCTTGCTTGCGGATGCAGCTGTGTCTGGCTGCCGCCGCCACCGCTTGCTTCACCTCCCTGCTTGCCGCCCCACACCCCAACCCGCGTGTGCTCTGTTCTGTGCAGGTGGGGCATGTGAAGGACTTGGGCTACCATCCAGACGACCCCACGGTTCGGGTGTACCAGACAAAGGCTGCGCAGGTGAGCGGGTGGGTGGGTGCTAGCTTCGCTCCTGCCTGTAGGCAGCCGTGCTGTGGCACGACCCAGCAAAAACGTTCACTCGTATTTTTGCGGCCCTGGCATGCTGGCACATGCCCAGACACGTGCTGTCTTCCTCAACTCTGTTCATCACGGTAATGTTTGATTTTGTTTTTGCAGCCCTGGCACGTGGACACGTGTGACCTCGTGGCGCTGCTGTGCCTCACAAAGGCGCGGTCCGGCGGACGCAGGCGAGTGTGTGCGGCGTTTGGCACGTGCCAGCATGCACGGCATGCCCAGCACGTGGCTGCTTCTCTGGTGCCAGCTGATGGTGATGCTGGTGGCGGCGCTGAGGCTGAGGTCTGCTGCTTGACCAGCCAGCCTGCTGCCTTGCTCTTGTCCTGCGCAGCACCAACTTGATTCAATCGTTGCTGCTGCCTCTTCCCTGCGCAGTGCCTGGGTGTCTTCGCTAGCCATTTACAACCGGCTGCTGCAGGAACGGCCAGCCTTGGTGCAGGTAGGTAGGCAGCGTATAGCCCTGGCTTGAGCGGTACTGCCTTAGGGTTCTGGATACCAGCATTCTGCTCTGCCAGTGACTTGGCTGTGCCTGCGTAAGCAGGCTTGTTCCGTCGCAACTGGCTGGAGCTCCAGCGCAGCAAGCGCGCATGGCGGAACACTGTTCAGCCATTGAATGATTATTGGCACTGCCCATATTTCTGCAGGAGTTGATGGCCCCCTTTTACTTCGACCGCAAGGGCGAGGTGAAGGCGGGGGAGGCGGGCTACTTTGGCCGCCCCGTCCTCAACTTTTACCGGTGAGTGTGGCAGCCAGAGGGAGTGCGAGTGGGGAACTCAAGGCCTGCCTCGGTTGCGGCTTGCCTGCTAACAACATCTCCGCATCAGCACAACGTTTGGCTTGTGCAGCGTGGCGGCGTCATGACCACACATGCCGCAGCTTGCCTCAACAACGGCAACGGGCACACTTGTCCCCGTTCTGCTGCAGGTTCCACCTTACCCTCCCTGTATACTACAGGTCGTTTGGCGCACACTACACCTCTCTTCTTTCAATGCACCCGTTGTGCTGCAGGGGCTACCTCACCGTGTACTACAACGACCGCATGATTCGGGAGGCGCAGGTGGGTTACAGCAGCAGATAGACTGGATTTATCATTACTATCAGAAAAATATGCGGCGGCAGGCAGGTTGAGGGCAGGCCTGCACCGGCTCTGTTGCAGTCCCCACCTCGCCCCCCCAAGTGCATCACTGTGTTCCATCTCCCGCTTATCGCTCCTCCTTGCCTTGTTTGAGCCTATGCTCACTTGCATCTTTTCTTGCTGTTCCCGCCGCCGCAGCGGTTCCCGGAGGTGCCGCGCCTGACGCTCAAGCAAGAAAAGGTGAGCGGCGGCTGGTCCAGTTGCTGATTCTAAAAGAAGTTCGGGTCCAACAACGCACAGCCATGCAGCTTTGCAAACGTCTGCTCAGTAGTGAGAATGTTCCCACCAGTGTAATGCCTGCAGGCGCTGCAGGCGGTGACAGACCTGGCCAACGACCCGCAGCTGCACCTGGAGTGGGACCTGGAACCGGGGGACATCCAGGTCCGCATTTCTGAGCATTTCTGCAGCATTTTTTAGCATCAGTTTCTGGTCTGGCTGGAAGCTGCTGCCCTGCACGTCTGCAGGCAGCTGCTTGGGCTGCGTTCCTGGGTATTCCCCTCAACACACGCCCATGGCGTCTCTTTTCTTTGTTTCTTTCCTTCCTGGGTGGGCCCCGGACTGCTGCGCCCCTGCGTGGGCCCCGGCCAGAGAATCGCTCCGTGCTCTTGACCCGCTGGCTGTCCACCCCGCCCTGCGCAGCTGCTGCACAACTGGAACCAGCTGCACATGCGCACGGCGTTCGAGGACCACCCGGTGGGTTTACACACATGTCCGTTAGCTGCACGAAGTATGCACACAGTAATAAAAACATTCATTGATCAGTATCATTCATCAACCCAGCGTGTTCGAGGACCACCTGGTGGGTGTGGCACCGACTTTTGTGTTCCGCGTCATTTTTGAACCTGTCCATCTATGTGTGGATGAGGAGTGGAGTGGTGCTTATGTGGCTGCCTGTTGTTATGAGCTGGATCGGCAAATGGCGGGCACGTATTGGGAGTTGGGCAGCAGCTGCACATAGCCTGCCCTCGCTCTCACCCCCACCCCTCAACCCATCAACAGGGCTTTGCCAACCGGCGGCACCTGCTGCGCCTGCACTTAACACATGAGGACGCCTGGCCACTGGAACCGAAATAAACGAAGCTCACAGTGCGCGTGTGTTATCTGTCCCCAACCTCCGCCCCCGTGTAGGGGTTTGAGAACCGGCGGCACCTGCTGCGCCTGCACTTGACGCACGAGGAGGCGAGGCCGCTGGACCCAGCTGTGTTTGGCCCCGGCCAGCCCGGCAGCCGGCTGGGCGTGTATACAGGTGTGTGCGTGCGTGCTGTGCATGCTGGTGTGTGCTGGTGCATGCAAATGCGGCGGGAGGGAGTGCTGGTGAGGCAGCTCGGGCGTTCCGGGTGGGCGGCTGGTGGGAAGAGCGTGCTTGCTTGCAGGAGAGGCTAAGGTATGTTTGTCAACTGGGCGACACCTGCCGGCTGGCTTTGTATGTTGACGAACCGCATATCGAACCAACGTGTCATGCAGATACAACAGTGCATACAGCGCCGCTTGATGCTGAGTGACGGCGCGGCAGGCGGCAGCGTGCAGCAGCGACGACAGCCGGCAGAAGCGTGGTGCAGCGATGTGCAGCTTCAACAATCAAGCTTTGTTTACTATTTATAATGCAATTTATTGCAATTGATTGAGGTTGTTATTGAATTCTTGTCAAGATAGGCTCAGGCGGCATCCATGGCATGGCAGCCGAGCGCATGCTCGGCCGCCGCTGGGCGGTGGGCCACATGTGTGTGGGCGCGGCACCCAATCACGCTTTTGGCCATCTCAATCGCGCTGCAGGCACACGATACCCGTTAAACAAGCCTTGCACCCCGCCAGGAGGAGCGCGGGCTGAAGGACGTTCGCCGACCCGCGCCGGAAGCAGCCGGCGGCGCTCTCATGCGTGCCAGGCGCTGCCTGGCGTCCGCCTGAAGCAGCCACGCCTTGCGCCGGTAGGGGCCGCTGCATCCCCCGCCGCACGCCGACAACCCTACCGGCGGCGGTGGCGGCAAACACACACACACAGATGCTGGCTCCTTTGGCAGCACGCCGACCGACCCTCCTGGTCCTCGGTCTGCTGCTGGCTTGCGTCACCTGGCAGTCTGCCTGCCTGGCATCAGCTGCGGGCGCCAACCTGTTGGACAATGCCGGGTTGGACCCCAACAGCGGCGTTCAGTTCAGCGTGAACGGCGGCAACATCTCCGGCACGCTGCCCCGCAGCTGGAACGACAACACAGGTGGGTGGATGCCGAACAGCAGGGAGGTGTGATCTGTGGTAGGAGCAGTACTTTCAGCATGAGGATGCCTGAGGTGCCAGCCCCCTCCCTTCCATCCCAGCCCACCGAGTGGGCAGGTCTGGGCATCGCTATCCGCTTCTTATTGCCCCTCCTACTTCAAAACAACCACTCTATTCCCATTTTACCACCTGCAAACTGAGGATTGCCTTGCTCAACGCTCTGCAGAGTGGGCGGGACCGGGCATCGCCATCCGCTACTCCCTGCTGGGAGGGGCGGCAGCCTGCGGCGCGGGGGTGTCCGGCGGATGCATCAAAGCGACGGTCTCAAAGGGCTTCATGCAGATGGGCCAGTTTCTGGAGGCGAGTTTTTTGCAGCTTGCTGTTCTGGCAGGCAGCGCGACTGGCCTGCATACCTGGCAGCTGGCACCTTGCGCGCAGTACGTGGCACCGCTCCCAGCATTGCCTCTGCAGTGCTGGTGAGCTGCATAGCATCCTCATGCATAGCATGCTCACGCCTCATTTCCCCCCCCCCTGGCAGGCCCCCGCCGGCGCAAACTACCGGCTGAGTCTCAAGCTGCGTGCCCCGACATCTGCCGGCCTGCCGGTGCAGCTGCAGCTGCGGCAGACGGGCGCCCCTTACATCGCGTACGGCCAAGCATTGACTGCCGTGGGGGCGGGCTGGGCCACGCTGGAAATCGCCTTTGCACGTGTGCCCACCACGGCAGCCAACCCGGGCAGCAGCAACGCTCCCATCTTTTTTGTTGTGGTGTCCGACGGCCCAGGCACTCTGTGGCTGGCCGAGCCGGTGCTGCAAGCCCTGCCGGCTGGCGGCGCTGCTCCCGTGGTACAGCTGGCGCCTCCGGCTGGAGCGGTGCCACGTGCCTTCTTCTGCCTCAACACCAACCACGTGTTTGAGACCGGCGTCAGTGAGTACCTGCCGGTCAGGGTTTTAGGAAAGTTGCCGCTGTGGCCGCGTTTTTTTGCGCAGGGGCTGATTCCACGAGGCAAAGCGGCTTTGACTCTTCAAGCGCCGGCCGTGCTGCCTGCCCGTGTGGCACCCATTCGCCACTGCTGCATATATGTCCGTCCGCAAATGCAGCCACCTAGCTAGCAAGCTTCCCCTTCCGACATCCTCTCACACAGCCCCGCGCTACCTGTGGCCAGCCCTGGACTTTGGCACGTGGCGCTCTTGGGACTCCGGCTTAGTTTGGGCCACCATCCAACCCATCGGGCGCGGCCAGTTTGACTGGACTCGCATGGACGCCGCGGTCAAGCGTGCTGCGGCACGGCGGCAGCAGGCGCGCTGTGCATGCTATGCTTGATGTGTGTGCTGTGTGTGCGATGCGCGCCGTGTGCGCGTTGGACGCTGGGGTGGGGCGGGTGGATCGGGTGGCCGCTGCATTGATGCAGCCGTGCAGCCCCACAAGTGCCAGGGCTTATCCGGTTCGTGCGCCGCCTTTAGGTCAATTGATCCACCAAATCTGGGTTACTTCCACCTTGACAGGTGCTGTTCCCGCTGGGCCTCCTCCAAGCCCAGCGAAGCCTGCTGCTTACTCATATGCCCTGCCTAACCAACCAACCTGTTGTTGCAGGTGCTGTTCACGCTGGGCCAAACCCCCCGCTGGGCCTCCTACAAGCCCAACGAGCCCTCAGTGTACGGCCCCGGCCGCGGCTCCCCGCCCAAAAGCACCTCCGACTGGTCGGCGTTTGTGGCGGCGATGGCCCGAAGATACCGCGGACGCATCCATGCATACGAGGCGCGCTGCTGCGCTGAGGCTGCTGTGCTGGCATTTCGGGCTGCGGCACCTGGCATGTGCATGATTTGGCAGCGGGAGTCGCTAGCACAGGTAAACGCCGTCTCTTTGGAGAGCCAGGCCATGGCAACGAACTGGCTGGATGGTGCACGCACTCTCACCGGCGTCTGTTCACCCACCCACCCCAGCAAGCAGGTGTGGAACGAGCCCGACATCCAGGGGACAGAAGGCTTCTACAACGGCTCCCCAGAATCACTGGCCGCCCTGGAAGCGGCCACCGCCGCCGCTCTGGCCCAAGAAGACCCCAAAGCACTGCTGCTGACTCCGCCCATGAGCGGTGGCAACGGCGCCACGCAGCTGGGCTGGTTGGGGCGCTACCTGAAAGCCGGCGGCGGCAAGCATGCCCAGGCGGTGGCGTGGCACGCCTACGTGTCGGCGCCTGAAGCAGGGCTGAACGGCATTGAGGCGGTTCGCCAGGTGGGAGCCAGCCTGCCTATACTGTGCATCTATATATTATGTTCGTAAGGACCCCAGTCTGCTGCAGTGGCAGCAGCCATGGCAGCAGCCTTGCTGCGTGCTGCCACGATCCGCCACTCGCTGTGAATCTCAGCGCCGCTGCGCAACCCTGCCTGCGTGCCTCGCCCGATACCACTGCTGTTCAGCTGCTCAAGGTCCACGGCCTGTCCCACCTGCCGATCTGGAACACAGAGGGCGGGCTGAGCCTGGAGCAGGTGCGGGCTGTGCTTGCTTGCAGGCTGGCTGGCTGGCTGCAGCTGCACAGCTGCGGAATCACAAGCGGGCCACAGAGCACACCAGCTTCCCGCAAGGTTGGCCGACAGCCAGAGGGACCGACATGCCCCAGCTGGCAAGTGTTCAAGGGAAGAGCAGCAGCAACTGCTGCACATCCGCATGACGGCGTGCTTCCCTCTCGTACCTGCCGCAGATCGGGCCCAACTCGCGCTTTGCGGCCGGGTTCGTTGCCCGCTCGATGCTGGTGGTAAGTGCCATATGTGCTTGGCAGCCCATCCTTGTGTGGGCGTGCGTACAGGAAATCAAGGCAGCCCCCGGGGCAGAGCCTGTCGCTTGTGGCGGGACAGTTTGGTGCCGCTCGGTCGTGGCACCCAATCACACCTGCGGCGCCGCCGCTGCGTTGCCCACACCTGGCCCCCCATCCCACACCGACTGGCCCTGTTCCCTGCAGGACTGGGCGCTCGGCCTGCAGCGCTCCTGCTGGTATGCCTACGACAACACCTGGGTGAGAGCTGCTAGGCTTCGGCTTTGCTGCCACTCAGAACCTCCTTGCAGCATGCCTGCATGCCGCAGCTGCTGCCGCTGCAGCCATGGCTGCCGCCACCTGAGTAGCTGCTCGGACAACACCTGGGTGAGAGCTGCTGCAGGTCCAGCCGTCTGCTGCTGTCCTTTGCTGCCTGCTGTACGTCTGCACCACACAGCTGCAATCTCTGTATGCGAGCCGCCGGGAAAGCCACTCCTTCTGTTCCACCCTTTCTACCGCTTGCTGTGCAGTACGAGGGCCTGGACAGGCTAGTGGCGCCCGAGCAGACCAGCCCGCTGTCCCTCAACCCAGCGGGCAGGGCGTACCAGCAGGTGCGGATGCAGCTAGCCGGGTGTGCATCTTTCCTGCTGCCTTTTGCACGGCTGCGGAAGCAGCTGTATTTATGCAGAATACAGGACCCAACCAGAGTGCTCTCGCTCCCCGCACCGTCACCTTCTTTCCCTGCCCTATGCATGCCGCCTGCAGACAATGGCGTGGCTGCTGGGCGCCCGCATGCTGTCCATGGGCCAGCGGTCCGACGGAATCTGGACTGCTGAGCTGGCGCTGCCTTCCTCCTCTGCCGCCCGCCGCGCCTGGGCGGTGTGGTGCCCCGCTGGGAACAAGGCGTTCAGGGTTTCCGCTGCGTGGCGGGCGGCCTACTGGCAGGATGCGTCTACTGGTGCCATGGTGCCGCTGGAGGCGGGGACGGATGCAACTGTGCAGGCGGGAGTGGTGCCGCTGCTTGTTGTGAGCTACTTTGCCGCTAGCTAGCGCACGTATTATATGCGTTTTATTGATTTGATTGACCTGCAGCTCTACCACAGTAAGGCTGCCGCAAGCATCGTGAGGCTGGCCCCGGGCGGTCGGCAGTGCGGCGGCGACCGGCGGGCCAGAGGTGCGGCGGCTCCCGCATGCACAGGCGCTTCTGATCGCCCTGAATTGAGCTCTGGACACGGCGATCGCTCACAAGGGCATCCCAGAAGGGGTTTGCCCGCCCTGGTGGCGCCCGCGCCTCCAGCAGCATCGGAGAACAACCAGCGCGTGATCAGCGGGGCTTGCACACTCTTGTTCGCAAATCGACGCCTGTTGCAGCTCCTGAGTACCCGCACTGCCCTCAGTAGGGCACCAGTATGTCAGCGCTCGCACAGGCCTTGGCCGCCAGCCCAGCCGCGTCGCTGCGGGGCGGCGGTGCTGCAGCCGGCCGCGCAGCCGCTCCCGCCCCACGGGCGCTAGGGCTTGCCGGCCGCCGCGGTAGCGGCGGCKAAGCGAGCGGCGGCCGGCGGCAAACACTCCAGCCAGCTCGAGCGGCAGCGGAGCAGGAGCTTGATTTTGCATTGGTGCCCTGGGACGCCAGCCGCGAGACCTGGTGAGCCGGGAGCGGCTCAGTTGGGAAGAAGGGAGGGCTGGGCGGCTCCACCAAAATTGTGGGCAGTACATGCGCGCCAGCCGTGTGCTGCAGGTTTGCGCTTCGTTGCACTGCATTCGACCAGCTGTCGACGCTCTCAGTGATCTACTTTGTCGCCTGTGTGCCAGGGATGATGAATCGGCTCAGCGGATGGCTGACCTGATGCGGCGGTTTGAAGCTGCGGACACGGATGGGTGGGTGTGCTGGACAGGGCTGGGGAGGCCGACTGGGTGCAGCTCGCCCGTGCCTGCACAGCTGCTGCTGGCAGGCTGCATCGCTTGCCGGCTGCACCTATGGCCTGCTGCCGATGAGTCGCATGAAACGCTTTGCCTGCTGCAGCAACGGGGTGATTGATCGCGCCGAGCTGCAGTCGCTGCTGGAGCGTGTGGGGGGCGGCAGCGATGAAGTGCCGCTGGTGCGTGTGTATTCTGGCTGTGGGTGGAAACAGCGTGCGCGTGCGGGGTGGTCTGGGGGCTGCCGCGTGCGTGCCCAGAACAGCTGTGGGGCGGCAGCAACAATGAATCGCTGCTGCCTGCCTGCAACTGCAGCACTGGCTGACTATTAGGAAGTGGACGAGTCTATGGCGCACTTATCACGAGTGCCCCTGCAGCCAACACAAATGAACCATCTTCCTCCTCCTTTCACCCCCTCACCGCAGCACTGGCTGACTGACGAGGACGTTGATGAGGTGATTGCCCAGTATGACACCAACAAGGACGGAGTGATCAAGTGAGCGCCCGCCTGCTGCACTCGGTTTTGCCAGCCTGCTGAAAGTAGCTGTGGTATCACATGCAGTTATATGACCTGGTGTCACACAAACAAGGACGGGGTGATCAAGTGAGCGCTTCACAGCTGCCATGTAGTGCTTGTCAGCTGATCCCAATCAGTTGGCGCACGCTTGCTGCAGCTAGCCAAACAGCCCCACATCCCNATAACCACCTCCCCAACTTATTTGCAGCTTTGACGAGTTTGCGCGCATGTCGCTGGACAACATCTTCCTGGCGGGCAAGCTGGAGGAATACCGCGAGGCGTTCAAGTGAGGGGCTGCAGTGAATGGAATTCGTTGCGGCAAAACTTGAGCCTCCTGAGCCACCTGCATGCGTTGCGCTGTTTGGCGTAGCCTTCTCTGGGCCGAGAAGTAGCTCGCATTTCAACAGATAAATGCTGCTCCTGCAGTGCGGTGGATGCGGGCGGCAACGGCTCGGTGTCGCCCACGGAGCTGTACCATCTGTTTGAGCGGCTGGAGCAGCCCATCACGTGAGAAGTAGAGCAGTTGCAGACTTGTCATGATGGCCCAGCTGTTGGCTTGTTTGCTTGACACATTTGGCTGTGTAGTGCTGGTGAAACACACCAGCGGTTGGAGCGGCTGGAGCAGCCTATCACGTGAGGACTGTTAAAGGGATGTGCTGGTTGTTGCTAAATATATGCTGGGTCGCATGGCATCTGTTTGAGCGGCTGGAGCAGCCCATCACATAAGCGGTTGCAGGATACTGGTACCAGCAGCTGAGCAGCGTAACCGGGGCGCGGCATGCTGGAGCCCCATCAATCAGGCTGTGCCAGCTGAGAGCATCGCTGGTTTGTAGCGCGGAGCAGGCGCTGGCACCAGCCGGCGATGCGCACCCCGCTCCGGGCGTGCGCTGACATTCCACCTGATATATGCGTACCTGCCGGATATATGCACTGACATTCTACATTGCAAATATCCTGCAGGTACGAGAAGCTGGTGAAGGTGATGGAGAAGTACGATGTGGACCAGTCGGGTGCGCTGGGTGGACAAGACTGCTCTTTTCCGATGTCTGCTGCAGGGGTTGTGTGCCTGGAGCGCGCCGGCCGCCTCTGGTCACCAGGAAACTGGAGGGGTGTTGTTTCAATGTTGGTGGCCATTGTGCCCGGCACGGTTGCCAGGCACATAGTGAATACGGCTAGGGTAGTGCCTTCACTAAAAAATGGTGTTGCCTCGCATGCTTGCAGGCGTCATCAGCTTTGGCGAGTTCCTGCGGCTGTTCCGCGACGAGCTGCTGGATTTGAAGGCAAGTAAAGTAACGCACAACGCGTCACTGGGAGGAGGCAGGCCGGATTTCAGCAGTGGATGTTGGTAGCAGGTTTGCTGTTGCGCGAAGAACTGCTCGACCTCAAGGCCAGCAAACACATGAGCCCCTCAGCCGCTGCGAGCAGCTCATCACTCGCAACACTTGTGCTAATTACAAACTCCCTTCCGTCTCATCACAAATGCTCGCTTTGCATTTTGTGTGCGCAGGAGGTGCTGAACTTTGTGAAGCAGCGCAGCGCACCCAAGACGCCCCCCGCTGCTGCCACCGCCGCGCCCGCCGCTGCCGCTGCGCCGGCAACACCCGCCCGGCCGCCCGCTAAGATGCCCAAGCTTGTGCAGGGCGGGGTGACGCTCATTTTCAGCGAGGAGGAGTTTGATGCAGGTGGGTGGTGGGCTTGGAGAGTGTGCAGCTGCGGACGAGCTCAGGGCAACAGCCAGGAGTGTCGCTGCTGTTCGAGCTGGTTTGCTGTGCTGGCTGGCGTGCCCCTTGTGACTGCCGTTTGAGCAGACACCCAACCCACTTTGGCTGGCGCCATTTTCCTCTCCCAATCTCTTTGCTTGCTGGGCTGATCCTACCCCGCAGTGCTTTCGGCCCACCCCAACAAGCTGGTGGTTGTGGTGGCACTTTCAGCCATCGCCGCAGCATGCTTACCGTTGACTCATAAGTACTGTTTTGTTGCCCAACTTTGTGCAGTGCTGGCTGCCCACCCCGACAAGCTGGTGGTTGTGATGGCGAGCGTGACGTGGTGCCGCCCCTGCCGCTCCTTCCAGGACATCTACGAGGCAAGGCTGTTGATTCTGTTTTGCCTTTCATTCGCACAGCTTCTTTGGCTTGGAGTGCACAAGGGTTTAGGATCAGCTGGTGGCAATGCGTGGCACCATCAGCTGTTTAGTGGTTCCGTCTTGCAGCTGCTGCTGCCTGAGTGCGGTGTGGCAGGTGCATATCGCCGCAAGTGCAGCATCCCCAAGGCTTGCTTGTTTACCCCATGCAGAAAGCGGCCAAGCACTACACGGACGCCATCTTCCTCAAGTTCTTTGGTGAGCGCTGCACTGTGCCCGTGCCTGTGCCCGTGCCTGCGCTGCGCCGTGCTTTGCAAGCTTTGCTGTGCTGTGCTGTGCTGTGCTGGCACTGTGCCACGCTGTGCCGCACTAGGCTGTGACAAAACTGAAGTGGCACCTGTGGGACAGTTTCATTTGACAAAAAATTACCGTCCTTTCAATTCCCAGGCAACTCCAACGAGTCCACCAAGGCCCTGTTCAAGGAGAAGCTCAAGTGCCGCACCACGCCCTCCTTCCTCTTCTTCAAGGATSNGTGAGTGCCTTGCCGCACTGAACTAAAANTGCAATTGATTAACTAAAGAGTGACTAGGTTGCATGGTGCCCTCCTTCCTCTTCTTCAAGGACGGCGAGCAGTGCACTTGCGTTTAGCCTTGGAAGTCAGGACAGCCCGGTAGTGGTCCGGCCGCCAGCACGCAGACGTTTCACCGCTACCGTTTGGCGCTGCATGCACTGGGCGGGTGCGGACCTGCCTGCGCGCATCCCACCTGCACGTGTCGCTCTTCGTGCCTTACTCAAAGCAATCCGTTGCTCGCTGCAGGCCAAATCGTGGAGCGGTGCACGGGGGCTGTGGCCGCCCGCATGGACGAGCACCTGCGCAAGGCAAGCCTGCTTGCTACTTGCAATTGCTGCTGCTCAGATCTCAATCGCAGTACTGCTACTTCCTGCTGATCAGCTGTCGTCGACAGCAGTTGTTTTGGAGTTCACCTGGCCGCTCTCACACTGGTTGTATTCACTCATCCTCCTTGCCTCCCTCCGCCGTTCCTTCCTGCAGGCCTACGGCCCTGGGCTCACGCAGCCACCGCTGTGGGTGTAAGCACTGGCCTGGCAGCCGCTGAAATCAAGCCAGCCTGCAGCAGCTGCCCGGCGTCAACCAGCGGTGGACACACAAGCTGGCCGGCCCTGGGCGGCTGTTGAGTGGGCGCGCTTTCAGTGGCCGCCGGCATGTTACCACAAGCACAGCTCTTTGCTTCCTCAAGGGCCCTCCTGCGCTCCGCCACACTGCACACTGCCTTCTGCTCACTCTGGACGTCTCGCCTGCATGTGACCCTTCCTGTCGGTATCTAACCCCCTGCCCGCCTGCCTTGTTTCGGCGTGCATCAGGCACGATTGCCATCTCAACTAATCTGTTCTCAGCTGGGCCCCTTTTGGTATTGTTGCTCGGCCGCTGTCACTCTCCGTTTGCCGTCACTGCATGATGCTCATCTACAACACCGGGTGTTGTTTGCTCTCGCTGTGAATGCCCATAGTTGTCAACAGATTGCAGTTGGTGTGGATACAGTCAGGGCAGCATTCACCAGGCACACTCGGATGCGGCAGATGCAGATCACCACCCGCCACGAGCGGTGGCGGCAGCGCCAGGGTGGAGCGCATGTCATCCTCTTTAGTTTAAAACGGCTTGCTTGTGCCAGGCGCCGCGAATCCCCAATTGAGCGCGATGGCCTGCCTGCTGCCTGCCGGTCGGCCAGCGCCAGCAGCCTCTCCCCACCCCCTGCCCGCAGCAGCCCCGCAGCGCTGCGCTGCCGCCACACGCATGCTGGAGTCGAATGTGCGCAGTAGGCAATCCGCCGGGCGCCGCAGGGGCCCGGCAGCAGCGGCGGCGGCGGGCGGCAGCACCAGCGGCGGCAGCGGCGCTGCCGATCCAGACACACCTGCCACCGACAGCCCCCCAGCGGAGGCCGCACCCCCAAGCCAGCAGCAGGGAGGGCATGGGAGGCAGCGGCGCAAGAGCGACCACCCCGCACTAGAGGCCATTAATGACGCCACCAAATGGGCCGTCAGCGCAGCTGCATTTGGCACGCTGCTGTGGCGCCGCGACCTGCTCTCGGCCTTTTGCGTGCTCGGCTCCATTGTGGCCGCCATCAACTGCCGGGTGAGCTGGCAGGTTGCAAGGCACTGCATTGGATGGGTTGGTTCTGAGACGCCGCCATGCACGTGCACAGCTCCGTACTGCGGCGGTGTCCGGTCATGCAGGCAGCCGATTGCGGCCACTGCGGTGCAGCCCCACTGCTGGGCTATGGGCCGTGCGGCAGCGGCCGCCTTTTGCTGCCTGGTTGCAGGAGGTTTCTTACAGCATGCCGCATACACGCAAGCACCCATTTCCCTCACTGATTCTCCTCACTGCACGTGGCTGCTTAATCGCAGTGCGAGTTCCTTCTGCCCAATCACACAGATTCGCATCAACCGAAGTGCTCTTTTTACGCAAGCGAATCCCTCTCGTGGACTTGCACAGATACCTTCGTCTTTCATGTGCACTCCAACTCCTTCTGCCAAATTCCACAGGTCCTGCAGTTCTGCATCAACCGAGATCCTTCTTGTGTGCAAGCAAACCCGCTTGTTGACTTGCACCGATACTTTGCTTTATCGTAGATCCTGAAGTTCTGCATCAACCAGGCCCGCCCCTCGGACCGCAAAGCCGACCCAGGCATGCCCTCGGCGCACGCCAACAGCCTCGCCTTCCTGGTGAGCATTTAAATGTGCAGGATTACATAAAGGCAGCGCCAATGCGGTGTTCGGTATGTGACGGTGTGGGTGCTGTTCAGCGGCGCACGCCAGCAGCCGCGTCTTTCTGGCGAGGGCTGAATGTGCAGTGCCGCTGTTCCTAGGTTGCAATGGAACTCTGTTGCAATGGAAACAGCCTCGCTTTCCTGGTGAGAGCAGATGTGCAGAAACAATGCATTGCCCAATGCGTTTTGAGGTGTTGCGATGTTTGGCATAGGTGCATGGACGCGTGCTGCTGCTCAGTGCTGATGCTCAGCAGCCTGCCACCCGCTGCCCCGCCGCTGCCCGCAGGCGACGTTTGTGGCGCTTGCTGCCGCTGTCGCCGTGGATCCAACCAGCCCGCTCGGCCTAGCCCTAGTGGTGGGAGTCCCCACGCTTGGAATCTTCCTTGTGAGTGCTTTTGTCCGCTGCGGTGTTGGCACGCAGCAGGCGGAGGTGTTGTTGTGCTTAAACATCTGCTTGTGGGCTCCCCCACGTGTGCTGCAGCAAGCAGGGGCTGCGCCAGGGATGCACTGTGTGCGCAAGCTCGCCAGCCCTCCACCTCCACCCAACACATTGCATGCGAAAGCTGTGCGATGCACATACCACAACCCCAGGCCATCCCACTGACGCCACAGGCATGCACTGCCGCACATGCATCGCTAGAACCTGCGCCATACTGTCTGTAACTGCGCACTGACTGCACTGCACCGCCCTACAACTTCCACAGGCCTGGCTGCGCGTGGCGCTAGGATACCACACAGTGGCGCAAGTGGCGGTTGGCTGGGTGGTGGGCGGCGGATCGGCGGCGGCGTGGCACGCCTGGGGCCGCCGCGTCGCGCTGCCGGCAGTGCGGCAGAGCCCTCAGCTGCAGGTGAGCTGAGCCTTTGTTTCAAGCTCACGGGTGTGTTGAATGGGTGGGCGGGAGGCTGGCTTGTGTGAGGCGGAGGCAGGCAGCTGTTGCACCAAACAGCTGTTTGCAAAAGCGCCGGATGTAAGTAACCATGGCTCAGCCACCAATGATGTTGCCATCAACAGCAGTGGTCAGCCCACACATGCCAATGTCTCCCGCCCAACCACCGCAGGCCTGGCTGTACGGCGTCACAGCAGCAGCGGTCGCCTTCTTCATCTTGTCAAATGTGCGGCGTTGGTGGCGGGAGGCACGCGCGCAGCGGCTGGCGGCCGCCAGCGCCGGCTATAGCAGTGACTGGGCGTGACTGGTACAAGCTGACCGCCTCGGCGGGGCCCTTAGGGGCTGGCGAAAAGTNACAAGACTAGACTAGACAAGACTAGACTAGACTAGACTGGGCGTGAGGCGGGCTGACTGGGCACGGCAGAATGGCGGCGGCCCCACTCACAGCGGCCGGACAGGCACTCAGCGCACGTCCCGTGATTGTGTAAAAAATCCAGTCTGCAATCCCTTGTTGAAACACGCTCACAGTGATGCAAGACAGGGAGGGCTATGACCGAGCAGTTGGGTGCGGGCCTGGCACGCCCGAGCGCCACGCTGGCGGCGGCCGCCGGGCCGTGCATGTGGTAGGGTCAGAACGGAGCACATCTCGCTCGACCCAAGCTTCGTTTGCGCGTGTGAAGTCCAATTCTGGGCTGCAGGCTCCCTGCACGGTCGCCGCTGCTCTCTTCCGCTTGCAGGGCTTGCACGGTCGGTCGCGGGCGCTGCACGCCCCTTCAACCTTCCTTTCTGCGATCTAGAGTGCGTTTTCAGCCGCCCGAANGCCGCCCACCCCACCACATTTCGCCGACATGGCCACGGCTACTACGGCGCGCCAGCTCTCCGGCGCCACGCTGCCCGCCTCGGGCGCCCGTGCGATTGCGCCTAGGCCTGCAGGTGAATGGAGCAAGCTGAAGCGCCTCAGCGACCGCCCGTCTGCCGCCGTCGCCGGGCCGCCCCRCTNCCCCAGCCGCCGTGCCGATCCGTCGCGATCTGCACACAGCAACAGCACTCACCTTCCCCACTGCTGCTGCTTTTTCCTCGCACTGCAGTTTCGCGGCCCGCATGCCATGCAGCCGCCGCGTCTCTGCGCCGCCCGGCCGCCCCTGCCGCACGCCCCGAGCGCCGCAGCGCCGCCCTTGCCGTCACCGCCAATGCGGCGGTGGCAATCGAGGCGCGCCCCACCACCAGCGTGACCTTCAAAACGGTCCGCAAGCTGCAGTTCGGCCAGGTGCTGAAGATCGTGGGGACCGGCAAGGAGCTGGGCAGCTGGTGAGCCTTTGGGACTTGGGTTGAGGGTGGGTGTGGGTGGCTGGGCGCTGCCAGAGACTAAGAGCTGCACCCAGGGCCAGCAGCGCAGCAGCTTCGGCATTTCACCCATCATGGGCTTGCATTTCTCGTCAGATAACTGATGTGTTGTGCGCTCGAGCTGCCATGCAAGCGGGGCCAGGGTTGCACTGTACCGCACGCTACCGCCCTGCTGCATGCGCAAGCTCGAGTCTCGTCTCCGGGCTGAGCCTCTGCCCCAAGGCTCAGCCCCTGAAAACAACAGAGCCAGCCCATTCCGAGCGGTGTGCACATGCATCCAACGGAAAGTTAAACAGTGGAGGAACCCTAATCCCTGCCGCAGGGACTGCGCACGTGCGCCCGCCATGAAGTGGGGCGAGGGCGACAAGTGGACGCTGACCATGGAGCTGCCGACCGGCAAGCACGAGTTCAAGGTGGGTGAAAAAAAACCAAGACTGATGAGTTGCTTGTTCCCTTTGGGTATAATGCTATAGCAAACCGCCGCGCGCTGCTACTGCGTGCTGCTGCTGCCTGGCATGCATGCTGCCGCCTGCCTGTACTGCTTGCACGTGGCGTGGCCCCGGGCGTCTTGCTGGAGCCGCACAGCCCTCCCGTGTGACGTGCACATTGCCATACAGCTGCTGCTTGACTGGCTGTTCTGCTTTAATTCCGTGCAGGTGGCTGTGGCCCAAGGCGACTCGCTGGTGCACTACGAGGACGGGCCCAACCGCACGCTGCAGGTGGGTGTGAATGCATTCTGCTGCTCCAAGTGGGTTGCCTTGTTGTTGCACAGCTGCCGTGCTGAGGGGCCAGCTTGCTGCTTGCCAGCAGGTTGCCTGCCGGCCCGCGGATGGTTGCAACATCTTACACCAACTGGCCGCTTGTCAACCGGCCACCAACCCCTACCCGCTGCTTGCAACCATGGCTCGCAGGTGCCTGAGGCAACCCCCGGTGAGAAGCACCGCGCTTTCACCGTCAACTGCGAGTGGGGCAGCCTGGCCTCATGGCTGGAGACGCTGCTGCCTGAGGATGAGCTGCCCAGCCCCAGCGGAAGCACCAGCATGGGCAGCATCTCCAGCTGGAACAGCAACAGCAGCAGCGCGCCGCGCAAGGGTGAGCCGGGGCGGGCGGGGCGGCGGGGTGGTGGGGCAGAGGGATTGCGGCTTGACCGGCATTCGACACAGCAGCGGTGCTGTGTGGTATGGCTGGTGGAAGGAGACTGTTCGCTCAGCACTCCCACCCACCCAAAGTTATCCCACCCTACCCTCTATGTCTCTGCAGACTGGACGCTGCCCCACAGCGGCAGCCCCCAGCCCGCCACCTGGCAGGGCGGCAGCAGCGGGCACAGCGCGGATGCGCTGCAGGCAGAGGTGAACGAGCTGCGGCGCCAGCTGGCGGCTCGCAACGAGGAGGCAGCTGCCTTCTCCCGCGCCTGCGACCAGCTGCGTGCGGAGCGGGACCACATCGCGCACCAGCTGTCGCTGGCGCAGCAGCAGCTGGCGACCGCGAATGAGGAGAAGGCGGTGCTGGCGGCGGCGGCAGCCAAGAGCGAGCGCAACATCCAGCTGCTGCGGCAGGTGGGCCAGCTGCTCAACAGCATGCACGACTGAGGCCACAGCTCACGGCTCACGCCCCAGGAGTGAAGTGTCAGCAGCCTGGCGAATGAGCCGCCACTCTGCCAAGGGCAGGCGTCCCAACAAATGGGGCAGACGTTTGGGCTGCCTCCTCAGTGTCGTTCAGCGACCACACCACACTCTTGCCTTCACTCCACCAATCCACCAAGCTACTGCAATGCCTGGCCCTGATTTCGCCGCTGCCAAGCCCTGCAACTCCACCACCAGTCGCTCCTGCTTGACCAACACCCAGCTCGGTTAGCCTCGGCATCCCACAGCAGCCCCCACACCCATCTGCCTTGTTGAAAGCGCCCCGCCTCGCAGCCGCCTCCACTGCCCCTTCTGCCGCCGATGGCGGCCCCCCTTAGCTGTAGAACGAACCCGCCAACGCATGACGGCCTGCTCCTGCTTCCCTTGGGCCTCCGCAGCATGTTTCATGTCTTTTCTGCGGCCCCCTTGCGCCGCTCTGTACCCCCGCTGCAAACCAGCCACACAAGTGCCACTCTGCCCCATTCGGAACCCCTTTGCCTTTCTTTTGCCCTGCCGCTCGTCCCATCACGACCCTTCTTTCGTTCGCCACCTTGGCGCCGCCCCGTTGCCAGCCGATCTATCCAACACCTTACCCGGCCGATCTATCCAACACCCTTTGATGGCCGATCTATCCAACCTCCATCCGCCCCGTCCTGCTGCAAACCCAATCTGGCTGTATAGCAATGAGCCCTCGGCGCACCGTCTGCACCAGTGCTCCGCTGTAATACACGAGACATTTACAATTGGTCGGTTATGGTTGTCAAGCAGATGAGCAAAGAAGTGTGCTTCACAGGTTCAACGGCTGCCTAAGCACAGTGCTGCGCTGCATTGGTGCATGGGCGGAAGAGAAGCACAGTAATCAACAGGGGCCGTACTGTGTAGAAATGATTAGCGTTAGGCAGGTTCGCGGTTCTTCAAGAAACGAGTGTCGGTTTGAGCTCAAAGAGAGAAAGGCTGCATGCCGAGGCAGCTCATGGCACCCATGCCCGTGGTTAAATTGGAGCCCTTGGCTGCTCAGGGCTGCACAGCCGCCGGCGGGCCGCCGCTGCTTGCACGATCCAGCATGGCTCTGCGGTTGTTGGATGGGATGGGCGACCACCGGTGCATAAAATTGGTATTAAGCTTGCTCCTGCCCCTGTGGCTTGTTCTTGGCTCAGCCCAGCGCAAGCACGCTACACACACACCGCGTTCAGCAAGCAGAACACGCCTGGACACAGCGCAATCCATCGCTGCCCAGCACGGCCCTGCACAGCGCAGCACAGCACATACAACGCAGCACAGCGTGCCCACCTGAGCTCCAGCACGATCTCCTCAAACGCAGGGCGCTGCTCCGGCGCCTGCGCCCAGCAGCGTTTCATCAGCGCTGCATAGGCGGGCKSCCCCGCCTGCAGAGCCGGAGCCTGGCCGCCAGGCAGGGCATCCACGGGAGGCAGCTCCAGCCGGCCGCCGGACAGCACGTGGGACACCAGCTGCGGCAGGCGGCAGGGCGATTTGGGGTGGCAGTTCCTCGCTGCTGTACGATACTATCTGCTGATAAGCCATGCACTCTCCATCTGCCCTGTGCACATGGCCCATTCATTGGAGCCTCACTGATGGTCATCCAAGCACCCTGCCCTGCACACACGGCCCCTTTCAAGACTCACCAGCCAGGGGTTGCCCGCTCCGTAGGGCACCTCGAACGTCAGCATCTCCCACATCACCACGCCAAAGGAACACACGCTGCACACGTGTACAGAAAGGGATTGGGTGGGGGGCAGGCTGAGTCCAGTCTCTGCATATGCTTGTTTATCTGCCTTGCATGCCACAACATTCAACGTCGGGCCACCGTCCCTCACTGCCACACCACACGCACGCCCAGCCTGTGAAGACCGACTCAGACGAGACTCACTCGGACGCCCGCGTGGCGCGCTCGCCCTGCATCACTTCAGGCGCCAGCCAGCGCTGCGTACCAGCAGGGGCAGGATCCAGCAGGGGGTCAGCAGGTGGGCACACGCCGCCTCCGCAGCTGGCAGTCGGCGCATGCACATGCACATGCGCGCCCCCAATTCACACAATGTACATGCGAATCGCCGTTGCCAACTGTGCTCTTTTGCCACAGTCAATGCGCACAAATGTTTTGCCTCCCCACCGGGTTCATGGCGGCCATGGAGCTGCCCTGGGTCGTGTCCTCCAGGATGCGGGACAGGTTGAAGTCCTGCAAACGGTGGAGGGCAACAATTCATAGGGGGGACAGGTTGAAGTCCTGTGGTGATGGGGGCAGCAGTTCAATGGGGGGACAGGTTAGAATGCTGTGGGGGTAGCAGTTCAATGGCGGGACAGGCAGTGAGGGGTCACAACAGGGGTAACAGAAGCATGATCCGGAGAACGTGCTTGCACGCGACGGCTATGCTGCGCAGGTTGGGTGTGCCCCAGAAGTCGGCTGCACTTCCCAGCGGCTGTTGAGGTTAGCTACCCTGCTGCATCAGCTGCTCCGACTGGCAGCTGAAGCAGAGCAAACGTTGCAGCCCAGGCCAAGCGCCACGCACCGTGACCTTGCAGTTCCATCCCTGGTCCACCAGCAGGTTGGGGCTCTTGAGATCTGCAGGGAGGCGCTTAGGGCAGCAGAGGGGTTTTGCTGGAGAGCGGCACCGGGCGCCAATTCGTGGCCGCATGCAGCAGTGGCTTGACATCCTGATGGGAGGGATACCAGCCCCCGCCGCTGACCCACCCACCCCGGTGCACAATGGCGCCAGCGGGGCGGTTGTGCAGATAGAGCATGCCAGTGGCGGCGGAGATGAGCTGCACGGACGGGAGGGGGTGTGAGAGGGTCTGGATGGGCTTGCAAGTGAGGCGGCAGGTAGGACAGCCTGCATCATTATGTGCAACCTGCTGTTCTCCCTGGCATGACTCGTCGGACGCCCCAGTCCCGGCCCGGCAACCAAACCGAACTAAACTGTACAAGTTTCAAAACCCCTCCCAGCCAGCTCCCTCGCCGCACCATGGCGAGGCGGCGCGGCCAGGTGAGCGCCTCGGCCACCGCCGTCTCCGCCCTCGCTCGAGCCAGCAGCTCAGCCAGGCTGCCGTAGGCGGCATACTCGGTGACAATGCAGGGCGGGTCGTGGCAGATGCCGAAGAAGTTGACCTGTGCAAGGGGGATGGGTTATTCGTGGGCAGGAGGAGTGCATTTCTGAAGGTGCAGTACACAACACACGAAGCTGTCCATGCCTGTCTTGGCAGCAGGCGCCGGTGGTACGGCAGAAGCAGAGCCAGCACCAATCTTCAACAAGATGAACGCACAATGTTGGGGTGGCGCAGGGAGGCCAGCAGCCACGCCTCCTCCTCCAGCTTGTTCAACCACAACCATTCCAAACTGCTCGGCTTGCTGATAACATTAATTGGCACTCACAATATTCGGGTGCCTCAGTGAAGCTAGCAGCCCCGCCTCTTCCTCCAGCTTGTTCAGCACTGGCGAGGACAGGGTCAGGGCCCTCTGGGGGMRSGCCGCGCCGGCGCCGCCCATCAGCAGCACCTTGCAAGCCACAAACACGCCGCGCCAGTTGGCCAGGTACACGCGGCCAAAGCTGGGGGCGGAGATGGGAGGGCAGGTTGAAGTATGAGGGGCACATGTCACGGACAGCAAGGCGACAGCAGAAACCAAATTTGGAGGTGGTGTGCGGATGCCACCGCAAACCGCATCCCACATCCTCACAGCAAGTTCTCTGCCGCTGCACCCACCCAAAGCCTCAAAATCTGTGCACCTGCCCTCGCCGATGGGGCGCAGGATGTTGAGCTCGCCGAATCCGATTTCCCAGGGGTGCATGTCGATGCCGGTGCTGCTGGGGGTGCGCACCGAGCTGGCGCCGCCGCTGCCGGCGGTGCGCGCGGAGGAGCGGGACGTCACTGAGACCTGTGGTGGATGGGCAGGGTGGGTGGGGAGNAATTTCAATGAAAGGGTGGGCAGCCGCTGCCGGCGGTGCGGGCGGAGGAGCGGGAGGTCACTGAGACCTGCGGAAGGTGGGATGAGCTGGAGACTGTAGGTAGCACAGCAGCCGATGCTCTACCTGACGAGTCTGTAATGGGTCTACTCAGCTAGGTAGTTTCGGCTTTGCAGCTGGTGATCACACACCCCTGACAAGCACCACTCCTGATCACCCGACACCCCCTCTCTAAACTACTAAGGTTACCTCCCAACCCACCCGTGAGTGGATGTAGCTCATCAGCGGGTCTTGGGCCAGCACCGCCGAGGCCGTGGCCGAAGATGCCAGCATGGACGAGGAACCGGGGTGCACAAATGTGTCCAGCTCGTGCGCCGGCAGCGGCGGCGGCAGGCCGGCGCCCGGCTCCGGAAGCGGCTGCCAGGGCAGGGACCCTCCGGCTGCGCTCGCACCCGCCGCTGCGCCTGCCATGGCTGCGCCGGCCATGGCAATACCACCTGCTGGCACGGCGGWACCGCCCCCTGCCTCAATCATGGAAGCAAGGCTCATTGGGGGGCCGCCCTGGGGCCGGGTGGGCACTGTTCCCAGCTGGCTCAGTGAGGCAGTGGCTGCCGGCGGCCCGTGCGGGCGAGTGGGCACG
>JADXDR010000063.1:466160-478483 GCA_025026875.1 Chlorella ohadii | reverse complement strand
AGGGAGAGGGAGAGGGGCTGGGGGAGGGCGATGGTGAGGGTGAGGGGGAAGGCGAGGGACTGGGGCTGCAAAGGGGGCACGGCGGGAGAGCCGCAGAACAGTCGCAACAGCAGCCAACTCAAGAGCTTGCTGGCGGCTGGCACGTGAGGCATCCCCAGCTGCACATGTACCTAGCACAGTGCGTAGGTTGCATCTGTGCATGCAGTGCCAGCTCCACGCAGCGGCTTGCCTGGGTGGCACCTCGACGACTCCAGGGAAGAAGCGGGCGCACTGAGGCGTGGGCTGCAGGCAGGGCAGGCAGGTGGGTGAGGAGGCAGGTGAGCATTGTGTGCTGCACATATGTATAAGCAGCGGGGCAGCTGCAGTCACACCCGAAGTTCCAAGTTCAAGCGCACAACAGCCACTACTCACATCGGGGCCCGATGGCAGCAGGATGGTCCCTGCAATTCAGGTGTGAGATGCAACCGGCAGGTGAGGCAAGTGCGGTAACCCCCCCCCCCTGCCGTATCACATAGCTTCCGCCGGGCCCGTCTGCCATGCTCAGCAGCAACAGCGACCACGCCTGCTGCAATTGTGTCGCATCGTGCAAGGCCCACCTTCGCAGGCCTTCCATGCCGTGGGGCAGTCAATGATGGCGTAGGTGATGGGGCTGAAGCAGAGCGACACAGACGACAGCTGCTGCGGCGTGCTGCACCAGAGCGAGAGGGATGAGGAGGGATCTTTGTCATCCAGGGTGGACAAAGCAGCCCACCGGCGCCCAGCGCAGCCATCCCCCTTCGCAGCTCACGCCTTGTTGCAGGCCACGTGCACGTTGCGGCCGTAGGCAGCGCGGAATGCATCCACAATGGCAGTAGCTGTGGTTGCACTGCCCTCGGCGATGCCGGCGTTCTTGAGCACCCGCTGCGTGGCATGTGGGCGCAGAAGCGGCAGCGTGGCGTCGGCCGTTTGAGAGGATGGCAGCTGGCACCTTGGTGCTGCGAGCAGGGCGGGAGCTCAGTGCAGAGGGAGCAGGAACCAATCACACAAGCATCATTGACACTCTGCACCGCATGCATGCATATGCCTATCGTACACAGCGAGCACAGCACGAGGCACGGCGCACGTCAGGGTTGTATTGGTCCCTCAGCTGCACCGCTCGGCGCATCCATTGGCTGGGGCTCAGCCCAGTGCAGACGCCGCCTTCCGTGGCCTCGTTCCAAATGGACGACCACAGCTGTAGGTTGTTGCTGGGCACAGCGTAGCTGTTCCACACGCCTGCAAGGCGGGGAGAGGCGCGGCGGAGTGGCAGCTGTTTGGGCGAGCGGGGCGGCAGCAGCGGAAGAGAGGGCAGGACGGGATGTTATGGAGGGGCAAGGCGCTGCTGCTGTGAGGAAAGAACAAGAAAACCGCCATGCTTTGCTGGGGTCACGCACCGCTGGCCAGCACCCACCAAACCACATCATTGCAACAAAAGCACGCATCAGCTCACAATCCAGCTCGGGCAGGAGGTCTTGCGGCACGTCTGCTGATGTAAATGCGGGGCCGTTGCACCCGGTGACGTCCTTGCCCTCAAAGGTTTTGGCCGCCAGGCGGTTGAGGCGGAAGGCGCCGCTGCACAGGGAATGAGGCGGTATGCTAATCAATCAAGTGCTGTGGCAAACAAACCGAAGTCCGCATGAAGTTTGCGCCCGCCGTGCCATGCATGCAAAGGCTGCTGCGGGGCATTTGCGCCAGCGCGCACACTCACAATGGCGTCGTGCCGCCGCAAAATTGCCCTGTGCGGTCTGTGTTCTCACAAAAGATGGGGGCCCAGCCACTGCGGGGGCCGGAAGGGGTGTGCATGGCGGGAGTGTGTAGCGAGCGGCGGCGAGCGGCGGCGAGGCGGCGAGCGGCCGGCCCCCCAACGCATTAGGGCGCGGCGCGGCGGTCAGGAGTTCCTGGAACTCACTGTTTGAGAGCCAACAGGTCCACAGCCACAGCGGCGGTGGGCAGGAGGAGCAGCAGGGTCCACAGCATGCGGTCGCGAGGGGCCATCGTGAGGGGCTGGCCGCCGCCTCCAACGGGCGACCCACCACGTGAACAACGCCGTAGGCTGCAGGCGCGGTGGCGGCGGGACGTGAAGCGGCGAAGCGGCGCCGGGGGCAGCAATTGAGCTCGAAGCGCGAACCGGCTTTGCTTCGAAACAAGTGTACGCAAAGTAAAACTGGGTTTGGAGAGCGAGGCGCTTCACCCGGCTGCGTGACGAGCGATGCTGGGCATGTCGCGCCGGTATCCACCGCCACTCCGTTGCACTCGCCTCACTCGGCTATCGATACAGGTCCGACAAGCCAGGTGACATGCTGTCGAGCATGCGCTATGGTACATTTCAACATGCATCTAGGGATGGGGTGCATTATGTGTCCGCAATGGCCCGCAGCCGCGCAAGCACATTGCTGCAACTGGGTCGCTGCGCTGGGTCCGCCGCCCAGCAGTCCCTGCACGGGAGTGGCCGCAAGATGGGCGTGCTTGGCATAATTATAAGCTGCACCTCTCGTGAAATCCGCTGCATGTACTGCGCAGCCCTCCGCCACGTCTGCCTGCCATTCCACCTTACCGCATGAGATGGCAGTATGCATCCAGCCCCTGCCAATGCATACTGTCGGGGCCAGGCAGCGCCTCACGCGGCGGCACCTCTGGCCGCCGCCCGTCCAGCACCCAGCGGCGGATCTGCAGGCAGCGTGGGATTGCAAGCAGTATCAGCAAGCCGGCTGTGCAGCTCATGTGCACGCGGATTCAACAGGCCAGCAATGCTGGGGGTTGCATGTGCCCATGCACCCATGCACCCGGGCTAACTTGCTGCAGGGCCAACCTGGAANGGGTGTGCCATGCCACGGCAGCTTCCACGTCAGCAGCTCGTACAACACCAGTCCATATGAGTAGATATCTGAGGCCATGGACTGGCGGCCGCCTTGCAGCAGCTCGGGCGCCTGCAGGAGGGAGCGGGTGTGAGGGCAGCGGCGCATCGCTCAGCAGGCGCGCTCTGCGGTTCTGTTCCGTCAGGCTGGCGACAACTCGCGGCAGCTTGTATTCCCATATGCAAGTGCTCATAAATTGTTTGCTAATTTAATGACATAGCAGTCGGACCCATACATGTCAGCACAATCTCCCCGCACACCATCCATGTTGGATTGATGGCGCCGCCGTCCGCCGGTTCGGGCCCATGCTGCCGCAGAATCTCCGAAAGGTTGAAGTCGCAGAGCTTGGCCTCCCAGCTGGCGTTCAGCAGGATGTTGGCCGACTTGACCTGCAGGGGCAGTGGCAGGTGAGGCGCAAGCACTTGCCAAAATAATTCTCAACATTGAGAGACTCAGTTCACCTCAACCAACCTGTCCCCAGGCGCTGCTGCAATCCTGGCTGCCACAGTTAGACCACAACCAACACCGTCCATCCCCAGACCATCGTACGTCGCAGTGAAGAATGGCTGGTGATGATAGGTGCAAGTAGAGCAAGCCGCGCGCCGCCCCCAAAGCAATGTCCACCCGCCGCCGCCACATCAGCTCAGCAGCTGCTGCCGGCAAGCGGGTGCCTTGCTTCAGCACGTCGTAAAGGCTGCCTCGCGCGCAGTACTCTGCGGCATGGCAAGTGCAGAGGCGGGCAGCACACAGTCATACTTTCCTTCGTCCTGCCCAGCTGCCTGCTGCCGCTGCTGCCGCCACCGCCACCGCTGCTGCAGCGGCCCACACATCGCGTCTGCAGCTGTAATGAGTTGGACCTCCCACCTGTCAGGATGCTGGGCGGCAGTGTGCACAGGCCGAGGAAGGAAACCAGATGGGGATGCCGCATGCGGCACATCACCCCCGCCTCCTACAGGACATCAGGTGAAGGCAAAAGCGGCTTGGAAAGCAGAGTGGACTGCATGGGTGGCAAAGGTTTGGGAAACCGGGCTAACAGCCTGGCCAGGGATGCCGGTCAGCTGTCACCACAGCCAGTCCGTAACCGGGCGCCGATGCATTGATGATCGGCCCACACTTCAGCCGTTACCGCGCACCTCCTGCAGCTGCTGCATGACGTCCTCGGGCAGTTCCAGCTCGCTTGGCAGCTCCCTGCTGCTGGCGCTGCTCAGCAGCACCTGCACGCAGGCAGGTAGCCAGGCAGAGAGCCGGTGGTCTCGTTTTGGCTGAGAGAATTTTGATACGCCCAAGCCTGCAGGTGCCTCGAAGACTGACAATCCGGCAGCCGAGCGCCGCTGGTGTGGGTGAGACGGCAAATGGCTGCAATGTGCTGTTGGTTCAAACTTAGGACTCCCACCTTGACGGCCACTGGTGTCTCTCGCCAGGTTGCCAGGTACACTCTGCCAAACGAGCCGCGCCCAATGGGCCGCATAACAGCGAGGTCCTCCCACCGCACTTCCCACTGCTGCACCGCAGCCGGCAGCTGCAGCCGCCGGCTGCCGGGCCCAGATGCGGCGGTCTCGCCGGAACTGGAGGCTGCAAGCGCGGCTGGGTTTGTGGGGGCTGCGGCACGGCGGTCCTGCCGAGTGGCCAGCCGAGTCGAGATGAGGCTCAGCAGCGGGTCCTCCTCGAGGCTGCACCAGCATCAAAAGAGGGGAGGGAGATGGAGGGCCCTGTTGGACCAGGCGGACAGAGCACCATACGGGCGGATGGAGCGCATGGNTGGGCAGGCAGGCCGGGAGCTGCCTGCAAGCGTGGACAGCCTCAAGCAAGCCGCCCTCAAAGCATGGTCAGCCAGCTGGCTACACGGCATGGCTACACAGTATGGCTGCTCAAAACTAGTGATATGATTGGCCCACCTGGGCAGCAGTTGCGCATCACCAGCCCCCCAGCCAGTTGAGATGTAGCTGAGCGGCAGGTCAGCACCGGCGCTGCCATCGCCGCTGACTGCGCTGAAGGCTGCTGGGTCGGCTCGGGGGGAGAGCGGGGCCCATGTGCCCTGGCCGGCAAGACAGCCGTTCTCCAGGGAGGAGGCAAGGGTGCTGCTGAGCATGCTGCCGGTACCGCTGTCCGGCTGGCTGCCTGACCCGTTGTGTGGAGCGCTGCGTTTTCCCCACCCTGGGCTGCTGCACGACTTTGGGCTGCCAAAGGTGCTGGGGCAGGTGGCCGACGCTGCGGGCGTTGAGACTCCGTCTGCCATGTCTTTGGCGAGTGCAGGCGAGCCGACTAGCCCAGTGCGTCGCCTTTTGCGATAGAACACAAATCCGACGGCCAGCGCCGCTGCACATGGTAAGCGACAGCAATGAGAGCCGGGAATCAGCGGAATCGTACTACTGTACAGCACATGTGCTGATCGGCCCTCCAAGTGGCTTCAAACACAGGGCTGCATGTGGGCATGTGTACGAGGCAACCGCCGCCACCTACCTGCTATTGCAACAGCGACGCCGACCGCCGCGCCAATGACTGCCCCGTTGGCGCCACCGCTGCTGCCCGCGCTACTGCCGCCATTGCTGTCTGGTGCTGGGCTGGCTGGATTGCTTGTCGTATTGCCAAGAGTGGGGGGCACAGGGCTTGGAGACGGAGAGGGAGAGGGAGAGGGAGAGGGAGAGGCTGGTGCGCTGACTATTTTGCCAGGTGTGGGCAGCGAGGGGCTTGGGAATTGTTGGGTGGAGGGAGGGGGAGGGCTGGGGCTGCAAGCAAGGGCAGGGAGCAGGGAGCAGCTGTGGCCTCAAGCTCCCGTGTCCAATGCCCTGCTGCACTGGTGCCGCCTTGTAAAACCCCCTGCCTTTTGCAGCCAGCAGCTTGCCTGGGCGGCATCTCAACACCAGGATAGAAGCGGAAGCACTCGGGAGTGGGCTGCAGGCAGGCAGGGGCAGTGTGGAGTTGAAAGCCAGTGGGACCCGGCGACAGGGCGGCAGCATGCAGGTGCAGGTTACACAACAGCGGAACAGCAGCTTAAGAATGCAGCAGCAGCAGCAGCAGCAGCAGCAGCAGCGTCGAGACAGCGGAGCAGGAGTGGCGCAAAAGTCAGTGCACACCTTTGGCCCGGGGGGCAGGACGACCGGGCCTACAGAGCAGAACAGAATGATGCAGGTTTGAGCGGCCAGAGAGTGCCAATCCACCATCACGAGCCAGCCAGCGGTTCGCCACATGGGTGTGAAAGCGCCTGCTCAGCAGCCGCCGCACATGCACATTGCTGAACAGCTGGCTGGCCTGCATGGCAGCAGCAATTGACGTAATGAGCTCGCTTGCCTTTGCAGTTCCACCAGCTTTGGGGGCAGTCGATGATGGCGTAGGTGGTGGGGCTGAAGCACAGCGACACAGACGACAGCTGCTGCGGCGTGCTGCATGGGGTTAGAACGGACAAGAGCAGGAGTGCCTGGCACTGCTGGCTTTTCACCTTGCCGCGCGTTGGTACCAACGTTGGCACCGGTGCTTGTATGTTTGCGGCTGCAATGATGACGCGCCCGCTGCGTGCAACACTACGGCGCATTAGTGGTAAGCAGAAATGCCGCGGCATGGCGCCTGTTGCACCCCCGCTACGCTGCTCACGATTTATCGCAGACCACGTGCATGTTGCGGCCGTATGCAGAGCGGAAGGCATCGATGATTGCGTCCGCCGTGGTCTGGCTGCCCTCAGTGATGCCGGCGTTCTTGAGAACGCGCTGCAGCACAGGAGTGCGAAGAGGGCGGTTGCAGAGTCATGAGCAGTGAAAGACGAGTCGACGCGAATGGCAACTTGCACAGTGATTGCAGCCATGCAGGCCAGATGGCAACAGTCCCGCATTAAGCCGCCAGACTTCTGAACAGCATGCACCATGTCACGCACAGGGGCACAGCATACACAGCATGGGGCGCAGCGCACATCAAAGTTGTACTGGTCCCTCAGCTGCACCGCTCGGCGCATCCATTGGCTGGGGCTCAGCCCAGTGCAGACGCCGGGTTCAGTGTCTTCATTCCAAACGGACGACCACAGCTGCAGGTTGTTGCTGGGCACAGCGTAGCTGTTCCACACGCCTGCGTGGGTTTGGGCAGGCAGCATGCGTGCAATGGGCGGGCCGCTGTTGCCAAGCATGGAAGGCAGCAGGCGTCCCAAACCACGTGATGTGCAGCTTTAGATATCTGAAGCAACTTAATGTTGAAACACTGCTGACATCAGCCCACATTCCAGCTCGGGCAGGAGGTCTTGCGGCACATCCGCCGCTGTGAAGGGGGGGCCATTGCAGTTGGTGACATCCTTTCCGTCGGCAGTAATGGCCATCAATCGGTTGATTCGAAAGGCGCCGCTGCAGGTGGCATAAGGAAAAGCCGTTTTGTTATGCTGCCGTTCGTCTGGCAGCGGGACGAGCATATGCGTTTGTGCGGGTTACGCCTGGCACATGCATGGTGTCTGGGTAGGCGAGCCTCGAGGCACGGCAACGGCGACAGCAGGCACACTCACAATGGCGTCATCCCGCCGCAAAACCGCCCCGTCCTATTCTTGTTGTCGCAGTAGATGGGCGCCCAGGCACTGCGCGCGGCAGGAAGATGGGCCATCGGAGCACGAATGGGCGGCATGACATGAGTGGGCGGCGAGCAGCGGCGAGCGGCGGGCGGTGAGCAGGCTTCCCCCAAACGCCGATGGGCGCAACACGCCGCCCAGCACGTCGCAGTACGCACTTTTTGAGAACCAACATGTCAACAGCTGCAGCGGCGGTGGGCAGGAGCAGCAGGGCCCATAGCAAGTGACTGTGCGGGGCCATTGCGCTGTTTGCGGCCGCTCGTCAGGGAGCGCCGGGTTTTCAATGCTGTCAGAGCCCTGACTGCACGAGGCGGGAGGGCCTGGAGTTGCGAAGCGGCTCTCGGTCGGCCAATCCAGCCCGCGAGGCGTGATCGGTGCTGCTTGGAACGGGATTGAGGAGCGCCATAGGCCGCGTGACCATCCCTGCTGGCAGGGCTCCACATCTGCCGCTACAGTATCCATCACTGCTCCGCTGCTCACATCAACTCGGCTCTCGTTACAGGTCGCTCTACATGCTCGCTAATCACATGAAACGCTCGGGAGGGTGCAATGCAGCTATGGAGGCCAGCGCCCGGGGGTCAAAATCGGCGCAGGTGCCCGTGCATCATCAACGAAATGGGGTGTTGTGGGTCGGTTGGGTTTGGGCAATGCATAGCGGGCAATGCATAGCATTGCAAACTTTAGCGCACCAAGTGGTTGCCGCGGTGCAAAATGGCATGGTGCAGCGCTGGGAAAGGAACAAAAGCCAGCAGAAGAAAAGGCACCAGCGGGAGCGAGCACGATGCCACAGCAGCATCCTTCTAAGAGCGCGCATCGCGCTGGCCGCAGCACAGCATTATCAAGCAGCGGGGGCCTGTACCTGGACCACAATCATGACCGCCAGCCGAGCAGGCGGCCGACGCGGCGCGCCAAGCGACAGAGGGCGCACCACAGCCCATGCTGCTGCTGCTCCTCCTCTTCAGACAGCTGCTGCCGCTGCACCTTTGTGGCCGCTCGCCGCTCCGCTTCGCGCTCCAGAATCAGAGCCTGCTCTTCTGCCTGCTCCTCCACCCAGGCTGCACTCCTCTCCTGCTGCTGCTGCCCCTGCTGCTGCTGCCCCTGCTGCGCGGTGCCGCCTGCCGCCGCCGCCCGGTTGGCGCGCCACGCCGCCAGCCGGGCTGCCCGCAGCGACTTGCAGTCTGGGTCACGAACCACGCTGAGGAAGTCGGCTGATTCAGGACCGTCGTCCTGGTTGCGGTGCCAGCGCCACTCTGCACGGGTTGGGTTGGGCGGTCGGTTAGTTCAGCAGAAAGCAGACCAGCAGACCATGGCAGAGAGACATCGGCAGAGAGGGCTGTGCACCATGTTGCTACAAATGCCCCGCTCTGCTTGGGCAGCAATACAACTGTAGTTCTACACGCCGGATATCAGCCGCTTTGAGGACGGCAGTGCAACAGTGCAGGACCATAAACCCGCGTCACAGCTTTTGAAATCCGCACCTGCGTGCGTGACGTCCAGCAGGTCGAGCGTGCCGTGGCCAAAGGAGGGCTCGCGGTACGCCGAGTACTTGGGCTGCAGAAATAGTAAATTTGCACGAGGGGCAGGAGATGGCTGGGTGGAGATGCAGCTAAGAGGCCAAAGGAGGGCTCACAGCAGGCCGAGGACGAAAGGCATGCGTGATGCAAGAGGTGTAAACAGAGCAGCAGGCGCGTATGCGGCGGGAGCTTTGGGTGCCAACCAGCAGCAGGGCTGCAATGGGTGGCTGTACTACTAACAGCAGCTGCGGGCCGCACCTGCACGTAGTACTTCTTGTCTGGGCCCTCCTTGTTGCCGCCATCACCAATGTTGCTGCAGAATATAGAGGCGGAGATGGAATGTTGCTGTCTGGTGCGCAGGCAGAAGGTGTCTCGGCGAATTTCACCAAAAGCTTGCATCAGCTTGGCAGCGGGCGGGGTGGGCGTGCAGGGTGGTGCACCGGCCCGGCCATGCAAAAACACGACGGGTGTTGGCATCTTGCATTTAGATGGATGCGCAGTGGTGGCATGGGGGGCTGGCTGGCACTGAGCTTTAGCATTAGCAAACCGAAATCAACTGATCTCACATGTGGATGGGCGCGCAGTGGTCCAGCCGGTTGTCAAACACGCGGTGGTGCCGCTCGTACGCGTGCACATGGCCTGTGAATAGTAGGGTGGGGNTTGGGGGTTGAGTGAGACTTGATGAAGTGTGGCAGGCGCTGGGCTGGCCATACGTGCATCACACCATGCAGCTTGCAAGCAGCAAGGAGCACACAGCCAGACATTGCACTTGGTTGTTTGATCCACACAGGTGCGCACCGCAGAACACAAAGTCCACTCCATGCTCGTACAGCACGGGCTCCATGGCCTTGCGCATCTCCTCGCCCTCGCCCTGCAGGAAGACGTGCAACAGAAACAAGATGTGAAACAGCACTGGACAGCATGCTGTATTGCCTCGCGCATCTCCTCGCCCTCGCCCTGCAGGAGGAAGGTGAGCAGGAGAGATAAGTGAGATAGCCATTCAAGGACGCGTTGGTTTGACAAGGTAGGGCATGCGGACAACATTCCATCAGGCAGCGCAACTCCGCGCAGCGCACATGCAACGCCCCAGCCGCACCTGGTGCGCGTAGTTCGAGTTGTACCAGGGCGCGTGGAAGGACACAATGAGCCAGGGGGTGTGCGCCCGATCCACGCCGGCCAGGTCCCGCAGCAGCCAGGCGTACTGCGCGCTGTCGCGGCTGTAGGCTGCGGGCAGGACGGGAGTGATAGATTGAGGTGCAGTCGGTTGTTGCTGAGGCAGGGGCAATGTGCGCTGTGGCAAGAGCTACGCTTGATGCGGCCTGACCGAACAGGCCGACCACAGCGTGCACAACACAGCATGGCTTCAGTGAGCATGGCTTCAGTGAGTAGGAGTGGAGCCTGATGGCGTGCGCCCCGGCCCGGACCACAGCATGCACAGCACACTCAAGCGTGCTGTGAAGAAGCAAAGAATGAGGCAATGAAGCAAGCTTACGTGAGTAGGAGCTGAGCATGATGACATGCGCCCCCGCCACATCGTAGCTGTAATACAGCGGGCTCTCGGAAAGCGAGTGGCGGTAGGGGCAGTAGAACCTGCAGATATGGGGCGGTGCGATGAACAGCGTGAGCGAATTGTGTGAGGTCCAGCACAAGCACGGGATGTAGGTGCCAACAGCATGCAGGCAGAGCCTGGCGCAGCTGTCCACAGGGCGCACATTCATGGTCCTCACCGCGTGGTGTAGGAGAGGAAGTCCTTCACCCCGTCGGTCAGCTCGATCTCGTGGTTGCCCACGCAGTACATCCACACCTGGGTTGAGTGTGGCAGATGGCTTGTTAAGCCCCAAAATTGATTTCTACAGCAGGCTGCAAGCCAGCACCAGCAAGCTGTCAGCCCCCAACAGGCAGCTACGCAAGCAGGCCGCACCTGGCGAGAGGTGTGCGGCGCCACCAGCCGCCCCCACGTGTCCCTGCAGCAAGACGTGGGCAGGCACACAGGAACCGCCTCAGCATGCTGCTCTGCTGCAGGCCGCACGCACCCCAGCAAGCAACAGATGGCCTCGCTCCGCACGCATGGGGTGGGGTGCATAGCGAGGCAGCGGCATGCGCATGTGTTGCACAGCAAGCCGGCAGCACACTAAGCAGACGCACCAGCGCGGCTGGTAGCCATCGGCATATGACAGGTCCCCAGTGAGGATGACTGAATCGGCATTGGTGGTCGTCATGTGCTCCAGCGTGCTGAAGACAAGGGGAAAGGCCACCAGTGGCAGGCTGATCAGCAGATGGAATTGGCTCACTGTGTGAAGCAAGCAATCCGCCTGCATGCCCAGCTGGTTATCATCATCCGCACACCTGAGCGAGTGGTCCGTCTGCCCCAGGTCCCCCACCAGGCCCAGCCGGTAGGGCAGCGCCTCCGGCCCCACCAGCGGCGCGGTGCGGAAGCTGAACTCGTCGCTCCAGCCGCGGGCGGGGTCGCCTGGGAGGCAGGACAGGGAAGATGCAGGCAGGCAGGCACGCTGATGACAGACACGCGAGGCTGGCGAGCTGTCACATCGGCGCCGATGGCAAGCGCGCCCACGCAGTAACCAGCACACCTGCCCGTGCATTGCTCGGCTACCTCGTCCACTCAGTCGCAAGCACACTCGACCATGCAGCGCTCAGCGGCACTCACCCACACGGTAGAAGATGGTTGTGTTGTAGGGCAGCGGCCCCTCGTACCCCGCCCCAAAAATGACGCGGTGGATGGCGCCACTCACGTAGCTGCCGCTGGAGTAGCAGGCGGGCGGGTCGGGACTCTCGACTGCAGACAGAAAGGGCAGCAGACAAACAGAGTTTGTACGCAAGAGGGGTCAAGACAGCTGCAGTCCGGTGAGCGGCANGGAGCGGCGGCAGGCAGCGATGCCCAAGCACCACCATCTGCTCTGCATGCCAGCCAGCAGCACAGCAGGGCTGCACGAGAGCGCAAAGCCACATCAGCCAGCAGGCAGGCGCAGCAGCAGTGCAGCAGCAGCAGCAGCAGCAGAAGAAACGCAGCCCTGCAATCACGCACCGGTGTGCTGGTAGTCACCGCTCTCTGTCCCATACTGCACAACGCTCTTGCCGCCGGCCTGGACCACGGGGGCACACCGGTCGCGCCGCCGCCGGTCCAGCTGACCTGCCGCATCTGACGCCGCTGCACTGAGGTGCTGCTGCTGCGAGGTGGGTGCTGCCACCAGGCGGCGGTTGGCGCCGGCATTTGCCGCCGCCTGCGCCTCAGCTGCGCTCTCCAAATGCGGCGAATCCAGCGGGTAGGTCACCCACGTGACTGCATACGCGCCAAGGCCCGCAAATGCCAGATGCACCTGCGCAGCGGACGGTGGCGAGCAGGCGGCGTCGGCGGCGAGCGGCAGCGGCGGTGCAGGCGGC
>JADXDR010000063.1:452758-463059 GCA_025026875.1 Chlorella ohadii | reverse complement strand
TCAGCACTTYGTCTCTCTCTCTCTCTCTCTCTCTCTGAGACAMTRTCCCGTTTTTATCTGTGCCGGGTCGCTCGTTTGGGCGGGGCAGGCTAGTGTGTGTGGGACCCCCTGTCACCCCCCACCTGCCTGGGTGGGCAGGGCACCTCCAGCCACCTCTTGTGGGCTGGACATCCAGCAGGGCAGGGGGCATGCCTGTGCACCCCATGGCTGTGGGCCTGCTTCCCTGCTGCACACGGCCTGGGGATGGCAGCCCCTGGGCCAAGCTGGTTGGGGCTGGTCCAGGCAGAATGCTGGTGTAGTTTTCTTTATGGTAGGCATAGAGCGGCGGCACGCTCAGCGGCGGCAGCGCCCGCCCATGACGCCGAGGCAACTGCTCGCTGCTCCCGCTACGATCGTCGCGACCAGACCTTCACAATCAAGCTTGTGCAGGGGTAACAAGCATGCACTTGAAATCAGGAAGGCCGCATGCCAGCAATCATCAAGCTGATGATCAATTTTAAGCTGCTACTCTTCCCCAACCTTCGCAGATGCCTGCTGCAGCAGCACCGTAGCGTTCACGTGAAAGATTTTCTCTTAATACATGAGAAGTTGGTGTGGCCGGCGGCACCGCCGGCCACACCCACTGCCCAGAGGGCAGGGTGGGAGCCTCCACTCGAGGTAGATGAGGGTTGCTCCNTCCCCAAGGCGAGCAGCTGGCCTGCTTGGCTCGCAGTCGTGGTTGTGTGTGTGGTTCTTAACAGGTATATCAAGACCCGGAGGGGGAGGGAACACTCAGCACCCTTCGTTTCTGATAGCTTCAGAGGCTTCTAATGTGACATTCAGCAGGGCTGGCAGCTGCTGCAGCAGCTGAGGCTGAGGCCGGTCAACGTGTCAGCGCTGTGATGCATTCCTCCAACTGCCCCAGTGCCGCGTTTGCAGCCTTCCATCCATTCTGTGATTACTTGTACCTGACCCCCAACAGGAATTGCAGACCTCCATCAGAGCCGCGCAGCCTTCTGCTAGCCTCTGGCACTGCCCGCCCCACCGAGCCCTCCCCATGGCGCTGTGCGCCCTCTGGTGCCTTGGGTTGGCTGCCAGCCTGATGCTGCATTGCCTGTGCGTCGCGCAGCACCCAACCATCCAGTTTTCGGCAGGCACCAAACTCGGGGCACTTCAAGGAGCTGCCCAGCTGGCCCCCAAGCCCGGGTCCAGCCGCTCGTTGCGCATCACGATGACGGCGGCGCGCTTCAAGGTGAGCAGCTGGAACTCGCGCTGCGGGAGCTGGTGTGGAGAAATGTCTCGCGAGCGCCTCCCGTGAGTAGGGCTTTGTGCGCCTCGACACTCCCGGTAGTTAGTGAAAATTGCAGTGAAACGTGGCATGTAGTTAACAGCCTGGCGGCAAGGCCAGCGGCGACGCTGCTCCCGCTTCCCGCCCAGCGGAGCCTTGCGCGGGCGCCGGCGCGGCGCCTGCATTCATTCGACCCCCCTGACAAACCCTGCAGGGCCCGGGTGCCGCCGGCACCATGATTGACTTCATCACACCCGTCTACCGCAACGACGACGCCGCTGGAGCTGCCGCTCACAACATCTTTGGTGAGTGGTGGCGGGCTCACTGCATGCCAACATTATTTCAACACCCCTCCAGTTTCTGGATGCATGAGCCGACCGCGACCTGGCCCGACGGCAAGCTTCAACGCCAGATGCATGCCGCGCACTGCCCCAGCGCGCGCCCACGGCCGCCACCCACGCCATCTGCCGTCTGCGTGACAGGGCCCACGCTTCGCCTCAAGGGCGGGCAGACCGCCCTGATCACGCTCGTCAACAACCTGACCAAGCCCGTTGAGCCTGCCGGGCTGGCGGTGCCCCTCAATGGTTTTGCGCATGCGGCTGATACCAATTTGCACAACCACGGCTTGCACACGAGCCCAGGTGGGAAGGGCGGTGGTAGGTGGATTGGTGGCAGGCAAGCGCGCGGGATCCGGCAGCACAGAGAGCGTGCAGCGCAGCCGGCACCGCCTTGTGCATGCTTGACGCCGACCCGCTCGCCTGCCCTGCCTGCCCGCTGCAGGCGTCGCCTCACAGGCCGAGGCGGGCATCTACAAAGGCCACGATAATATCTTGTGAGCACTGCCTCAAAGGGATGGATCGGCAGCATCAGCTGCATGACCCGGTGCACCCATGTTGAGCAGGCAGGCGATGGGCGGAGATGGCAGGCAGCTGCCTGCAGGCGGGCAGGCGGGCGGCAGCCCAATGCGCTGCCTTCCCGCACCACACGTGCTGTGTACGCCCGCATCACCCGCAGCTACACCTTGGAGGGCAAGGCAAAGGCTGCCAGCCCCACAAAGAGCCAGCGCTTCACCATCTCGGTGCGCTGGTGGTCACACTTGTCTACTGCTTGTGCTGTTACAACCATCGCAACTGTCGTGCAATGCGACTACAGGCAGTGCCACCCCCCGGGGTGGCCACATGGGTGGGGAAACCTATGGCCACAACACAAACCGAGAGGGGAAGAGGTGCACTACCCCACTGGTGCTGGGAAGGGAGGCCCACCGTGCTGCCGACCATTTGCGGCAGCTCTTGGCCCGATCCCCTTGCTGCCGCAGGTACCCAGGGATCACATGCCTGGGATGGCTTGGTACCACCGTGAGTGATCCCACGCCGGGCTGCAAGTTGCTGGGGGAGCGGGAGCTTGTGATGCGCTAGCGGCGGCGTGCACACTCAGTGCACACCAAGTTGGGCTCAAGCGCACTGTGCGGCACGCCCCTTGCCTGCCTGCCACCACAAGCCCGGCCTTGCAAAGCTGAGGCTTCGCATCACGGCTCCTCCACGCACCTCCCACTGCTCTGCGCAGCCCACAAGCATGGGTCCACCACCATCCAGGTGCCCACCTCCAACGGGCTCATCATCGTGGAAGATGACCCCGCCTTCCTGCCTGATGCCAGGTACGGTGGGCGCAGCGGGAACGCAGGACGCGCCTCAGGGCCTGGGTGGAGGGCAGTCCATGCATAATAAGTGCCCTGCTGCACCCCAGCATCCCATGCATGGCAACTGCCCCGTGCATGCCAACTGCCCCGCTCGCCCCACCCCTAGCAGCGGCTGCACGGAGATACGCACACTACTGGCCTCCGCCCCAGAGACCATCCTGCACTTTGCGCTGCTGCCGCTGAAGGCGCCCACCCGCAGCACGCGTGTGCCGCCTGGTGGCGGGGGCGCGAACGGCGCCTTCAACCGGCCAGCCAACTACCAAATTGATGATCCCAACCTGCAGGCGAGTGGGATGACACCAGCAGGCGTTGGTGGGCGCCCTGTGGCTGCCAGCTGTGTCCCATCGGCCCGCTCCCCTGGCAGGCTCTCAGAGGCTCAGTTACCGCCAGTGCTAGCAGGCAGGCTGCCATTCCGAGCCTCCGCTGTGCGGTGCCATAGCCGGGCTGCGCTCACCAGCCAGCCGATGCATGCATCAGCCCTTTGTAGAGCAGCACCTTGCCAAGCAGTGCCAGCCTTTGCCAGCACCGTAGAATGGGCACAGCACCACTGCTGGCCTTGCCTGGCGTGCCTTTTGGTGCCCCGGGGGGCGGGCCGCCACCTCCCTTGACCCACCCGCCCGCCCACCCTCCAATCCGGCAGATTGCCTCCTCCATGTCGCTGCCTGCCAACCCGCTGATGCCCGCCGGCGGCCAGCCCGCAGGCACATACTCCAACACAGACTTTGTGCTGGTCAACGGAGGCTGGCAGCCCGTCATCGCCATGCAGGCAAGGCCAGTTGGGGCAGGCAGGGAGCATGGCGCAGCCTGCCTAGTAGGGAGCTCCCTAGTAGGGAGCAGCACCTGGTGCACCACCAAATCTGTCTCAGCGGCCGCCCAGGGCCAGCCGTGCCACAGGTTGCAAGCAACGCACCTACGAGCTGTGAAGTCTTTGACCTGGGCCTTGCAGGCAGGGAGGTACCAGCGGTGGCGCTTGGCCTGGGCCACCATCAAGCGCTTTGCCTCGCTGGCCATCGTGGACCCATCCAGCGGCAAGCCCGCACCCTGCGAGTTGCTGCTGCTGGCCACAGATGGCGTGTACCTCATGCAGGCAGGTGTACCGGGCTGTTGAGCGGCACCAGACCTGCAGAGCCACAACAGTCAGCCAGTTGGCAGCGGTGCCGCACCTGGCAGGCTGGGCTGATGTCCTGCCCCCACCGCAGCGCCCTGCTGCCGCGCCGAGGCCCACTCTTGCAAGTAGCAGAACCCAGCTACTAATCTGGCCACCGTGGCGTGATTTACCCATGCACAGCTGCCCTCTTTTCCCCAGACAGCCAAGGCTGCTCCCTGCCTCTGCACTCCCTGTCTTTCCAATGCAGATCCCCCGCAAGGTCGACCACGCCTTCCTGTCCCCTGGCAACCGCGCCGAGCTGCTAGTCAAGTGCAGCGGGGCTGCAGGCAAGAAGTACGTGCTACGGGCACAGGCAAGTGCAGCAAGGCCGTGCGGCACGGCTGTGCAGCAAGGCCGCCAGCTGACATGATTGTGGGTGTGCGCTCACAACGGGATCAGAATGTAGGCTTAAGGAGAGTGTCTCATCAGCTGGGGGCGGCCACTGGCAGTGCGCTAGGAACACTGTAGCTTGGGCGGATGAGCTCCCGCCAACACAAGCCGCCGTGCCCCCGCGAATGCAGGCGCCGCAAGTCAGTCCCTTGAAGTGCGATCTAGGGAGCACCCCGAACGCCTTTGTGCAAGACACCCTGGCCACCATTGTACTGCAAACGGTGAGTGCATGCCACCAGTGATGCATTCTGAGGCGGCGCCATGAGGGTTGCATGCAGCGCTACGAGGATCAGCTGGTTTGGGAGTGGCTGTACCAAAGGCAAGGGATGCAAGGCCGCCCCCGCTGCTTCCGTGCCCCCGCCCTCCTAGCACACCCGCTTGCCGGCCCCATCGGCACACGCAGGGCACTGCCCAGGCGTCTCCCAAGCTGAAGGCATGCCAGCCCGCTCGTGCCGGCTATGCACAGGACCTGCGTGACCCAGCCCTGGCGGCCGCGGGCGCTATCGCCAAGCTTGTCAGGCAGCCGGTCACCTTTACAATGCAGGGCCAGCCCTACGGCTGCCTAGTCAACGGACAGGCGAGCCAGCGAGCNTGGGGGCAGGCATATGCTCAATGTGCAGGGGTGCCTCAAGCTTCCACCCCAAGGCTGGAGCGAGAGCTTTGCCGCCGGCGGCACACTGCAGGCAGCGCTGCCCACCTGTTGAGCCCCCACCCACCCACCCAACGANATGTTCCAACCCCCGACCCGCACGCCACCCACCCACCTCCCCCACAGAGCCTGTCATTCCCTGACCCCGCGCCCATCGACCTGCCACTGGGCAAGGTGGTGGAGTGGAGCGTGAACCACGTGGCCGTGCACCCGTTGCACACCCACACCAACCCATTCCAGCTGCAGGAGCTGCTGCCTGCCAACCTGCTGCCGGGCTGTCAGTACTCGAGCTGGTTCGAGGTGGGCGGGCACTGTTCAGTGACTGCTCAGGAATGGCGGGGGCTTCTGGAGCGAACCAGCAGGCAAAATGTTAACAGCTGAGCGGTGGGCGAGCTGCAAGGGCGCTAAGCAACCCCTGCCCGCACCTGCGCCCGCCGCCTTTGCTGCACTGTGCCACAGCAGCAGCAACAGAAGGGCTCAGCAGCCTTGCCTCAGCGTCCATCCATCCTCCCCATGCAACCGACAGGCGGGCGATTACTACGACGTCCTCAATCTGCCAATGATGTCTCAGGGAGCCACCGCCCGCATCCGCCTGCAGCCCGGAGAGTTCCCTGGCTACGCAGTGTGAGCGAGCGCGGGCTGGCACGGGTGTGGTGCTGCCCCAGCTGCGTTGCCCCCAGCGGTGTGGCAACAAGTGTGGCAGGAGAGAAGGGCCTACCGGTCTCCCTGCCTTCCAGCCCGCCTGCAAGCCACCCGCACATTCAGTGCTTGCTCCCGGCCCTGCGTCTGCAGGATGCACTGCCATACATTGGCACATGAGGACGTGGGCTGCATCAAGGTTATGAAGTTTAGCTGTGGCCCCGACCCCCAGCCCCTGGCCTGCCCCACCTTCAAGTGGCCCGTGCCGCCCTCGGTCAAGTTCAAATAAAACATTTGCAGCCACAGCGACTGCCACCCACTCCGCTGCCGCTGCAGTCAATTCCGCCAAGTCTACCTTCCACAGGTGGTGCTGGCAGCTGCCTAGATGGCAGGCTTCCTGGTGAGGGTGGTCCGACGGCGGTTACGCTGCAGGACACATCGCCTGCGCCACAGGAGAAGGATTCTCCAGTGGAGCAGCCCCAGCGCTGTGCCCGCACCCTGGTGCAGCGCCGCCTGCTAGGAGCGATGTTCGGGCCCAAGTGCGGCACTTGGCAGGTGGTGTGAGCTGAACCACCAGCCCACTCATTCGTTTTTCATGCACCATTGTCCCCAATGCCTCTTACCGTGAATTTGCACCCTTCGCTTAACGCGTCTCAAAATTGGATCGTTGCAACGCACGACTCCAAACCAACTCCATCACGACCCCCCACACCAACGCCGCCAAACATACATGGCCCCTGTCCACCACCTGTACAACCCCTCTGCTCCCATGCAGACCCTTGCCGCCGATTTGAGTTTTCTGCGGGTGCAATTCAATTTGATAAGAGAGAGTGGTGCGACTTGCACACTGCATTCCCGATTCGCTGTCCCCACATTCTTTGCACCGTGCAAAGTGACATGTGCACAGCACGCCGTGAGGTATAGCCACCCTAGCGGCAGAGTGGCAGAGTGCAGCGGGTGGGCCAGGCAAAGCTGACGCCGGGCTGCCTCATGCCGGCATGCCCAGCGGCGGCATGACCTCCGCACGTGGCGGCTGCCGGACGCACACTAGGGATGCTGCTGCTCCAGGCAGTTGTGGCGCCCGTGCTGCCACTTACCTATCCAGTTGCTGATATAATGGCAAAGGAAGGCTGTGCATTCTAGAGCAGTCGCTGACTGTCGTGTGGTTACTGTGAGCAACAGGGCCAGCGGCTAATCAGCGCCAAGTTGAAAGGAAGAACAAGCACAGGGGAAGGCTGGTAGGAGTCACAGAAATAGTTCGGCTCAGGAGAAGGGGAGGGACAGAAATCAGTTGGGTTCAAGAAGGGGAGGCACACTGTGGGTCAGGCATGCAGGCGAGTGCTGCTGCACTGGCATAGGCTTAGCCTTGCAGCACCCGGCAGAACTAAGTGCCAGTCAGTGTGGGCCTAGCCGGGCGGCGAGCGCTTGCTGCGCCAGCTGAGCTGTGCCTGCTGGCATCGCAAGCGGCCAGATGCGCATGCAATCAGTCGACTTGGACCCGCTCAGGCTCGGGTGAGCCGTTTAGGCACGGGGCACCATGTAAGTAATTGCATCCGCCAGATCAGCCAGGAAGGGGGCGGGCTCGCCGCCGTTGCCCAGCACGTACTCGTTCTCCACCGAGAAGATGGCGCTCGAGTTGCCGGCGCTGAGCATGCCCTGCGCCAGCGCGCCCGACAGCCTGACGACGGTGGTGCAGGTGGGAAGAGGGCGGGGTTGGTTAGGTCGGCTGCAGCTGGGACTAATGCCACCCGGTGGGTGAGCATGGGCCCTGCACACTGTGCTGCGCATTGAGCACCGTGTTGAGCACTGTTGGGCGCCCTTTCTCCCCCCTGCTGTTGTGTCCGGGCCCGCCCTTGCGGCCATGCAGCCCTCGCTCACTTGACGGCAAGCTCCTGGTCGGCGGGGCGCACCGCAGCGGCGTAGGGGGCCACGTCCTGAGCCGGCGCATCGGTAGCAACAATGGTGGCGCCCTTGTCCTTGCCCAGCTTGATCAGCCCCAGATCGGTGCTATCCGACACGGCTGCGTGAAACAAAGAAGGGCAGGCGGCAGGCTCAGGGACGCAAGGAGTCACGCCGTACGGCACCATGGCGGCGGTCAAACTCGCTTTGGCAGGCTGACGGCACACAGCCATGTGCACGGTGGTGGAATGCTTCATGCTGGCTGCACTGCCCACTGGCTCCAGCACCCGTGGACCCCGCCGCCGCATGCGTGCAACTTGTTTGCACCTGCGATGCAGTCGCCTGCCACCAGCTTGTCCACCAGTCCAGCGGTGTCGGCCGCCTCCACTAGCTCCACGCCCCACTTGGACTTAAGGGAATCATTGAGGTAGAAGGAGGCCAGGGAGCACACCTGCAGGCAGGGGCGGACGCGTGAGCGTTGATCGACCGTGAGAGTTGATCAACCGCTTTCACTGCGTGGCCGCTCATCTCCAATCCCTCGGAGAGGCTCTCCCCTTCGTTCTCAATGAGTGTCGATTGACCACAGGAAAAGGGGCGCGCGCGCGCATCTGCTGGCAGTGCTATCCCGCTGCCGTGACGGCAGCAGCATGCGGCACACCTTCTTGCCCTTCAGGCCCGACCACTCGGACGCGGCGGCGGCCTTGTCCTTGAGAGCAAACAGGGAGGAGCCTGCAGGTGGGGGGCGCCGGCAGAAGTACATGGGGAGGGCATGCATGCGTTAGCGAACAAGAGTTTGGCCGTGGTGCCGATGCGCGAGGATGGCGCCACTGCGCTGGCGTGCGGCGCATGCAAGCAAGCCCAAACCGCCAGCTGGCCGGAGCAGCGGCAGGCGGGAGGTTTCAGGGATTGCGCCGCAATGCGCATGCGGCATGCATGCACTGCACCCACCTGCGGAGTAGTAGTTGGGCGCCACAAACAGGACCTGCTTGGCCCGCTCGTCAGTCTTGGTGAGGGCTGCAGACGGGGTAGCGGGTGGGGCAGCGGGCGGGAGTGTCAACAGCTGTGCAGCGCGCAAGGCAAGCAGTGCTGGCGATGGTAATGCCGCATGCATGCATATGCAGCGCTGCCAGGGGTGGCACGAGCTGCCGCAGGTCGGGCATTGCTTAAACCCACTGGAGAAGAGGATGTCAACTGAGTTGTCCAGCAGCTTGGGGATGCGCTCCGCCAGCGTGGCAATCTCCAACATCTCGCACTGCAGGCCCGCCAGCTCGCATGCCTTGGAGGCCACCGCCACATCAAAGCCTGCATGAACGGGTTGGGGAGAGGGGGCGGAAAGGGCGTTGTGGGACAGCCCTCGGGGACATGGCGTGGCAGCGGGCAGCGGACTTGAGATGGTGGTGTGCATACATGTGGCAATGGAGCAAGGCAATGACAGCCACAAGCTGTCACTTGCAGTCATGACTGTCACACAAGTGTCGATGGCGGCGGCCGGGGTTGCCGCCGGCCGCCGCCGTCGGGGGGATAGGCGGGTTTCTGCCACGGTTGTGCCCTGCCGGCCATCAATTGATCCCTCAGAGGCATAGCACAAAGCAAATCTCGCTCGCGCGAGGCCGCCGGCTCGACCCGCTCGGCGAGCGTCCCGGGCCGGGAGGGGGCGTTCGTCCAAGCGGCCGAACGCAGTCAACGCCATGCACTCACCCGTCAGCTTGCCATCTGCTCCCTTGTAGGCGAAGGGGAACATGGAGAACACGCCAACCTTCTTGGCGGCGCCCGCGGCGTCGGCGGCGGCGATGTGAGAGGGCCCCAGGGCCAGAGCCAGCGTCACAATAAGCAGGGCAGTGCGCATGGTGGCAGCGGTAAAGGCTCTGGCCAATTGGCAGAGGGAGAGGGAGTAGGCTTGGCTGCGCTGCTCGGGGCTTTTGTGTGCCCCATGGCGCCGGGGTCTACCGGCCGCTGCCCAGCTCTCCCAAGTCACCGCTTCCGGCCACCCCTGCCATGCCCACGGCTTTCAGATGCTACCACAAGCCCAGAGGTAGGGTTCGTGCACGCCAGGAGGGGAGGGAAGGCGTTCGTTCGTCCCGCCCGCCCTGTGGCCATGGGCGCCGCCGGCCCGGCCCTCTCGCCGCCGGTACTTGCCTCAGCAGCCAGCCCAGTAGCTGCAGGCGCAGGTGGATGCACTGCAATGCTGAAAACTCAGAAACCAAGAACACTGGTGGGCCGCAGGATATAAGCTGATGGCGCATAAAAGCACCAACAAAACCTGCCGATTGTTGCACATCACTGCACTCGTCCCACGCAGGGCTGCATGGCACGGCGCGGACATGCGGCTGCACAAGCAGACCTAATGCATGACGCCCACTGCACCTGCCACCCACTATTTTTACACATGTGCAGGGTAGCATGCACGCACGTTCCAGTCAGGCCGCAAGCAATGAAAAGCGTTACTCCATCCCAAGCCCCGGCACCGCCTGCGGCAGTAGCACCTGCGGCGGCAGCACGCGCGCCGCACTGAAGCAAGCACCAGGCCGCACGAAATAGAAGCGCTGCGCAGCCTGCCTGGCCTGCCGCTGCTGACCGCCAGCCGCCTCACTGTCACTGTCATCGTCCTCTCCTT
>JADXDR010000063.1:435369-449908 GCA_025026875.1 Chlorella ohadii | reverse complement strand
AGTGCGGGCGGGCGGCCACTTGGGTGCCGCCCGGGCGCAGCTGCTGGCGAGCGGCGAGACCGAGCGGTTTGGGACCAGGTGGGCGGCGGGCGGTGCCACCGGCAGCCGCCTGGCTGACCTTCTTCTTGAACTGCTTGGGCGCGGCTGCCACCACTTGCTCAGTGAGCTCCGCCAGCTGGCGCAGCAGGGCGGTCACCTCTGGCAAGCGCCCCTTGCGGAGCTGGCGCGCTATGTCGGGAGGCAAAAGCGTGCGCAGCATGCGCAGCGAGCCCTCCACGTCAGCGTCGGGCGGCAGCGGAACTGGGGCGGCTTCTGCCGCTCCCTCTGCTGCTTCCCCTGCCTCCTCACCGCCCGCCCGCTGCCGCTTGGCAGCCGGCTCGCCGTCTACCGCATCGCCCCCAGCTGCCTTTCGCTTCTCCCCTGCTGCGGCCGCCTGCTCCTGCTCCTGCTCCTGCTGCTGCTGCTGCTGCTGGCCTGCCTCGGCAGCAGGCTCCCCTGCTGCCCCTGCCGCCGGCGGCTGCGCCACCACGCCGTGCGCGGCCAGCACCGCCGCTCGGTGCTGTAGGAAGAGGGCGTGTGCCCGGAGAGCGCGGGCCTGAATGCGATCCACAAGAGGACCCAGACGCTCGCTGCGCTGCAGCTGCTGCAGCCTGCGTGGAGGGACAAGGCGAGCGGGCGAAGAGAGGAAAGGGGTGAGCTGTTGGTAGGCTGGCACCAGCATTCGAGATGAGTGCGATGCAGGGAACGATGCCAGCAGGTTCGCACAGGGCGTAGCATGCACGTAAAGCCAGGCGGCAGCAAGGCAAGGCAGATGAAAGATACCCGTGCTCCACGCTTTGCATGCTGTGCACGCTCCGCACCTGCGCTTCAGCGTGGCATGGCGCAGGCCCTGCGGCCGCCCGGGCACCACCCGCCACAGCAGCATGCGGCCGGGGCCGGTGACTGCCAGCCAGCTGCGGGGCAGCAGGGGAGGGGTGGGTGGGGACACAGACGGAGGAGCTCAGTGCATAGGTAGCACATGCAAGATGCCTTAGAACAGCGGCATGCCTTTTGTGTTGATGCAGACATGGCTGGGTGTTTGGGATTTGCGTTAGCCGCCGAACTGACAAAACTCACCCCGCCCAAGAAGTGAGCAGCTCCCGGTCCTCCCAGGCGTGCCACTTCTTCTTGCCTATTCGTGTATTCAAACCACCAGATATCAACAACTCACCCCGCCCAAGCGGTCAGCAGTTCTCGGTCCTCCCAGGCGTGCCACTTCTTCTTGCGCTCCTGGCGCAGCGGCTGCGGCAGCAGCGCCGAGTGGTCCACCCACACCTCCTCCTCCCTGTGAAGGCGAGATAAAACAAAGTGGCTTGGTTTGAGCAAGTGACAAGCAAGTGGGGAGGAGCAGTAGCGCGGAATGGTCCACCCACACCTCCTCCTTCCTGCAGATTGAAGAACATCAATAGATGTAACACAAACCGATTGATGGCTTCCCACGCATGCAGGCAGACATCTTGCCACCCAGCGCACCCCTCTGATGATGCTGCTTCAGAATCCGCCTGCAGCACCGCGGCGCCGCTGCCCCGTGACTTGCGCTTGCCGGCTGCGCGGCGGGTGCATGGCAGATTGGACACGGTTGAAGACTTTGAGGCAAAGAATGGGTCTGGGGTGCTGCTGAAGAATTGCTCGCAGCAGAACGATGCCACAGCAGGCTCGCCCCTCTTTGGTGTGTTGCCCACCCGCCCACCTTTTCTTGCCGCCGGCGGTTGTGGATCCAAAGCCTTGAATCAACTTTGGTTGGGAGCAAAGCAGCCCAATCCCAAAGAGCAGCCGGCCCACCTTTCTTCCGGCCGGCAGTTGTGGATCCAAAGTATCCCGCCCGGGTCTGGACATCCAGCAGCTCGGGTGGGATGCCCTCCGGGTGCTGCAATGGATCAGGAAAATATTAGGATCGATAAAGGGGCCAACAGAACAGCAAGCCGGTCCGTTTCTGACGTCCAGCAGCTCCGGTGGGATGCCCTCGGGGTGCTGCCAAGCGGAAGGAAAAAATGGGTGGGGACTAGGCAAACAACAGAGCAGCATCGCCGCAGAATGGCTGAGCGTGCAGGGCATGCGGTGCAATCCCAGTGGCGCAAGACCACCAAATTGCGGTCCACCCGCGCCAGCAGCTTCTCCAATCGCTTGTTCTGCCAACACACGTGCGCAGCCCACCTGCGCCGTCAGCTTCTCCAGCCGCTTGCGAGCGTAGTAACGGCGCTGTGCTGCGCGCCGCCGCTCTGCAATGGTGGGGCAAACCGGGTTGAAAACTAGTGTACAAGCGTCAGCAGCAGCCTTCGCACGCCCCCACAGCATTGTTCCACGCGATGCAAAATGGCAGCAGCCCGCCCAAGCCCCCACAGGAGCGTTCCACGCGATGCAAATCGCCAGCAGCCCTGGCGAGTACTGCTTGCACTCCAGTTCCGCACAACCCACCAATGGGGTTGTTCTCATCAACTGGTTCAGCCTGAGTGGCCGCCAGCAGGCGATCGCGCCGCAGCCGCGCATGGTCAACCGTCAGGCGGCCCAGGCGCTGGGTGGGCCGCTCCAGCTCGCGCGCGTAGGTCAGCACCTGCACCAAGTTTGAGAAATGAACACAGACATGTTCACTGGTCGATAGCAAGTTAGACACAACGGCTGGGCGGGGAGCTCCAGCTCACGCGCATAGGTCAGCACCTGGACGGACNAACGATACAAAGATTGCCTTGAGTTCACCAGGACACCGCATGCGAACTTGCTTCCTGCGCCAAGAGCACTTGCTGCATGGCGGCAGTCAACGTGTCGACCCANCCAACTCCATCTTAGTCTAGTTAGAGAGACGAGCAAAGCCCTTACCGACTCGTACGGCAGCTGCAGCTGGGCCGCCACCTGGCGGCAGCGCGCCGCGGTCAGGCTGCGAGGCCCCTCGCCCGCCAGATAGGCAGCCAGGGTGGCCATCTGCATAGGGGCGGTGTGTGGGAGAGAGATGACCGTGCAGTTGCATGTGGCCCTACTGCAAACTGGCTGCATTCATTGGGTCGCCAGATTCCGCTGCACCTTGTCTGGTGCGGCTGCACCTGATCTGGCATGGTAGAGCTGCAGGCTGGCGGCAGATGCTGACCGCAAACTGACGATCAAACTTCGTCACACACCGCAAAAAACACAAACACATACCTGGTCGTCAGTGACGGAGCTGCGGTGCGTGTACGCACGCTCCAAAGATGCCTGTTGAAGTACGGTGGAAAAAGCGCAAGGTAATTCATCAGGGCTGCAGCGGCTCAGCAGCCAACCCCAGCTGCGCTCTGACGCACAGGAATCGCTGCTGCCCAACAGCCCACCGCACAGGCACTCACATGCCCCAACCACTACTGCCTCCCGCCCACCCCAACAGCCCCCAGCCGCTCTGCCGCCCACACACCTCTGGTGCCCGGTCGAATGGGAAGCAGCGGCCCAGCGGCGTGTTGGCGATGTCTGCCTTGCCGCTGCCGTGCCGCGTGGCCAGGAACTGAAGGCACAGAAGAGCGGCGGCGGTTCCATCATTGGGCTGGCCATTGGGCTTGACAAACTGACAAACTCGCGCACTGAACCTTCTTGCCTCAAGTGGCTGCTGTGCCCTTTGAACGATGCACTCCAGCAGTCCAATCCCCCGAAACTTGCCTGCACTTGCGCCCAATAGTCCGCCAGCGCTTGGGGCGTGGACAGCTCGAATGTGGCAGTTGAAGGCGCAGCTGCTGCCGCTGCTGCTGCTGCTGCACAGCCGACGGGGCAGACGGGAGATTTGACTTGCAGCACAGCACGTGCGCAGCAGCGTGTGCACTGCAACTGCACGCTATCCACCACACGTTGCAACACACTACCAATGCACGCAATGCACCCCAACTTGAGCGGCAAGCTGACCACATCACCGTACACACCTGCCGCCTGCCCCTCCTGCCCCGCTGCCGCCTGCGCTGCCGCCGCCGCTGCTGCCGCCGCTGCTGCCGGAGCAGGTGGTTCTTGAAGGTAGACTGTGGTGCAAACGGCATAGGTGGAGGCTGCGGTGCCACCAACAGAGCGTGCGCCAGCGCCGCCCACCGGAATGACTGCAGGTAGGAGTGGAAAGATTGTCTGCGTGTCTTGCTGTGTTATACCTCACTTGAATGCCCACAAACTGGCGTATACTCAGTAATGACATCCGCCCATGGCAGCGTAAAAATGCACCCACCCACCCGTGGACAGCAGGCCCATGCGGTGCCCCAGGTCCAGCAGCTGCATCAGCCGCGCATGCGCGCGTGGGCACTCGGCGGCACCTGCATTTGATTTGACCATTTCGAAACAAAAAGCCTGTTCAGCGGCCTGCTGAGTGGCTAGAAACATGGCACCAGCAGCACCTAGCCAGGTCACAGCGGGAAGGCACACACTGCAGCAGCTGCGCGCGGCCAAACTGCAGCAGGCGGTACAACCTGCCTCCCGAGCCTCCAGGGCTGCGCTCAGTGCCAGCCAGTTGGCGGCAATCAGCAGCAGCAGCAGCAGCAGCAGCCCACTCACCGCCGCAAGCCGCCTCTGTTTCTTCGACGCTCAGCTGCCCCATGGTGCGGCCCGAGGCCACCAGCTGCCTGCATCAAAGACATAGCAAGCGCTTTATAAGGAAAGGGGACGACAGCGGTTGCAGGCGAAACGTGCGAGCATGCAGTGAGCTGAGGCCAAAGTAGGAGCGCAGAGCAGAGGATTCCAGGTGCCTCACCCCGAACATCGCTGCGGCGGTGCTGACCGATTCCAGGGCCACGCGCAAGCAGGCAACTGAGCGCATTTCTGCCTGGACCCAAGAACAACACGTGAGAGCACAGCAGCCAAACAGCCAAACAGCCGATACCCAAGCAGCTCACCCCAGCATTGCTGCGTCAGTGCTGACCGACCCCAGCGCCACCAAAAAGTCGGCGACGCTGAGCGCGTCCCACACATCCCGCGCCGTGAAGATGCGCCTGCAGGGGCGGTTGCATTCAAGGGGAGCAGCAGCCAGGGGATACACTTCGGGCAGTGCTTCTTTTCTTAGCTACGCTCCCGACAGGCCACAACAGCTTCCTTCCACTGCCTTGAATCCTTCAACAAACAGCCCTGGTTGCGACTCACCCAGCAATCGCGGCCTCCTGGCTCAGATCCACCTGCTGGATGTCCAGAGTGGATCGGCTGCCAGGCTCCGCTCCCGGCATGGGCGTCGCCACAAACACCTTTCCGCCCTGGCTCCCCGCCAACGCAGCAGCGGACTGGGCAGCTGCCGGCCCGCCGCCCAGCCAAGCCAGGCGGCAGGCGGCCGCATGTACCAGCTTCAGGCGGGCCTGGCGGTGCGGCGAGAATCCGTTGGCCGCCAGCAGCTGGGCTGTCAGGTTGCGGGGGTGCACCAGAGCGCCGGCGCCGCCGGCACCGTCCTCGCCCTCGCCGCCGGCCCGGGGCAGCAGCGTGCCGACTGCCACCACTGGCAGGTCCTTGCCTGCAGTTCAGACGGGTGTTGGAGGCCAAGTGCTGCTGGAAGTGCCGCTGTGTTCACAGCTCCAATGCAGCGCAGAGCGCAGCACAGCACAGCATAGCGCGGCACAGCATGCAGCAAGGTGCACGACACAGCAAACCACACAGCTCAGCATAGTGCAGCACAGCACAGCGCAGCGCAGCGCACCCAGCGCCTCCTCTCGATCCGCCTGGCTGCGAAGCGTGTTGCCGCCGTGCACCCGCCGCTTGAAGGCCTCATAGTGCTGCGAAAAAAATGTGGCACAGCAAGCCCGGTACTGAGGTGAATGCATCGAAGTTCAACAGAAGGGCTTGGTGCGGGCGCCGCTTAAAAGGCTTCATAGTGCTGCGACAATCCAGGTCGAAGCAGATTTGATTGGAGGTGGTCGGTAGCTATTTATCGGTTGCCGCCACCATTGCTGACACAGCGTGGCACTGGCATGCACGGGCAGATCGGTGGTGCCTCAGCCAAACAGCGAAGCGTGCGTGTGTGCCCACCTGGTACACCTGCTCCACAAGCAGCCTGTGCTCGCCTGCAGGCCAACCCAACATCAGGTGAAGCCACATTGGCCCGAACAACACCCATCGAACAGTTGGGGGAAAAGAGTTTGCTGCTCACCTGGTACACCTGCTCCACAAAAGCTTCGTCCGCGGCCTGGCCCGGCGGCGCCAGCACGGTGTGGCTGCGCTGCATCAGGCCCCCATACTTGGCAGCCGGGAAGGTGATGGTCAGGATCTGGGGCCAGGGAAGGGGGTGGGAGGTCGGAGTTGGGTGGGATTCAGTCAGGACCTGTAGGTGCCGCGCCTCGGTGCACACTACATCCATCCCCGCAGCAGGCAGCAAATCAGACCTTGAATAGCACAACCGAGCAGCACTAACCTGCAGGGTGCCCTCCGCACGCCCACGCTCCATGATGCGGTCGCACGTCTTGCGGTCGGGCTTGGTGGGGCGCTCCTCCCCGTCTGCTTCCGCCCGCTCCTGCAAGGTGTGCGGTGATGGGGCACAGAGGCAAGCACTAGTGGGTTGGCAGCAAACTTGAACAGTCGGGCTTGGTGGGGCGCTGCTCCCCGTCTGCCTCAGCCCGCTCCTGCGGGCGTACACAGCGAAAGGGTCGATGGAACTTGAAGGGATTGAAAGGGGCTGGGACATCTGCATCGGCAAGCTGCGGTGGTCGGCTGGGTGGCACACAGCACAGCATGGCAGTGCACACACAGTACCGCTGTCGTAAGTGCAGATAGCGCCACTGCAGTACCTTGAGGTACTGCGGCATCTCGGAAGCCATGAGGAAGCCGGCGGTCTGCAGCGCCTCCAGCACCTGAGCGTACCTGCAGAACAAAGTCGCGCAACGACACACAGGTGGAGCACCGACGGACGGCCAGGTGTGTTTGGAGGGCAGTGCAAGCAGGCGCGCAGCAGGCAAACGGGGGGCATGCCATTGATCCAATGCGTTGCAACTGCTGGCCCCAGCCCCACACCAACAGCCAACTCTCACCGGCGCTCTGCAGCCAGGGTGTAGTTCTGAGCCAGTTTGCGGGTGCGAGCCTTGACCGCCCCATCCGCAGCCACAGCTGCTGCCTCGCCGTCGCCACCCAGCGCCGACTGCGGCCGGCTCTCTGCAGCTGCAGCAGCGAGCTCGCCAGCAGCCTGCTGCTGCTGCTGCTCCTGCTGTTGCTGCTGCTGCCGCTGCTGCTGCTCTGTCTCCTCGTCCTCGGTCTCCTCTCCCTCCTCTCCCTCCTCGCCCTCCTGCCCCTGCTGCTGCTGCTGCTGGGGGGCACCATCCCCCGCCGCCTGCCGCTCCGCGCCGCCAGCGCCAACCAGTGCACCACCAGCGCGCTCTCCAGGCGGCCAAGGGAACTCCTCCCCTTCGTCCAAACCGGCTTCAATCGCATCGATCACGGCTCCAAGCCAGCCGGCATCGGGGCGCAGCGGCGCCACGGCGCCTTGGAACTGGCGCAGCAGCTCGTCAGGGGCGGCGTACAGGCTGGTCATGACTCGGCCCTGCAGGCAAGACGTGAGTCAGGATAGGCAAGTCAACAACGTCATGACGCGTCAGGAGTTGAAGGCGGTAAACCTCGGCAGCAGCTCGCCGGGAGCGGCACACAAGCAGACCTCTGCAGAGCACACAGCACGGCGAAATGTCACCTCGACGCATACAACAACAAAGAGGTCGCCATGCTCACCCTGTTGACGGCGCTGCGGCGCACGCCGCAACGTGGAATCCACTGCCACACATGCACAGGTCAACATACAACATAGAAGCAACAAGGGGTCACTGCACTGACCTTGTTGATGGCGCTGCGCCGCACGCCAAAGCGCGCCTCCGCCTCCTTCATGCGCGGCTCGTTGCGCTTCATGTTCAAGCCCAGCCGGTCGCCAATGTCATTTGTCGACACTCCAGCAGGCCCTGCAGTATAGAAATACAGGAAACTTAGGAAAGCTGGGAAGTTAGCAGCGTCTAGTTGCGCTTCATGTTCAGCCCCAGCCGGTCGCCAATGTCATTTGTTGACATGCCGGCAGGCTCTGCAATTGTAACAGAACAGAAAACTGGGACTCTTCAGTGTCTAGTTGCGCTTCATGGTCAGACCAAGGCGGTCGCCGTACCGTGGTTGACAAGCCGCAGGTCCCGAAAGGGAATATTCAGGCAGAAATGGCGTTGAGGTTCAGGAACGACCACCAACAACCAACGCCCCTTTTCGGTTCCAAGCTACTCTGAGAGCCGTGCGCAACTTGCCTGCCGCCACCAGCATGCGTAGCAGCTGCCGGTCGATGGTCAGCTCCGCCAGCTGCAGAGGGGCACACAAGCAGGGATGCAAGTTGAATGGGTTGCAAGGTGTGAGCAGCAAGCGAGCGCACTTCCAATATGCGCTGCCATTGCCAATGCTGACCAACAGGTTTGCTCATCAGACCAGACCAGATCATGTCCAGATCAGACCAGATCAGACAGAACACGTGCCCTGCACACATCTGAGCCCACCTGCTGGCCGACAGGTGGGCCGCCCGCAGCCCCGTCCCCGCCCTCCTCCGCCTCCTCCTCGCTGCCTTCTTCGTCCGAGCTTTCTTCCGTCCAGGGCTTGATCAGCTTGATGAGCCTGCGAGTCGGGGCGGAGTGGGGTGCATGGACAATAGCATTGCTGAGACAGGTTGTCTGAGTTTTTGAGTTGTTCGGTTGTGGCGGTCTCTCTCCGAATACCCTCATGCTGCATCGCAGTTGAAAGCACACCACATTCGCACTCACTTGATGGCTTTGTCTGTCTCCGTGCGCGCCAGAATCACCTCAACAGTATGTTACCTCTTCATTCACACACCAGGAAACAGCGCACAACCCAGCGCCCCCTTACTTGATGGCTTTGTCCGTCTCCGTGCGCGCCAGAATCTCTTCAATGTTCCCCTTCTTGGCAAGAGCAGGCTTGACGCGCCGCCACACGCGGTGGCCGCGCTGCCCCCGGAAGCCCAGCACCGCCTGCAGGGGAAGGGAGGAGTAAAATTGGAGGTAATGCGGTGTGCGCAAAGAATGAGTACTTGACTAAAAATGAAGTGGCCGCACTGCCCCCGGAAGCCAAGCACCGCCTGCAGGGACGGGAGGGGTAGACGCAGTGCAGGCGGTGAGCAGGTGATGCTGACAGCACGTGATGGCCGCACTTCTCGCAGAACCCTGGCACTGGCTACAGGGATTGTGCATCCACCACAAGAGGAACACGCAATCAGCCTCGCCTTGAGCTCGCTCTCGTTGGCCTGCTGGCCGGGGCAGGCTGCTCCAGCTTCAGCTGCGCTTGCTGTGACAATTCATGCTGGTGTAGAAACCACCAACCAACCGCACCTTGAGCTCGCTCTCGTTGGCCTGCTGGCCGGGGCAGGCCTCCAGCTGGGCGCAGATGCGGCGAAAGTGCGAGGCATCATCCAGCACCGCCACCTGCAATGGGTTGAGATCGCGCAGTCAAAGAAGGCAGTTCAAAAGAGCCGGATGCCAAGCTACGATGCAGATCGCGGCGGAGCGGGAGGCACCTGCCAGAACGGCCGCCTGCACAGCAAGTGAGAAGAAGGGGTCTCCAGCCTGTGCAGCATTTGGAGGTGCACATGTGCAGCCACAAACCAGACCCGCCACAGCCCACAAAACCAGGCCCCAGCCCGTTAACGGGCATCGCGTCTGTAAGCACAGACGAACAGGCCAGACCCGCCCCAGCCCAGGCCCCAGCGGATGCGGCCACAGAGGAAGCCAGCAAACCTCCAGCAAACACTCGCCTCATCCTCGCCCAGCGGCTGCAGGCCTGGCGCCCCGCCGTGCGCCGACGACTTGCCGTCCTGCAGGGCAGCCCAGCAGCCAGATGGGAAATGTGTGCATCTGTCGCTGCGGGGCTGCCGGTATGTAGGGTGCACACCTGGTTGCAGAAGCATGCTATCTCACAGGGCAGCAAGCCTGGCAGGCATGTATACATGCGGCTGCTCAGCTTTGCAACCTAAATAATCAGCTTTGCAGAATTTGCTGCTCACCGTCATGCGCGCGCCGCGGCCCAGGTTGGGCGGCGCAAAGCGAGCCAGGTGCACCAAGTTGGTCTGCACGTGGTTGCTCTGCCCGCCCTGCTCTCAGGTGAAACGGGACGGCAGCAGGGTGAGGTTNGGGCAGGGGACAGGTCGGGCACGTGGCAGCAGGCGGGCTGACCGCTGGTAACGCAACAGCTGGGAATGCAGCAGGCTTCTTCTGTAAAGGAACACCGCTGACACAGGACACACAGAAGCCTATGCAAAGCGAAACTGTGCCCAGCTGACCTGGCGCTTGATGACCAGCGGGTGCTTCACCACCAGCCCCCGCTGCTCCAGCACCTGCAACATGCCACATGTTCCAGCATGGGGACATCGTTTGAAGTGCCTTGACAGGAAGACCAGGCTGGGCGAAACACACACTGCCAGCTGCCAGCATTCTCAACGTTCCCAGCGCTCTCAAACGCCCCTCACCTTGACGACGTAAAAGAAGTTGCGGTTCTCAGTGCCCAGCGCGGCGGCAAGGTCGTTCTGCAGCGCGCCGCGCCGCCCCGCCGCGCCGATCAAGCCCAGCGCCTTGCGCTGCAAAGCAAGGGGGGCACGTAGAGTGCGGTGACAGTGCGTGGCTGCTGTGCCCCTGCCAATGATGCTTTCACATGCAGCCGCATCGCTTCACAGCTGTTTGTTTAACACACCTGGGTGTCTGAAATCGCAAAGCGCGTGAGCTGGGAGTCGTGGAGCCCCACTGCCGCATCCTGCAGGACAGGTTGAATGGGGCTACCAGTGAGTTGTGCTGATGCGCGGTAAACACTGCAGCTCACACTGCCGAGCTCGGGCAAGTGCAGGCAGCGGCGCTGTTCACCCGCACAACGCCGGGAGAACGACTGAATGCTAGACAGCAGAGGTCCCGGCATGCTCGCCACCTGCCTGCACCCCTGCCGTTCCTTTCCACAGCCCTGCGCTTGCCTGCAGCTCCCGGCAGGCTGTCAGCGCCACTCCCGCCGCCTCTGCCGCCTCTGGGCTTTCCAGCTCCGCATCTCGACTAAAGCGCAGCCGGCGGCCCTCGCTGCCGCCGCTGCGGGCACGGCACAACGAGCAGGCAGCAGCGGTGAGTGGCCACAGGCTGCTGCGGCGGAGGCGACAGCTGCGATAGGTCGGCGCAGTTTGTTGCAGCAGAGCACAGCAGCTGTGGCGTCAGGCGGAGCCTCCCAGAGCCGCCGGCCTGGGCGCACCTGGGCGGCAGGGCGGCGCGGAGGCCCGGTTCCGTCGACAGGCGGCGCCAGAGGGCGGCGCGCACCGCCGGCAGGCCCAGCTCCACGCCCTCCTCGGCGGCCGCCTCGGCGAGCGCGTCCCACAGGGCCGCCACGGGCAGGCCTGCGGGGGNCGGNCCGGGGGCAGGCACGTCCTCGGTTCGAGCCGAGCCCCAGCAGTGTTTGGCGGGGGGTACGGCGCGGCCCACTTTCCGTCTCGATGCCTCGGCGGCGCGGTGCTCACCATCAGGGGCCAGCGCCACCTGCTCCACAGCCGCGCTAGCCAGCGCCTCCATCGTTGTGTGCTGCTGAGCGCGCTCTCAGACCGTCGGCATGCTTGCAAAGCGATCGCGCAGCCTGCCGGACGCAATGGACGAGCCACAGCGGCCGGAAAGCCGCCTTGTTCGACCGGCCACCTCGGCACCCCACAAAGCACATGCATGGCGTTGGCTGGCGCCTGTTCAACCGCATCGGCGACGTCTGCACCACGATCGGCACACATTAAAACACGCCCATGACGACGGCAGCGCTGCTACGGGCGGGCGGCGCCGCCCKGSGGCGCCCCGCTGCYCAGGCGGCCCTGAGCCTGCGCCCAGCAGCTCGCAGCCCAACCCCATTGCTGTCACTTACGCAGCGCCGCGGCCTGGCCGGCCCCTGGCGCGGCGGCGGCGCCACCAGCGTCACAGTGCGGGCGGCAGCGGCGGAGCGGGCGGCAGCGCCTCCCCCGGCCTCCTTTGGCGAGCTGGGCGTCATTCAGGAGCTTCAGGTGAGGCACTTGATGTAGCAGGATGCAAAGAGGTTGCTGGGTCGGCTACACCGTGCGTGGTGTGTGGTCTGCCAACGTGCAACACCGCCGTTGCTCCCGACGCTGTTCCTGCTTCAGTGCGTCAAACCGCCGCTTTTTACTCTGCCCGTTGCAGGCCGCTCTCGCGGAGCAGGGCATCAGCACTCCCACCGAGATCCAGGCAGCCGCGGTGCCCGCCCTGCTGCGCCACCGCAGCACTGACTTCGTGCTGGCCTCGCACACCGGCAGCGGCAAGACGCTCGCCTACCTGCTGCCTGTCGGTGAGCGGAGGGCATGGGCTGACTGATGGTTGGGAAATGTGGTCAGGCCGATGTTGTTGTTGGAACTTTCAGGGCTAGACGCTCGCCTACCTGCTGCCTGTGGGTGAGCACGGGAGCTGTGCAGACTGGCGATGTGGCAGTTGCTGTTGGGATGTGTCGACAACTGTCTGATGATGTGCCAGCATCGCACATGACCAGATGCAACACGCGCACCCACTTGCTGCCTGTCTGGCCCACCTTGCTCATGCAAGTGCGCTGCTGCCCGGCAAACTCCCCTGCTCTTGCGTGCCCATGTGCATTGCAACCAACCGCACCGCCTCCCTCTGCTCCCAACCCATCCGCAGTGCAACTGCTGAAGGAAGCAGAGCTGCAGCAGGGAGCAGCGCCTGCCAAGCCCAAGCGTCCACGGGCGCTGGTGCTGGGGCCCACTCGCGAGCTGACGGATCAGGTGGGAGGCGGGCTGGGCTTTTGTTGATTTGGAAGCGGACGGGGCTGGGTGTGGAGCGGGGACAGACATCTGTACAGTGGAGCCGGCGGCAAAGGTTGGACAGCAATGTGTTGGACGCACATGGGCGAATTGCGCTGCTGCGCTCGCCAACCATCCACTCACCGATGTGCTGCAGATACTGCGCATGGCAAAGGCGCTGGCCCACACCGCCAAGCTGCGCTCCCTCCATGCTCATTCTGCCTATCTTTCGCCGCCATTTCTGCAGATCCTGCGCGTGGCAAAGGCGCTGGCCCACACCGCCAAGTTCCGCTCCGCGCTCGTCAACGGCGGTGGAGACATGGGCAGCCAGCGGGAGCAGCTGGAGCGGCCGATTGACCTGCTGGTGGGCACGCCGCAGCGCGTCATGCAGCACGCTGGTGGGTTTTGGTAGTGTAGGGTGCTACTACTGCTGCTTGAGAGGCCCCTGGATGTGTGGTCGGCGTGCCGCAGCCTGAGTGCAGCATGCCGGTGAGGGCTGCTGGGGCTGGCTGCTGGCTTGGTTTGGGAGCAGCAAGCTGACAGGCCTGCCAATAGTTGCTGCCGCACACCTTCTCCGTTGTGTTCGTTGCTGTGCAGACAAGGCGCACATGCACCACGGAGACGTGGAGGTGGTGGTGCTGCTTGCCGCCTTTTGCAGTCTGTGCAACCGCTGCTCCCTTTCGATTTCGTGGCTGCAGAGAAGGCGCACGTGTACTACGGAGATGTGGAGGTGGTGGTGCTGGATGAAGCGGACACGATGTTCGACCGCGGATTCGGGCCAGAGGTGGGTTTGCCATACTTTTGCCTTACACTTGTGACTGTGATCCACAAAGCTGAGAGGTTGTGGCTCTGGATGAAGCGGACACGATGTTTGACCATGGTTTTGGGCCAGAGGTGCGGCAGCGCTGTTTTTAACGGTTTCCAGCTCTAGGTTGCTGCACCACTCTGCTGTACTGTCACCAAAAAGGTGGTGTGCTGGGCGGAGCAGACACTGCAACCTGTGCCTTTACTCTCCTTTGCAGGTCAAGGCGATTCTGTCGGCGGTGCGCAGCAAGGCGCGGCCCGCACGCTGCGTCATGGTCAGCGCGACCATGACCAAAGCGGTCAAGCGGCTCATGGGTGGGTATTGCTTTTCACTTTGCTGCAGTTGCTGCTGGCTGTCCTGAACTGCACGCTGCGTCATGGTCAGCGCAGCCATGGCCACATCAGCCAAGCGGCTTGCCTGTAGCATGAAGCAGGCCGGAATGGCACTGCTGGTTGACTCAACTCGAGCACACGGCTCTTTTGCACCTGCAGAGGAGGAGTTCCCCGGGATGAAGCAGATCGAGACGGCACCGCTGTATCCTTCTTGTCTCATTTGTCCTTCGGTTTCCTTACCCGCAGAGGAGGAGTTTCCGGGGATGAAGCAGATCGAGACGGCGACGCTGCMCCGCGGCGTGGCGGGCGCACGCCATGCCTTCATTCCACTGCCGCCCACCGCCAACAAGCTGGACCTGCTGCTTCAGGTAACGTGTTTTGTGGTTTCATCTGGTATTTGTGGTTGCTCAGCTATGGCCTGCCGCCCGCCGCCAACAGGGTGGATTTGCTCCTGCAGGCGGGGAGTGCATGGCTGACAAAGTGGTAGCGAAGTTGTTGTCGCTTGTTTCCAGCCGGCTGGTGCTGCTGGCAAGCAGGTTGCATGAGGTCGCTCCCAACCTCACAGCTCTGCGCTCTCTTGCCGCATTGTGTTTTTGCCAGGTGGTGGAGGGGGAGCACCTGCGTGGCAAGCGCATCATGGTCTTCTGCAACACGCTSKCYRGCTGC
>JADXDR010000063.1:394146-435361 GCA_025026875.1 Chlorella ohadii | reverse complement strand
TKNGGCYSSSCMNGTTTGTTRGKCTGTAGTGCTGTGAGCAGTTGTAAAACACGCTGGCCAGCTGCAGGGCGGGTGAGAGGGCAGAGAGGTGCCTGCATCTGTTAAACACTGTGGCCAGCTGGCAGGTAGCTGGTTGGGTGGGCAAGTATGCTGCTGGCACTGGCACCCTCTGCTGGGCAGTCACCAGCGGCAAAGCCAGCCTGGCCAGACAACACACCCCTGCCTCGCTCCATTTATGCTCTTTCATGGTTATTTTTCTCCGCAGCTGACCATTTCCTGCGCGAGCGAGGCCTGCAGACCGCCTGCTACCACGGAGACGTGCCGGTGAGCTGTGCATGCTGTGCGTGGTGTGCGTGCATGAGTGTGGTGTGCGCATTACATGCACTGTGGGCTGCTGCAAAGGCCCGCACATGGCTGATCTGCACAGCAGGAGTCTCCACAGAAACAGAATCTCGCCAGCGGGCTGTTTGTGGGCTGCGCTAAACAGCGACCCTGCTGTCCTGAGACCGTGTTTTCCCACAACGTGCTTTCCCTGCACCCTGCTGTCACTACACCGTGCAGGTGGATGCAATCCGCACAGGGGAGGCTGCATAGTCACAAACACTCACACAAGGCTAGTTATGTGAGCTCAATGAACCTGCCACCCTGTTTTGCCTGCAGGTGGACGAGCGCAAGGCCGCCATCCAGTCTTTTGCAGCCACCGGCCTGTCGCGCCCGCCGCTGCTGGTGTGCACCGACNTTGCGGCCAGGTGGGGGGATGGGCTTGGGGCAATGCGGCAGTCGTTAGGTCAGCTGTTAGGGCTTGCCGATGCTGCATGTCCAGCTGCAAACTCATAAGGGGGTACGTTTACTGGGCGCGCGCTCACTGTTTTTTCTGCACCTGTGCAGGGGTCTGGACATCCCCGGCCGTGTTGATCACGTCGTGAACTTTGACTTTCCGCTCAATCCAGTGGACTACCTGCATCGCACCGGCCGCACCGCCCGTGCCGGCGCCACAGGTGCGAGACCGTGTTGAGCGGTGCGGTGGGTGACTGCTTAAATTGCATCGGTCGCACTGCCTGCGCCGGCGCCACAGGTGAGAGGCTGGTTGCTCAGGCAGTGGGCCGGCAGTTAGAAATACAATTGGGCGGTGCTGCTCGGTCAGCGGTGGAACTTGGGCATCCACCTGCCATCCGTTACAACCCGCTCTGCCGCCCTGTCCGATCGCAGGCAAGATCACCAGCCTGGTAGGCAAGGGCGACCGCGTGCTGGCAGAGCGGATTGAGGACGCGCTGCAGCGCGGACTGCCCCTGGATTCGCTGTCCGCCAACCGAGCGGTGCTGCCGGCGCACATGCGGTGAGTCATTCAAAATTGCTGGTTGGTGTCTGGGTGGCTGCGGGTTGGCCTGCCCCTGGGCGCAGCTGCGGGTTGGAATGCTTTGAATCGCTGTCCGCCCGAGCGGTGCTGCGGGCGCACATGCGGTGAGCGGGGCGCTGCAGAGGCGGGCGTCTCTCAAGACTCCATGATGCTGTGCAGAATGGTATAGCCCCACCGCAAGAGCAGCAGGGCAGCCCTGATTGTGTCCACCCACCCACCGGCACCTCTCTCAAGCCCACCCTGTGCCCCTCTTGCTTGCCTCCTCCTCCTCAGTCCCAAGCCCGAGACGCTGCGGCGCAAGGCGCTGGAAAAGAAGGCCGAAAAGCACGGCAAGAAGGGCACTCGCGGCGCAAAGCGGGTAGAGCTGAGCGGCGGCGGCGGCGGTAAAAGCAGCAGCAGCGGCGGCAGGGCAGGGGGCAGCGGCGGTGGGAGGAGCAGCAGTAGTGGCGGCAGCAGCTGGGGCAGCAAGGGCAGCAGCAGCAGCGGCAGCAGCAGCGGCGGCAGCAAGTTTGGCGGCAGCAGGCGTGGCGGGGGTGTGGGCGGCCCGAGCGGTGTGCCCAAGCCGCGGCAGCGGCAAACAAAGTTCAAGTGAAGGGGCAAATATGGCCTGCCTGACGTGCTATGCTCGTCTGTAATTTACAGTTTCAACAGATACAGCGTTGCCACCAGTCATGAATTGACCAAGTATTGACCAAGTAAATTAAATCGGTGTGCTGACAGGCAGTGCAGTGCTCACGAGTCGGTTCAGGTCGGCCCAATCAAGCTGCTGCCGCACACAGAAGGCGCAGCTGGTCTGGCGCCGGGTGGGCCGGATCCACACCCAAACACCTCAGCAGCTACCTCCTGAAACATCCCCGTGCTGCCAAGTGCTGCCTAGCGCGTCATGCGGTCCAGCACCCATTCGGTTAGCTCCGCGCTGCGCACGCCCAGCGCCACTTTCACGGGCGGCAGGCCCTGCCAGTCGTTCACGCCCACCCACTGCTTGTGGCCTGCGTGGCAGGGGGTGGAGGCAGACGGCATGATTAATCAGCATTCGCAGCTGTGCACATCAGAAGTGCGGCATTCGGTGCCAACATGAATCCGGACTCTAACTTGTACGGCCCAGCCAGCGGCAGCCTGCGTTTGCCCACCTTCGTCCCGTATCGTGTGCCCCTTGGCGGGGCCGTCTGTCACCACGAGCACCGCCCCCGCGTGCCATTCAAACAGTTCTGGCCGCACCACTGCTGCTAGGGCAGTGGCATCATGGACGTACACACCCTCCATGCCGTACACTCGCCTGTGCAAGGGGGAAGTTTCCCGTGGGGTTTGCAACGTGGTGGCTCCCAGGTGATGTGTACAATCGCACCTATGCTAACATGGCACGGCACTACGGCAACTGCCGACGTCCACTGGGTGCACTGCCATTCACCGGTGAAAATCCAGGTCGCACCCTGTGCAGCTCCCGTCAAGTGAACTGTTGCTCACCGGTGGTAGTCCAGGTAAAACTGCGTAATGCTGCGCAAGAAGGAGCCGTGCCGCCCCCGCCCCTCCATGCCCTCAATCTCCGCCGCTGTGAGCACGCAGCGATGTGTGACATCCAGCCCCACTACGTATGTGTTGGGCATCCTGAAGTTAGGGCAGACAGGGCAAGAACAAATACGCCTAAGGGGCGACGGGTGTGATGCAGGGCAGCAGCGATGCGTTACATCCAGCGCCACGACGTACGTGTTGGGCTTCCTGCTACACAGGGAGGGCAGCAGTACAGCCCAGCAGCAGTTGGGCAGCACGCATCTTTGTTTGACAAGCTGAGCGCCACAACACCGCGTTGGTTGCGCTGCTTCCACGCGCTTGGCACAAGCCAGCATGGCTGCATCAACCCAGCACAACTGCTTGCCTGCCAAACACCACGTTTGCTGCATCGGGGTCCCCGAAAATGTTGGCCTCGGCTGCAGGGTTGACGTTGCCATTGCAGGTGAAGGCGCCACCCAGCACCACCAGTCGGCCCTGCACCAGGTTTGGGTATACAGCAGCACACCTGATGAGGCGCAGTAAGTTCAGATGCAGGCGGCACGTGCCAGCGGTACCCGCTGCATCAGATACATGCAGTGCCGACAGCCTAGGATGGGCAGCACCTGTCACGCCAAACATTCTGAAGCAGCCAAGACACTCGTGCCCCACCCCCAGTCCCTACCCCTGAGGGCCACCCCCTCGCACCAGCGTCTGCGGCAGCTGCGGGTCGATGTGCAAAACGCAGGGGCCATAGCATAGGATATAGCAGCCATCTCCCTCCCTCCTCCCCCCAACCCTCACCAGCGTCTGCGGCAGCTGCGGATCGATGTGCAGCGCCAGCGCCACATTTGTGAGGGCAGCCAGCGCCAGCACCACCACTTCGCCTGGGTGCTGCCTTGCCATGCGCACAATAAACTCGGCTGCGGAGCCGGGGGCAGGGTCTCCCTGCAGAGATGGGTGGACACAAACGGTAAACCGCCATACAGAAAAGTGTGTTGCAGAAAATATGAAAGGGGAATGAACTCGGCTGCGGATCCCGGGGCGGGGTCGCCCTGCAGGGAGGGGTGGCAAGACAAGCAAGGGGGGTTGGCCCGAGGGAGTTGAAAGCACAGCAAGTGCTGCACAGTACGGCAATTGCATTGAATTCAAAAGCGCCTCTCTAAAATCCTGCAGCCAAAACGCAGGCGACCCTGCTCGCCTTCACACCCCACAGCATGCTGCCCAACTCAGCCCACCGCCCGCCCACCTCTGCTAGCTGCGGGTTTGTGTTGCCAAAGCCGTCGCTGCCATGCACAAAGTCGGCAATGCGCTCCTTGGCGGCACCACGCAGGCTCTTGTGTGCGCCCTCAACCACTGGCACCTGCGGCAGAGAAGGTTGGGCAGTTATGGCGAACGAGCTCACAGGCAGGCGGCACCTGCGAGTGCACGAGGCCAGAGCAGCACCCATGCAACGCAAGGTGGGTTTTGCTGGTATGCAAGTTTGCATTTCCAACCCCATGAACCCAAGTTGCAAGCACCTCTGGGCGGCCCGCCAGCTGGCAGAGCGTGAGGGCGTTGCGGGTGGCCATTGCGGTTGGAACGTTTCCATACATGCTGGTCAGGCCCAGCACCTCGATCTCTGGGCTGTTGAAGGCCGCCATGATGGCCATCGAGTCGTCTGCGGCAGCCCAGAGGCGGTGAATCATGTGGGTGGGAGATGGCAGCAGGCAGCGGCGGCGGCGGCAGCAGCATCGCCAGCAGTCAAGCACCGGCCGGGCTGCGATTGGGATCGATGGCACCAAAGCATCGGCGATAGCCTGGGGCGCCCCAAACAGCCCAGGGCTGAGCCCCCAGGTGGGCGGCTCCCATCCCTCAACATGGCGGCGGTCTGACGCTTTTGAAAACCTCCAGTCGATCTACAGAGCTATCCCACAGCGTACCGACGCCTGGATCGGTGTCGATGATGAGTTTGATCGGCATCCTGGCCCTGTGCGCTGCCCCAGGCGCCGTAGGCAGGTCAGAAAAGTTTTGGGGTATGTTGCGACTGCACTGGAATGCGCGATGGGGGCTGGAGCGTTCATGAGCCAAGCCCTACCCCCGTCAGCGACATGGCGGTGGCGGCGGCATGCGTCCGCCATTTCATGCAGACTGCATGCCCAGAGCTGTAACTATCATGCCGAGGACCATTTCCAGCAGCTTTGCAGCATGACTTGAGATGCCGAGAGCAGAACCTTGCCTGCATGCCGGCAGACACCTGCCGATCTGCCTTTCCATGCAGCTCCCACTCTCTCCCACTGCTGCCGCATGAGGCACATCTGGAAACATTCAGCTCTTTGTCATTACAGTATTGAAATTCAATAGGGTAACTTCAAGTAAAAGTTGTCGTCAGGGTCTCAAGGTCAAGCACCGGCAAGTGTCGTAATCCAGTCTCCCCTACAGCCAAATCCAGCACGTCCCCTATCCCTCCTGCAGCCTCTTGAGCTCCATAGTCACCTGGCTGAGAAATGCAGAAAAGCCGTCACCCGCTGCCCCCGCCTGCCCTGCTGTTGCCACGCCCGCCACAGCAGGCACGCCGTCCCCAATCGCTGCCACCTGTTGGGCAGTGCCCACCCTGCCTGGTGCAGCAGTGGCCCCAGAGGCGGCTGTGCAGATGGCGGCTGCCTCGGCGGTGCTATCTCCACGCAGCAGCGCCTGCACTTGTGCCAGCACATCCGGCGGCCGTGCTGCCTTGACAGCCAGCCCGGAGGCCGTGCCGGATGAAGCGGCAGACGCTGCACCGGCAGCTGGCGCCTTGCCAGGCCCGCTCTGCTTGGTAGGCGAGCGCTGGCCGTGGCCCAGGTTGGGCTGGAAGGTGCACTGCGCCAGCTCACGTTCCTGCTTTGACGGGGATGTGCATGTCGAAGCACGGCGTGTTAAAATGATGCGTACCGCCAAGGCTCGTGGCTGCGATGCCAAATTTTGGCCGGCAGCATGCATCAACTTGAACAACAGCCGCACCTGGCGGGCCTTGGCGGCAGCAGCGGCCGCCTCCTCGCGGGCCGCCTGCTTCTCCCGCACCTCCCGCATGTAGGCACCCAGGTCCTGCAGCGGGACAGGAGAACGGCAGGCTTGCTGAGCCTACTGAAAATGCCAGGCTGCGTACGCACATGCGTGCCGAGCTCTGCCTTTCCTGTTGCAGGATTGCCCTCCAAACCATCAGCCCTGCTGATCACCAGCTGTGCTACCTGGTCTCTGCACCACCCAGGCACCTACACGCCTGCAAGTCGATGCGGCCCTTGGCCTTGCCCGCAAACTCGGCGCTCAGCGGGCTGCCGGCGGCAGGCGCGATGTCGGGGGCGAAGGTGCAGGGCGCCAGCGCCGCCTGCTCCGCCTCCCGCCGGCGCTGGGCCTGTACAGGAAGCAGGTTGGGGAGCACGTCTGCTTGGCAGTGCAGTGCATGGTTCAGCACAGATGAGATCCACATGAAGCAATCTATCGGCACTGACACTCAGCTGGAGGAAGGGCCAGCCTTGCACGATGCCTTTCGGCCAGCCATGCCTTGCAGCGCATAGCCTCACCAGCTTGGCCTGGCGGCGGGCAGCCTCTGCATGCAGTTCCTCTGGCGTGCGGGCCGGCTTGGCCGCCGCCCGAGAGGTGATGACAGGGCGGTAGGGGAAGGCAGAGGGTGCAGGGGCAGGGACAGAGCCTGCCATGCTGGCCGACTGGCAAGCGCCGGTGCCCTCAAGGCCAGCGTGCCCAAAGGCACCGCTGTGGTGCAGCGGGCTGCTGTGCGTGCTGTGGTCCCCGGCGGCATCGCAGCCCGCCATGCTCGCCCGCATGCACCCCGCCGCCTCCATTTCCAGGGCCAGCTCGCGCTGCCGCCGCCGCTCTAGCAGGCGGCGGGAGCCGGGAGACAGGTGGGCGCCTGGAGCGGCAGCGGCAGCCTGCTGAGCTGCCGGCAGGTGGCGCTCCGCGTCCAGCTTGGCTCCCAGCGCCTGCCAGGGGTTGCAGCAGGGGCGACGTAAGGTTAGACTCGACTCCAAATTGTGCAGAGGTTTCAGGTATGTGCCTGGTTGGCTCGAAGGGCACTAACTGCATGCAGGACCGTCAACTCCCGCAAGCAGCTTGACGCTCACTCCACTACTGACAACCCACCTGCACAAACTTCTCCTGGCGCTGCAGGAAGCCGTCAAAGTCGGGCCCCGCCTCCAGCCCCCAGCGCTGCCAGTAGGAGGCCGCCTTGCCCGTGGTGCTGCGCTCCGGTGCCCGGCCAGCTGCCTGGTGGGCGCGGCCGCCCAGTTCCCCTGCTGCAAGCCCCCCAAGGCCTGCCAGCTCAACTTGAACCGCCGCTTGCTCCAAGGAGGCGCAGAGCAGGCCGGGCGGGGGAGCGGAGCCGGGGCGGGAGACGGGGGGCGAGCGGCGGGAGAGGGGCGGGGACGGCGGGTTGGTGTGCTGGGCGCGCGGGAAGGGCTTGGCCTTGGGCGAGGCAGCCAGCAGCGCCGCGCGCTGCTCCTGCAAGGCAGCGGCCCGGGGGAAGGGAGTAATGGATTAGGGGGCTGGCTTGCATGATGAGTGCTTTGCTGCAGGAGCCAAATGCTGTGCCCACCAACTTCCATGCAACCTGTGACATTTAGTAGGAGTCAAAAAGGCACCCCCAGGACCCACGAACCTGGTCGCGCAGTGCGGCCGCCTGGCGCTGCCGCCCCTGCAAGTCGACGGCATGAGCGTACAGGCGAGCGCTGGCGCTGAGGGGGCGCCCCGCTTTGGCAGGGCTCAGCAGGGCGCCCGCGGTGCGGGAGGCGGCGCTGAGCTGGCGGCGGGTGGGAGATGTGGCTGCAGACTGCAGCACAGAGGGTATGGCGGCGCCGGACAGGTCGCCAGGGTGGGCAATGTTGCGTGCAGGAAGCCCTTCTTCAGCTGGCTCAGGCTGCACCGCCTGGCCGCCAAGCACGGCGGCACCTTGTTCTGGCTCAGCAAGCTCGGCATCAGCCGAGACCAGGCCCTGCCCAGCCAGCACAGCGGCGGCCGCGGCAGCGTTCAGACCCGCGCTGTGCAGCAGGCGCAGCTGGCGGTGCACAGCTTCATCAACAGACGAACCGCCCGCCACGACTCGGCTGCCGCCGTAGCGCACCCCNGCGTGCAAACATGCGCTGCGACTGTGGANTCCACGGCGGGGNCGGAAGGTGCAGGGCGCCAGCGCATCGCGCTCCTGCTCTGCACGCTGTGCCTCCAGGCGCTCCAGCTGGCGCTGACGCTGCGCCTGCTGCCGGGCATACATGGCAATGCCCGCCGCCTGGCCAAAGCTCGCGCTGCCGCCGGCAATGCCGCCAGCGGTGCCCAGCGAGGCGGTGCTGCCGGGGCGGGANGGGGCTGTGGCTGTGGCTGCCGGTGAGCAGCTTGGGGCGGAAGGTGCAGGCGCCCAGCTCTTCCGCCTCGCGCTGCTGCCGCAGGCGGGCGTGCCTGTGGGCGCAGAGGGGTGGAACGGTGCAATGAGCTCATGTCGAGCACAACTGCATGCGGCAGAATGGCGTCACCTGGGATTCAGAGGCAAGATGTCTGCATTGATCAAATCTTTCACACAATACCCGGCATGCACACCGCCCAGACTCACATGTGCTCCGCCTCACGGCGCTGGCGCACTGCTCGGTCGTGCATGGAGGCCAGTGGGTCGGCACCCTCGCCGCCGTCGCTGCTCCAGCTGGGTGGCGCCCTGGTGCAGGGTATGATTGGTGGCGCATTGCCAAACAGTGGCAGATCAGCGGGGCGAGTCACGCTGGCGGCAAGTGCTGTGCAGGCCGCCGTGCAGCCGGCCAGCGCTGCACTGCCACTGGTGCCTGAGCTGCTGCTGCACTCCTCCGCAGGTGCACTGCCGTCGCCTCCGGCCGGCCAGTCTGCAGCCTCGTCCGCCGGCAGAGTAGCCACTGCTGCTGCTGCAGCAGCAGCTGGCGGTGGGAAAGCTGCAGGCGGGTGCGCCTCTGCCTCCCTCCAGCCGGCCTCACTGCCCTGGCTGAGGGACGCAAGGCGGCCTGCCTGCATGGCGCCTGCTGAAACAGGCCTGGCGGCTGCCTCTGCAGCAGGCACAGCCACCTGCTCCTCGCTGCCTCCGCCCAGCAGCAGCTGGCAGATGGCTGCATCAAAGCCATCTTCCGGGGCGGGGCAGGTGGCACCGCCTGCCGCTGGCTGGCTGGGGCTGCTGCTCTCCTGAGGCTGCCCCAGAAGGGCGAGGATGTTGGTCAGAGTGGATTGCTGGGTGGCTGCCTCCCCTGGCCAGGTGAGCGAGGTGGGTGCTGGGCCTGGCAGCATGCCGCCCAGCAGGGCGGCCACCTCATCACCAATGTCTGCTGCCCCCTCTGTGCAGCTTCCGGCAAGCTGCTCATCCTGCGGCTGTTGGCGCTCGCTGGCTGCTGCTGCACCAGGCTCATCTGTCAAGGCACCGCCAGCGTCGCCCGCAAAAGTGGGGCAGCTGGGGGCGGCGGCCAGCGAGACGGAGCTCTGCTCTTGGGTGCTGATGCTCTCGCGGAGTGTCTCCAGCACGGGGCAGGCGGAGCCGCAGCCTGCGATGGGGAGAAGAGAGAACACGCGCTTTCAGCCATCTGCAGCAACAAGACTGCTTCATGCTGCCCACCGCCTGCACCTTGCTTGACATCCGCAGCCCATCCTAGTCCACTCACATGAGAAGCGCTTGCTGGCCTCCGGCTCAGCACCAAACGAGCTGGTGCTGGTTCGCCAAGGGCTGGACAGGCCGGCAGTGCTGCCGCTGCCGCTGCAACAGCGCGCCAGGCTGCCCTCACCGCCTGGCGCTTGCAACGCCAAGCAGTCTGCTGTGCCGGCGGCTGGATGCAGGTCCCCAAGTGCCTCGGCCACTTGCAGCTCCAGGGACAGGTGGGAAGCGCTCATGGAGCAGCCTGAGGCGCCGCTGGCGGCTGGGCGGGCTCGTGAAGCAGATACGTTGCAGGCAGCAGGCATGGGCAGCCCCAGCGCCGCCCCCACGGCCGCCTCCAGCGACGCCTGCTCGTCTGGAGATGCAAACTGCTGCGTGGAGTCTTGCTCTGCTGTAGACAGCGGCAGCGCATCTCTGTCGGCCTCCTCGGCTGTATGCGAGCTGCGCTCCGGCAGTGCAGCATCCGGCCATGGCTCCGCTGTCTCGTGCTGCTCTGCAGCTGGCGCCACCGCCGCCACTGCTGCTGCGATATAGGTGCCCGCTGGAATGCGCTCCTCGGCAATCTCGTGGCAGAAGGATGCCTGCGTAGGGCAGGGGATTAGGCAAGCAGAAAGATGATGCCCGTTGGTTGGCACCCGCACCCAGCGGCTGTGACGGCGGCAGGCGGCGGCGGCGACAGCGGCGGCGGCGGCGGTTGCTGGACCCCGCGCACCTTGGACGCTACTGGCGGCGCTGCCTCGTCCTTCTGCGGTCCATCAGCGGGCAGCAAGCCCAGCACATCGTCCAGCGAGGAGGAGGAGCTTGCGCTGTGGTGCGCCGCCTGTGGCTGCTGCTGCGCGGCGTCAGGCGCCTCCTTGAAGGAGAGCGTGGCGCCAGGTCGCGCCGCAAAGCAGCAGGCGCGCAGGCCCCGCCCCGCCATCCTGCCAACAGCACTCCCTCCAGCACTGGCCGCAGCCTCGGACGTGCTGCAAAGGCCAGCTGATGGGTTGAATGAAAAAACTGTGTTGTTGTGTTGTGATGCAGGTTGCAGCGGTGTGACCCAAGCAGCAGGCGGCGGGTGCATGGACACCGCTGCGCGCCGCCCCAGCCTGCGTGCCGCTACATATGCATTTCCCCGCTTCTGCCGCCTCATCTTTTACAAGAATAATTGGTGGTACAGCAAATCATCAGAAGGCGACCAGCTTGTGCTTCTTGCCCTTCTTCTGCTTGCCGCCCTCCTCGCCGCCGCCGCCGCTCGCCAGCACGTCCTTGAACGCGGCCACCTCTGCCTCAACCACCGCCTTGGCCGCCTGCTTCTTCTTGCCCTTCTTGCCCGGCCCTTGCTCCTGCGGTGGAAGATGCACAAGGGATCGCAAGGGCGCGGTCACAGGTTGTGNATTTTTGGCTGCCCTCAGAGAGCCAGCTGCAACCGTATGGCAGGCCTGGGTTGCAACCCGCTGCAACAGCAAGCACGCGACACCCGCCCACACCAATCAGCTCTCTCCCTGTAACTCACCCCTAGCAGCGGCACGCCAGCAAAGTCGCCCTCCAGGTCCTCTGCACTCTGCCCCACGCCCTGCTGCCGCTGCTGCTGCTCCGCCGCCTGCTCCCGCTCAGCCGCTGCGGGCGCTGCAGCAGCCGCTCCCTTTTTCGCCTTCTTGTCCGGCTGCTCCTCCTCTGCCTGCTGGCCCTCCTCTGCAGGCTCTGCAGCGCCCTGCTGCTGTGCGCCTGCCTCCCCTGCCGCAGCTGCCGCTTCTGGAGGGGCCAGCGTCTCTCCCATCTCCGCCAGCTGGGCCTTCACTTGGGCGCACAGCGCGGGCCCAACCGCCAGCGTCTGCTTCTGTGCCACCTCGCCTGCAGCAGGGATGAAGACACACAGGCGCAGGTCAGAGGGCCTGCAAATTGGTTGTAAATGAGACAGGAGCGGCTGTAAGATGGACTTGACAGGTGCGGCCCGCTGCAGCCACCCAGCTGTGCCGCAACTTAGACGATGCTGCGCTGTACAGAGGCTCAACATGCCACGCCCTGGCCAAGCCATCCCAGTCGCATTGCCCCCCGAGTGCGCTTGTCCCATCCTTGCCCACCACCATTTGACGTGGCAACGCATCAACCCAGACAAATGCTGTCCTCCCCGCACTTGCCCGCTTTGCGGCAGCGGGCCAGGATGCACGTTCCCTCCGCGGCTTCCTTGGGCCCCAGCTCAACACGCAGCATGATGCCCTTCTCCTCCCTGCACGCACAGCAGCCACAGCATGCACGACGTAGGAAATGCTTATGAAAGGCGGCAGCCGCAGCATCACACCCTCCTCCTCTTTGCAAGAACAGCACGGGCAAAATCAGGGTGGGTGGAAGGCTGCGAGGCAGCAGGTCAAGCGTTGCGAGCTGGTTGGGGTTCCTGCCACCCGGGCGCAGCCCATGCAAATGCTCTGCCCAGCACATGCATGCGCATTGCCTCTGTACTGCGCGTAACAGTGATCAGCAGCAGGGCGCAACAACGGCAGCACCATGGACCGGCAGCGGCGGCAGCACGATACACCGGCAGCGGAAGTGGCGCACCAGTGCCGGAACTTCTGCCCAGGTGTCAGCTCGGTGGTTGTGTCGGTGTCGCACTTCACTCCCAGGCCACGCAGCAGCTGCAGCACGACAGGAAACAATGATGTGCCCTTGAGCAGAGCGAGCTGGATGCACGTCAGAACGTGAGGGCCGGCCAACATGCCATGCCTGTAAACAAGGCGAACCGGCAGCAGATGGGCGTATGGAGCGCGGTCTACAACGCTACCCTCAGCTCAGCCGGCTGCCTGGCCGGCTGAGAACCTGATGAACATGATGCACACTTCTCGACCCCCCATCAGATTCGCAACACGTGCAGCAACAGCCACACGCAGTCGCAGCAAGGCAGGGGCGCACCTCTTGCACCTTCTCGGCCGCCCCCAGCACCGCCGCCGCCTCCTGCTTCTTCTTCTGCCACACAATGGGCACAATGATGAGCTGCAGAAAGAAGGGAGAGGCAGCGAAGTGAATTTGAGCTGTTGCTTCTGCCACATGATGGGCACAATGAAGAGCTGCAGGCAGGGGCAGGGAGCGATGTGCATTTGAGCTGTTGGAAACTGAAACCCCAACCAGTTGGCCAGCCATATGCTCCAGTGCAGCAGCATGCAGGTGCGTGAGTGGCAGATGCGGCTGCGCGCATGCTGCACACGCAAATCAGAACGCCCTGCCCTTCTGGCCCGCCTCACCTGCACCTTGCGCCGCGGCTTGTGCTTCCGCTGCCTGCCCTTCTTGTACACCTTGCCGTCCGCCCGCAGCCGCAGCGCCAGGTCTCGCAGCTTGCGCTGCCGCTCCCTGCAGAAAGGAAGAAATGAACCAGAATGATGAAATTACTTGCGGTTTCAGCAGCAAATGGGGGCTGCGAAGTTCGTGACGCAGCAAAGAAAGGTAGGCAGAGTGATGCACAGCCGAGCGATGGCAGGCACACCAGGATGGGCAGGCAATGGCGGCGGCAGCGGCGCTACAAACGCCAGGCGGCAACCCCACCTGCGTGCCAGCTCGTCCTGAGGCAGCTGCTGCTCCTCCTTCTTGCTGCGCCGCCGCTTCTTGCCGCGCCGCTTGCCTGCTCCCTCCGCTGCTGGAACCGCCTGCGGCTCCTTGGAAGGCTTCGTGCTGCCGCCCTCTGCCGCCGCTGCCGCCGCCTGGTCGGGCTGCTCCTGCGCCGCTTTTGCCTTCTTCGCCATGATGCCAGCTGTCTCTGCGGGCGGAAAGCACGGCGAGGGAACTGTCGAGCAGTGCGCGCCGCCGGGCCATGCAGTGCGGCAGCGCCCTATGCCCGCGGCGGGACCCCAACAGACTCACCTTGGTTGTGGATTTGCGCGCAAATATGCCCGGCCATGCTTGCGGCCGCCAGATGCGCGCCAGGCGGATGAGCTGGCGGAGCGCTGCGGAGCGGCGGCAGCGGTGGGGCAAGGAGTCTGCCCTGCCCTGAATCAAGTGGATAGAGGACGATACCTGGCAGCCTTCCACATTTTACCAGCTCCCTGGCCACTCTACCAAAGTGGTCCACGCCGGTCAGGGGCCACGAGATCCGTTCAGCAATTTGTACGGCGTCGCAGGCGAGCACACACCGCCGGCACCTGCACCAGCACCTTGCGAGCATAATTGGCCCACCCCACATGCGCTCAAGGGCGTCTGTACCACAATACTCGAGGGTGGAGGTATAGTTACATTCGGCCAGCCCTGCATTTGCACATGCCACTCGTGCTATCCAGTGATGGCCAGCAGCAGATGCCGCACGGGCGGGATGGCAGCCCAAAGGCTGGCTGTAACTCCGCACATGGCATCTGCAGGCAGCAGAATGGCAGCATGAAACATGTGATGGCCATCTGCAGGCAGCAAGGAGGGTGGCAGCACACAGATGATGCCATCTGCTGCATTGCAACGGAACAATGCTGCAGGCGTGCCACCAGCCACTGTGGTGCCTCCTCCAGACCCCCAACGCAGCACGCACAGCCCGCTGCTGCAGCAGTTTGTCTAACCCCAACTCACATGACAGCGCACAATAGGGCAGAGTTTCCGGCTCCCGTGCCGACAGCGCCGCTGTACCAAAACCGTGTGCTGCTGCCGCTGCCGCGAGGCCCCTTGCGATGGGATCCTTGAACCGTGCCGCATCCAGCAGCAGCCTGACCATGAGCGATCCTGCTGTGCCAGTCAGCGCCACTGCTGCTGCTGTGATGGGCTGCGGCGCATCCAGCTGCTCAGCAATGGGTAGCGCCAACGCCATGGTGACTGCAACATGTAGGGTGCAGGGTAAGACGGCAAGTGGGGTGGGAGCATGCGGTGCCTGCAACCGTCCAAGCTGAGATGACAGGACCACCCTGCCACATGAACAGCTGACTGTTTGTCTGTCCATCCACATTATCTGCAACTGAGAAATACATCAGCCCACCTGAGCGGGGCACCAGGCCGCGGGCAATGCCGGGCGGCAGCCCCGCTGCGCGCGCCATGCCCGCTGTGGTCACCATGGCGAACAGCGCTGAGCTGGCGGTTGCCGCCAGGATTTCCACAGCGTGCCGCCGCATCACAGGCCACTGCTCATAAACCTTGAAGCCAAAGCTCAGGATGACAACGCCCAGAAACGAGAAGAGCAGGTCGCCGGGGCCCCAAAAGCCGCCCCGGCCCTGCGATGGACAGAGAGCGGCAGGTTGCAACAAACAGATTGGCATGCGTGCGCAATGCGAGTGCTCAATGCGAGGGCAGGGGAGGAGGGAGCACCGGCGGCCGAGCAATGTGACATGGCAGTAGCATGGCAGCAGCCACACCGCAGCACCCAACAGTTGCCACCCAGCAGCCACCCAGCTGCCACCGACGCACCCACATACCCACCCACCCGTGTGACAAAGCCCTGCAGGGTTGCCCAGTAGCCAGCTCTGGTGAGCAGCCCATGCAGCGCTGCGCCCGCATTGGGTGTCGCGCCGCACACTAGAATGGGGTGCACCACCAGCTGCACCCTGGCCGGCAGCGCCATGCCAACCATGTAGCCGAGCACCGCCGCGGCCAGCAGGAAAGGAAAGGCAGTGTAGCGGCCGGTGATGCCGGGGAGCACCGCCGCCAGTAGCAGGGATGCGGCAGCCAGCCCGCCTGCATGGGAGGGGAGGCCAGTGGAGTCTAGGCTGCAGCCAGGTAGGTGGATCAGCTCAGTGCACTGGGTCAGGAGCCAAAGCAGACACCACCTGTACACAGGCAACACGCAAGCACAGCACAGCACACACTCACACAAAAAAGCAGGTGTTGTTTAGCTCACCCCAGGCCGCCCAGTGCAGCCAAGTGACCTCCAGCTTGGAAGATGAACATGCCCAGCTACATTTCATGCACCATATCCAGTAAACAGCTTTGATTGGCTCACCCCAGGCCGCAAAGTGCAGCCATGTGACCTCCAGCTTGGCGGCATGGAAGGTGAATGTGCCCGGCTCCGTCTTGACCGCCTTGCGAACCAGCAGGGCCACCCCAGCTGTGAACCACACCACCAGGGGAATGCCCAGCAGCACCAGGGCCGCCGCCTTGGCTAGGGCGGCGCCTGGACAGGATTGAAAGAGGGACGCAGCGAGGCAGGCTGTCAGGGTTCAGTGCCTGCGTTGAGCAGTGGATGAAAACCCATGTGCTGCATCTGAAAGTGGACAGCTGGTGGTTGACACACCAGCTCACGGCCGGTCATGGCCACAGCAGCTGAACGACTTGCCTGACAGCGGCTGCACAGCGAGCGGGATGCCCACAATCGCTGGGATATACCACAGCGGTAGCCAAGCATGCACAAAGTCCTGCATTAGGAAGGCAGATGTTACGCAGACATACAGTCTGAGCCATCGCCATTGCACAGCAAGCCATGCCTGTGTGCATTCCGATCGACAGCAGCGGAAGGCAGCCAACAAAGTCAGTTTAGCTCACCACTCCCGGGCGGAACCAGAGCTCAGCCGCCAGGGCCAGCGAGGGCCGCTGCCGCTGCGCCGCCAGCAGCAGCGCCACAATGGCTGCCATACCGATCAGGCTGGCTGGGAAGTGGATCAGAGGGCTGAGCAGGCCCAGCAGCTTATCCAGCACATAGAGCAACAGCAGCGGCGGCACCCAGGCCAGCCGACGGCGCAGGGTGGGCGCTAACGGCAGTTCGCTGTCCTCTGTATCCTCCACATCCTCCACCTCGAGGGAAGCGGACGCCACAATCGGCTGCAGCTCGCCATCTGTGGCTGTGATCCGCATGTGCGGCCGGCCGCGTCGGTGGCGCCACAGGCGGCGGCAGCGGCGGCAGCGGCGGCGAGCGACAAGGGAGAGATCAGGACCAGTGGGGTCGCTTGATTGAATGTGTGCAAGCTCTGAAATCGATGCGAGGACCCGCAAGCTCCAGCAAGCGCCCCAGGAGCGCGGGACGATCTGGGGTTGTCAGGGGAGAGGTGGAGAGCGGGGCTAGATTGATTCAAAGCTCACTGGAGATTGGACAAGATCTGTGTTAACGCCAGCCTCTGAGAGCGTGTGGAGGAGTACGGCAGCCCCTCAGTTAGGGCTGGCATGGCCACTGATTTCCTTGCACAAGTGCTTGGCGGCCTTGCAAGTCGCATCATCATCTTTCTGAGCGGTCAGAAGGCTTCAACAGAAGCTCAGACACTTCAAACAGCCAGCAGCGCGGCCGAGCAGGAATGGGGCTGTCGGGCGGCGCAATAGCCGGCATCGTGATCGGAGCCTGTGTCGCGGCAGTGCTTGTGGGATTGCTGGGTGAGGCCGGATGGGCCGCAGCAGTGCTGCGCGCTCCCCGCCGCCTGTTGCCGCCAGCGGCGGCGGTGCCGCCGACCTCCTCGCTTCGATCTTTCCAAGCTCCGGCAGGGAGCAAGCACAGGCAACAGCACATGTACATTAGCATGGCCTATCATAATGAAAGCAGTGTGCGTCACATTTCACTGCCCGCCTCCCCCTGCCCACCTCCTCCCAACAGTGATGTGGCAGATGTCGGCGCAGCGCAAGCGGCAGGAGGAAGCAGATCGATTGGAAGCAGGCGGCGCATCTGGCAGGCAGCAGGGGCTGGCGGCTGCGCCGAGCGGCAAGGGCGACCGCTTCTTCTCAAACCTGGTGCCCAGCTTTGTGAAACGGTAGGGCTGCTGGGCTGAATGGTCGACTGCCCGCTTGCATCGGCCCTAATTTCGGCGATTTTTCCTCCACCTGACAGCTGACGCGCAGTTATGTATTTCCGAACCCCGGAAACTTGTCCCCCTGCCACTGATACTCCTGAGTGCACTGTGCATGCACACCTTTCACCACACTGAACAATGTAAGCACTGCGGACCAATGGATGCATTTACAGAGGGCCGGCTCCGCTCAGCAGCACGGGCGGGTGGCAATGTGCGCTCAGGAAAAGAGGATGGATCGCTTGCAGGGGCATTCATAAGAGGGACCAGAACGGGGCAACGTGCAGAACGGAGGAACAATGGGGATGGGGAGTGAGAAATCCACAATCGAGAGGCAGCTATCTGCCAGACACGTCAACACAGGGCGGCAGGAAACCGGCAGCGGGGCCTGGTGCGCTGAGCCACCCCGGAGCAGGCTGTTTTCAGGCTGTGCAGGTAGCCCGGTGCCTGTTTTGGACTGAATGTGCTGCCATTTGTTTACCGGACCTGAGCATCAGCGGCATCAGCCACAATAGGCAGGCGGGCGGTCTGGCCGGTGGCGCAGGAGCCCATGCCAAAGGCCACGCAGGCGAAGAGGAACAGGAAGATGGTGTTGTAGCTGGAGCATGGGGAGGGGGNAGGGGGNAGGGTACCAGGGCGGATCGGTTGGTGCGTGGCAAGGAGGGGCTGCATGCAAAGGTGGCTAAAAGGTTGTGCTGCAAGCTGCACACAGCGCCCGACATGCCGAGCACATTTCACAGCCCAGCTGAAGCATAGGCCGAGGTCAATCAAACGGCAGATGCAGGTGGTCTGCCAGCCACTCTGAGCACTCACAGGGTGATGTAGACCTGGGGCAGCAAACTCAACAGGCATACAAGGCACACACATAAAAGGCAGCATACTGTACGCACGCGCCCCAATGTTTTCTCAAATTTATCACAACCAGCGCACTCACAGGGTGATGTAGACCTGGAGGCCGGGGCCGGCCATGGGCGGGCGCACGATGCTCTCAATCAGGCCGGGCAGGATGAGGATGATGTCCAGCAGGATGGCCTGCAGAGGGAAAGTTGGAACAAAATGAATGGCAGAAGTTGCAGCAGCACAGCTTTGCAGCAGAAGCAGAAGCAGCAGCAGTGGCGGCGGCAATGCAGGGGGGCGGTGGGAGACCATGCCTCGCATGTCCGTTCAGCACCGAGCCAGCAACAAACACTGAGTGAGCGAGTGCTCCGACAGCGCACCTGCATCGCGTTGTAGCGCACGTATCGCGAGAAGTTGGGGTTGTTGATGATGCCCTGCGGCAGCGGGGACAGGGGCTCAATGGAGGGGTAGGTAACGCCGGGCTCCCAAGCCGGTGAAAGCGCACGGCAGTACAGCTGACGGCTTGTCCTGGTCTGCAACCGACACATACTGAGCACTCAAACATGCACTATGTCTGCGTCGCATCCGCTTACCAGGTACACCGCGAAGAAGACCACCAGGCCGGCAAAGGGCACGGAGAAATCTGCGGCAGGTGTGGGTCAGTACCGTGCCATGAGCGACCCTGCCGCCATGCGCAGCGCTGTCGCCACAAGTTCTGACAAGAGCTGCCAAGCTGGTAGGAGGGCCGAGCCCTGTGCACTCACACCGGCCGCTAGCCGTCTTCTTCCCTTGCACACACAGACAATTCAGGGCCCCACTCACAGAGGCGGATGAGCGGCTCCAGCGGCAGCAGCAGCGTGGAGAACTGGGGGAACTGCACCAAGAAGAACTTGCCTGTGGGGTGGGGAAGGGCAGGGCAGAGGGGCAGAATGAGATTCAGGGCGGGCAGCAGGCACAGCTGGATGACCTGTAGCCTCTGGAACCCAGACAGAGTGCTTGCAAGGGCTGGAACGGGCTGCGTCGGCACAAGCACCGCCAGCCAAAGTCAAAGCCGCTCACCGTAGCGCAGGCCGTCCTGTTAGCACCGAAAGGATGGATAGCAGAAGAGAGGGCAGGATGGCAACGTTAGTGGGGCAAGCGGGGTGCTTGGTATTGCGCAACATGGCAATAAATGCTAGCTGCCGGTGCGTCAGGCAGCTAGCGAGCGTGCCACCCAGCCGGCCCTCTGCACCCACCATCTCAGCCCTACTGATTGTGGCTGTGCTGCCACTAACACAACAGCACTTGTCTGTCAACTGCATCCCCTCTTCTCACCAGCAGGGGGATCAAGTAGGGCAGCGCCGCAACCACCCTGTCNTGGAACGTCGGGGCTGCTGTTGCGGTTCCACGAAGCCGCGACTGCCACCTGGCGGCGGCCTGCGGGAGCGGCCACTGCTGCGGGGCGGGCTGCCAGCACGGTGCCGCACAGGCTGCTGCCGCGCAGGCCGGCAGGGCCCAGCACGGGGCGAGGCACCGCAGCGACGGCAGCCGTGCGGCTGGCTAGGCACCGCGGCCGGGCGGCGGCGGCGGCGGCGCTGACCAGCGGCGCGGGGCGACTGATTGACGCGGTCATCGACATCAAGTAGGTCTGATGCAATGAATGGGCGGCTGCAGGGCGCTGGCGTGCACCTCCTACGACGGCAGTGGCGAGTGGGGAGCGGGGGGAGGTCTGACGGCTGGCCGCTGGCGATCACGAACTACAGACCGATAATGGGCTTGCTTGGATGGCTCACAGGGTGCGGGAGTGGCGGTGCCGGAAAAATGCACTTGCTGGGCCTGCTGGGCAGCGGCCTCCGGCCCGCTGGCAGCAGAACAACCGATCGGCACGACACAGCCGATCAGCAGATCAGTCCGGGCGGCGTGGGGACCGTGTGCGCGCCGCCGGCTCGCCAACTTTGTTTGAGCGCCGCTGGCGAGCGCTTCGGCGAGCGACCAGGCCAGCACCGCGCTTACTTTGCTGGATAAATCATCTTGTAGACAGCCACCGGCCCCAGCTCGCAGCTGCCGCTGCCGCCGCTCGCGCCGCCGCCGCGCTCGGCGCCACCGAGCGAGCGGGAGGCGGGGCAGCCATGGAAGCCTCGGGCTCCCGGCCGCGGCCGTTCAAGCGCCAGCGCGTAGAGTGAGTATCCATGCTGCTGGGTGCTCGGTCCCACCTGCCAGCAGTGTCGCAGCCGTGCCGCTGCTGCCGCACCGCCACATCGCGCTGTTGCGTTTTGCGCCGCTTTGCAACGCGGCCGGCGACCCCTACCACCCCGCCATGCTTGCTCGCAGGCACTACCCCCGCGGCTCGGTGATACGTATAGAGGTCAAGAACTTCATGGTGCGCCGTCGCGGCCATGGGTGCAGCACCCACCAGGCAGCCGCCGCTCGCTCGGTGGCTGTGTGCTGGGCATTCTGTGGCCAACTTGGAGCGCCCCAGGTTCTGCCAAGTATTTACACGCATGCCCCCGTCTTGCACTGCAATCCCCTCGCAAGCAGACGTACAAGCATGCGGTGATTGAGCCGGGACCTAAGCTGAACCTGGTGCTGGGCCCCAACGGTGCGTGGGTTCCTGGGTGCTGCCGGGCTTCGCTCACGTGCACAGCATTGGTTGCTGTTTGCTCCTCGCTTGTATGCTCCTGCACGGTTGACGGGTGACATGTGCGCCACCTGTCTTGCGTCTACTTCCTCAGCGCTCACCTAACTTGCACCCCACCTCCATGCACCGCTCCCCGCCCAGGCACCGGCAAGTCCTCCCTGGTGTGCGCCATCTGTGTGGGGCTGGCGGGGCGCACCCACCTGCTGGGGCGGGCGGAGGATGTGTCGTCGTTTGTGCGCAAGGGGTCAAAGGTGAGGAGGGCTTGGGTGTGTTGGAGAGGCTCTATTGCAGCCCTGCTGCGGATTTGCCATGGCTCCAGCATACAGCCCTGCTTCTTGTTTGCTTCTGCTATAACAAAGGCTCACATCTATTCCCTTCTACACCCTGTGTGGCCACTCCTACGATGCAGAGCGGCTGGGTGGAGATCACGCTGAGCAGCGGCGACCCCATGCGGCCGCACAAGGTCGGTTTTGGGTGTGCGCTGCCCTCTTTTTCGCTTTCGCCGCCCCTGGTGCTGTGTTGGCTGCATTGTGCATCACTGCAATGCGCTGCTGCTGCAGCAGCTGCTGCTGCTGCTGCTGCGGGCTGCACTGCTTGTTGTGTGCAGCAATGTGCAGTTGACCAATTTTGCGTTTCTACCGCACAGGTGTGGCAGGAGATCAACTGCGACTACAACCACTTGAACTGTTTCCCTCCCGCCTCCTCCGCATTTATCTCGCAAGCGTGTGTTCCCTACTGGCTGTGCAGGTGCGGCGTGAGATCAACTCGGACGACAACCACTCCAACTGGTGGCTCAACGGCCGCGAGTGCCGCATGAAGGCAAGCGCGGGCTGCTGTGGTGCGCAGTATGATGGCGCTGTTGGAGCTCTCCCCACCACCCCGTAAAGGTGCCACCTCCCACTGGAGCGCAGCACAACTCAGCTGTGATTCTCCTCCTGCCGCCCCTGCTGCAGGATGTGGAGGAGCTGGCGCGGCAGCGGCTCAAGGTGCAGCTGGAGAACCTGTGCCAGTTCCTGCCCCAGGACAAGGTGGGGGTGGCAGAGGGGTTGGCGGGCGGCAAATGGAAATGAGGCATTGATGGAGGACGGTGCTGGCCACAGTGAACGTGCTGCAGCGTGTCGCAATTAGCTGTCAGCAGCAACTATGATCTTGGGTGCCCTTGCAAATCATTTTTGTCATGCATGATGCTTTAGCGTGTTTGTATCTGTCGCAAGGGCGAAACGCCTGTGCGATTGGCCACGTTTGTGCAGGTGGTGGAGTTTGCACGCATGAAGCCGGTGGACCTGCTGGAGGCCACGGAAAAGGTGCGCAGACTTTTTATTGTCGCTTGTCTTCGTGTTTGCAGCAGCATGCTCACCCGGCAGGCGCTGTGGGGGCCTGCTTTATCAGCCTCAGCCTGCTTGAAGCAGTTGCCTGCTCCTGTTTTGACAAATCCAGTACGCTTGGGCTTTCAACCCATTCCGTCAAATCGTTCCCTCCGCAGGCCATCGGCACCGGCGAGCTGCACTCAAGAAGATTCGCCATGTGTTCTCCTTTCGTCCTAAACTCAAAATCAACCTCCAATGCATACAGGCCATTGGCAACGGCGAGCTGTTTGAGCAGCACCAGCGGCTGATCGAAGTGCGCAAGCAGCTGGCGGACCACGACCATGTGAGAACGGGTTGTACTGCTTGCTGCCAATCTGCCAGGGTGGCCATGCAGCGCCCGCAGACCCGTTCCAACTTGGATGGAGCATGTCCTTGTCGGCAGCGGCCTGCAGCACAAGGCACCCGAGGCCGAGCCTGCAGGAGCTGTGAGACAATCAGTTTCACTTGATAACCGAACCGCTGGTCCGTGTTCTCTAGTTCTGCAGCACAAGCAGGCGCTGGAGGCCACCCTGCAGGGGCTGGAGGAAACTTCATTTTACATCAATTAAGTTTCCGTTCTCTGCTTGTTCTTTCCTCCTGCAGCACAAGGAGGCGCTGGAGGCCAGCCTGCAGGGGCTGCGGGACGAGAATGCGCGCAACACGCGGGACGTGCAGAACCTGCGGCGCCGCGACGAGCTGCTGGAGCAGGCAAGCTGGAGCGAAGGGGGCTGACGGAGTTTAGCTCTTGACTGTTTTGGCACTGGCTGTGAATAACCTTGCGGGCAGGTGTGCAGAGTCTGCGCCGGTGCGACGAGCTGCTGCTGCAGGTGGCTTCAGAGCCTTCTAAAAACTTGTCTCATCTGCTGTATGTTAAATTGGGTGGTTTGCGTCGTCAAGGCTTCAACCAGTGCACGGAGCCTGCAGGAGCCAACACACCCGCCTTTGCACTGCCCCGCCCTGCAGGTCAAGCTGGCGCAGGGCAAGCTACCGTGGCTGCAGTTTGAGGAGAAGCGGTTGCAGTGGCAGGAGGAGAAGCAGGCAAGCCGCTGCTGAGGATAGCCACGACTGTTTATTGGAGACTGCAGCAGTTTGAACAGCGCTTCTTGGGGTTCATCTGCCAGCTCTCTTGGGGTTCATCTGCCAGCTCTGAAGCAACTTTGAACGTGCTCGTTTTGACTGCAGGTGCTCACGGAGAAGAAGCAGGAGCTGCAAAAGATTGAGCAGCTACAAAATGTCGCTGTTGACACCTACCCCTTATCGATTCAATAAACTGCAGGTGCTGACGGAGANGAAGCGGGAGCTGCAGCAGTTTGAGCAGCTGCGAGAGGACGACGAGGGGCCGCTGGCGGAGCGCGCGGCGCTCCTGGAGCGACTGCAGGTGGGTTGGTGTTGGTAGGTAATTCAACAGAAGACCGATTTGCATGGGGGCAGCTGCGCGAGGGCGATGAAGGGCCGCTGGCGCAGCGCGCGGCGCACCTGGAGCGCCTGCAGGTAGGTTGGTGTTGCCAGCAAATGAACGAACGGATGTATTGGGGCCAGATGCCAGCGCAAATAATGGGCGCTGGCGCAACGCGCGGCGCACCTGGAGCGCCTGCAAGTGGGCTCTCGGGCTGCCTGGATGTTGTTTTATTGCAACATGTCAGTCAAGCCAGCATGAAGGCCGAGAGGCAGGCCGGGCGGCAGATGCTCTGCCATGTTACCATTGCCTAAAACACCCTAAAATCTAGCGTCTGTCGTTCTTTCCCAATCGCAGAAGGACAAGAAGCGGCTGGAGCGAGAAATGCGGGAGACGGACAGCAAGCTGACTGGAGACGGAGGCTTGGAGGACAGCGTGAACAAAGCGGTGAGTGCAAATTGGTCTGCCACTTTTTCCTGCCATGCAAGCAAGCATGAGCGCCTGTGGCGCCTCTGGACACCCGTTTATAACTTGCTCTGCAATGCCAACACCCCTTTGCATTACAACAGCTGAAGGAGGCCAAAGCAAAGGCGGTTGACATCTAAATCCTGGAGCGCCAGGCGGCTCGCCGGCCTTCTGACTAGCATTCTTATTACCGAATGAGCTCTCTCTTCTGCAACGCTTGCTCTAGGTGGAGGAGGCCTANGGAAAGGCGGACGAGATCCCGAACCTTGAGCGCCGGGCGGCTGCTGCCCTGATATTATCAAATGCTGTTCGCAGGAGCATTAAAATTTGTGTTTTTGCCACAACTGCCCTTCTTCACACCCCAGGTGGAGGAGGCCAAAGCAAAAGAAGACGAAATCCAGAATCTGGAGCGCCAGGCGGCGGAGCGGGAGCGGCGCATCGGCGAGCTGGAGCGAGATGTGGAGGAGCTGACGGGGCAGGTGGGCCTTGATCACTGGCTTTGTTCTGGCTGTATTTCTTGCAAGTGCCTGATCTGTTGTTTGTGGAGACAGCATCTTTTCGTGCCTTGATGCTGACCTTTGCACGTGCTGCGTCCAATCCCCCTTGCTCCCCCTGCAGGTGGCCGCGCTGCCGCCGCCGGGCGACCAGGGTGCGCTGGGGCAGCAGCGCAGCCAGCTGCTCAAGGAGAGCCGGGACGTGTCGATGCAGGTGTGCGCTGTGCTGGGCTTTCAAGGGTCTGTGTGATTATGATAGATGGTCTGCTGCGTTTGAGGGGCGATGCAGTCACAGCCGGTTTGATCTGAGCGCAGACGCCTTTTGCCGAACTGCACCGCTGCATGTGTCTCTAAATTGCGGTATCATACTACCATACTACCCTGCCGCTGCACCCCACAGGAGGGCGCGGTGGGGCAGCAGCTGGCGGAGCTGCGGGGCGAGGTGGAAGCCCTGCAGCGGCAGCGACAGCAGGCGAACGACACGCTGCGCCGCATAGACAGCTCCAAGCACCAGCGGCTGATGGTGAGCGCCTTGGCTGCAGTGTCGTTTGGTGGAAAGGTGGGCACCGCCGCCTGTGCCGCGGCCCTGCCACTGGGGAACACATGCTCTCTCCATACGCTTCCCTCCACTCCCAGGCGCCGAACCAGCGGCACTGCAGCATTGCGGATGTGCACTAAAGCCTCCCAGCGACCGCATATGTTTACCTGTATCATCCTCCTTTTCCCCCTGGCCAGGCGCTGAACCAGCGGCACCGCGGCATTCTGGACGCGCACACGTGGCTGCAGCGCAACCGGGCCCAGTTCCGGGGCCACGTGTACGGCCCCATCGCAGTGGAGGTGCGCGGCTGTGCTGCAAAGTGTGGCAGTGGGTGCGTTCCCAGTGTAGCAGATAATGAGCAGCTGCTGTGCGGCCACTGTGCTGGCGGGGCTGCACATTGGGTGCAGCGCATGCTGGTGTACCTTGTCCCCTTCTGCACCGGGGTTCTGCTTCCTGTCTGGCTGTTTACAGGCTATCAAGTTGGTATGCGCCCCTTCATTTCGCAGCTGGAGTGCCCGGACCAGCAGCACCTCAAGTACCTGGAGCAGCAGCTGGGAGGTAGGGGCCAGCTGGGCTGCACTGTGTTCTTTTCTGTGGCCGCTGCATGGGCCGTCGTAAGCATGTGCAGCGTGCCGCAGTGCTCATGGGCAGCACCCGCGTACTTTGTCATCAAGTTTCCCCTGCCTGTTGCAAGCCTGCAGGCCACCTGGCCGTCTTCATTACCCGGCACTCCCCGAACGTCAACCCGCTCCGACTCGGGTGTTTGCCTCCTCCGCTTGTTGCCCCCGCAGGCCACCTGGCCTTCTTCATCACCCACTCTCAACGCAAGCCCAACAGTCAACCCACCATGCACGTCCTGTTATTTTTCCTCGCAGGCCACCTGGCCTCCTATCCAATCCCGCACTCCCCCATTGCCCCTGCCTCTCCATGCCCGCAGGCCACCTGGCCTTCTTCATCACCCAGTACTCCCAGGACCAGGACCTGCTGATTGAGCGGCTCAAGGAGCTGAAGTGAGATCAGGTGGTGTTTACAGATTGAACTAATTGCTAATGACGTTCGTTGAAGACTGTGACCTGCCGATCGAGCGGCTGAAGGAGCTCAAGTGAGCTGTTCAGGTTTGATTCTGTCCCTGCTTGCTGCCTTAACTTGGCTGCAGCTGCTGTGCCGGAGCCAGCAGCCCGTGTGCGCACCTAGTTTCGCCTCGTCTGCTATGCGCTGCTGCAGCTGCGAGGCGCCCACGTCCAACTTCATCGGTGACCCCTGCTGGAGCTGCTTCGCCTCGTGATCGACTCTCGGCTTTCTTCAAGAAGCATATGAAGCTGCTCCCGCTGCCACTCACGTACTGCAGCTGCAAGGCGCCCACGTCCAACTTCCCCGGCGACCCCAATGAGCCCATCACGCACCCGCACGGAGAGGCCACACAATATGCCAGGTGTGCGCGTTGGCTTGCTGTAGCAATGGGCGCGTTGTGCCAATGCACATTTGACGGCAAGAGTGTGCATCAGCCGCAGCGGCACAGCGCAGCAGCCCTGCGCCTACACGCATCCGATGAAATTGCATTGACTGAATCATATGCTGGTATTCATATGGACCGCAAACTTTGCCACCCTGAAACCCTGCTGATTTGCAGGTACGGCGTGTCCCAGACGCTGGATCAGGTGTTCACCGCGCCCGCTGTGGTCAAGAAGGTGCGCTGGGCATGCAGGGCACGCTGCGGTCAAGAAGGTGTGCTGGGTGTGTTGGGCAAAGTGCATTTGGCTTGTGGCACGCTTTGCGGCCTGCCCTCAGCGGACCAGCCAACCTGCATGCCTCTCTGTTACAATCACCGTGCGTGTATGAGCCTCAGTGGTGGCTCCGGACACGGGGCTGAAGATCAGCCAGCCGGACTCATGCATGCACCACGACACTTGCAAGGACGGCCGGTGTCGCGCCCTTCTGTTGCACTTACTTGTGCGCATGCTCTTCTCGCCTTTCTGCAATCCAGGCGCTGTGCGATCTGGTCCGGATCCATGAGGCTTACGTGGGAGATTCACGCACTCCGGCAAGTGTAGCACCTGGGCTGCGCCAATTCCCTGTTTAGACTGTGCGCTTGCTGCTGGTGAAGTGTCCTGCCTGCTCTCGCCTGCTCCGCAGCCTGTGAATGATTTGCTGATTTGCAAGCGTAACGCAACCCCGTTGCAGGCGGAGCAGCTGCTGCGGGAGTGCCCCCGCATCAGCAACCTCTACACGCCTCAGGCCAACTACAGGTCGGTTAGCAGCCCACACATGCAGTACAACAATGGCAAGCCTGTTCCTGCCGACGGGGCTATTCTGCGCATGTGTTGCCTGCCTGTGGGTGGGCTGCAGGTATCGCGCAGCGCCGCCAGCAACAGCACATGCTTGGTCTCTGCAGCCACAACAGCATAGCCCGCACAACGCCTCTCCCGTGCTTTGCTCCTTCCTCAACCCTGCCTACCTAAGCACACCAAGAGCCGGTACAACTCGGCCGCCAAATCCACACAAGTGTTGGAGATCCAGCCCGTACACTCGAACCGTTTGCTTCTTCATTCCCTGCTTCCCAGGCGCACCAAGAGCCGGTACAACGCAGCAGCAGAGTCCACGCAAGTGCAAGACATCCGGCCGGCGCGCCTGCTGGGCGGCGGCAGCGCGGCAGGCGATGGTGCGGAGCGGACGGAGGCGCAGGCGATGATTCAGCGCTGTGACCAGGTGATGATCAGTGGAGTCTGCTTTTTGACTGTCCGAGGCTGTTTGATGCTGTTGGCGACGATCCAGTGGTGAACGCAGGTGCTGCACCAGGTTGACAGCTGGACCACCAGAGGCGGGCGGTGCAAGCTATTCGATTGCCTGCTTGTATTGTACAAGCAGGCACACACTTGTGATGTTGTGGTCATGCGCCTTGTGTGCCCCACTTCTTGTGCTGCAGGAGCTGCAAAGCCTGGAGCGCCAGATGCGGGAGGTGCAGGCTGCCAAGACGGAGAAGGAGGCGCAGCTGCGGGACATCAAGGCGCAGATAGCAGAGATCGACAAGCAAATCCAGGCGGCGGCCAAACGGTGGGCAGGGGCTGGGGCTGTGTGCTGGTGTTACGTTTTGTCTTGTTGGTTGAAGCAAAGTTGCAGCTGGGGGTTGACAAGCAGATCCAGGCGGTGGCCAAATGGTGGGCAAGAGTGTGCCGAATTTTGCCCGGGCAGCGCTGCAGACAGGCAGAAAAATCATTTGCAGTTCTGCTGGTTTGCGGTCTGATGCGCCAGCGGGCAGCCATTCTTGCACCTCTTGGTGCTGCCACTGCCCGCTTCCAGCCACTGTGTTGCCTATCTGCTTTGTCTGCCTGAGACAGCAATTTATTTAGCTGCATCAAATTCCTGCTGGTGCAGGGGCCAGAACCTGCGCACGCGCCTCAAATCCAAGCAGGTCGAGCTGGACCGGCTGCGCAAGATGGTGAGCTGCGCTGCGCTGTGCTGGCGGTGCTGTGCCTTGCTGCATGGGCCTGGCGGGACGCCTAGGCCGTCACTGTGCTGTGCTGTGATCGCAGTGCTGTGCTGCATTACGCTGCCCCTGCAAGGCTAGGCTGGTTGTGCCGTGCCATGTTGTGCGGTGCAGCACGAGGCTGGCAGGGCGCTCAGCACGCTCCTCTCCAGATGTTCCCCTGCCTAACCTCAAACTACCTCCTCCTCATTGTGCAGCCCGACCCGCGCAGGCGTGAGCCCAAGCTGCGGCGAGAGATGGCGGCGGCGCAGCAGCGGGCCTTCGCTGTGGTGGGCATGCATGCTCCTGCTTACACTGCAGGCAGCACACTTTCAACTCCAGGGGCAGGCCTGCTGGGAAATCTGGCCGCGGTTGCATTCGTTGCCAGTAATGCCCCGGCTGCGTGGCGGCTTGTCCCCCGTACTGTGAGTTGAGTAATCCATGGCCTTTCCCTCCGCTCCCTCCCCTCCCGGCAGGCCCTGGAGTTTGCGCAGGTGCAGGCGGGGCTGGCTGCCAAGATGGCCGAATTTGCGGCGGTCGACCTGGTGAGTGCCTTGACCGTACAGACCTGTGGTGTTCCTTGGCGGCAATCCTGTCAGGTCCTGCGCGCTGTGCATGTCCCCTGGCTGCAACAGGCTGCACTGATTTCCTGAATGCTCTGCAGCAGTGGCGTGGTAGTTCTGCGCGCTCATGCTCCGCTCATCCAACTGTATTGCGGCCAAACTCTGATCCYTGCMGGCCGGGCGTGAGGCGCACATGCAGGTGGAGCTGATGAGGGAGGCGGGGSSSACCCGCCAGCAGCGCTTCCAGCGCATGAAGGTGCGGCGATATATCGTGTGTCTTGTGTGCCGCAAACCTGTTGAATGTGCAAATGTGCACACCTGCCAGCKCGGCGCGKGCAGCGCAGGGAGACGCGGCCMTCATGCKTGCAGCACGACAGCCACAAGTGACTGATTTGATCCAGCATCTGACTGGGTTGCTGCTCATTCAACCCACATCACAACAGGACCTGGCGGGCGTGCTGGAACGGCACTCCCAACAGACCCCCGTTGATGAATGTGCTCCTTTGACACGATTTATCTCGCCAACCCGTCTTCCATGCAGGACCTGGTGGGCGTGCTGGAGCGGCACGTGAAGCAGCTGGCGGACGACGCACGGTGCGTGGCGGTTGTGCTAACGACACTTGCGACAGGTCACATACGAGAGGTGGACTGTCAAGCCCATGCAGCAAGCGTTAGCCCAGTCAGGCCTCAAGTGCACTCCTCGATTTCCCCCTTGCAGGAGGGCCAAGGCACATGCTGAGGAGGCGGCCCCCATTTCCGACGACCTCAAAGACCGCTGGGAGGCGGCGGAGCTGCCGGAGGACCGGGCCGCACTGGCTGCCTATATCGATGAGCGGGTGAGCGACTTGTCGGGGTGTCATGAACAAACTATTGATCAAGGCTCGTGCTGCCGGCCTGCATCAACACTGAAACCGTGCCCCCGTCGGCTGCAGCAAATGGAGGCGGACGCGATGATGATTGCCAACCCCGCCGCGCTGCGCCAGTACAACGACCGCTGCAAGCAGGTGCGTGGGCGGGCGGGTGAATTGCCACACGTGCATTGCCTAGTGAGCGCACACATGTGGCATCTTTAGACAGCGCTGGGTTTCATGGGTTTGAGTGAATGTGACATCTAGTCAGTAATGGCTCGCTCCTGCTGCAGATTGCGGAGCAGGAGCACGAGCTGGCGACGCTGGAGGAGCAGCGGCAGCTGGCGCGCGACACGCTAGACACTGTTTCGGTGGGTTTGTTTTGGCATGTTAGCATGCTAATAGCATGTGTTGCTGAGCTGGCCACCACAGCCGGCCTCTGTTGGGGCAGTTGGCGGCTTGGGCGGGACACGCTGCCGGTGAGCTGTCGAGGCTGGTGGTTGCTCTGGTTTGCAAAGACTGCAGCGCAGCATTGCCAGTGGGTTGCGCACTTCAGATAAGTCAGATACGATTCGCCCTGATTCCACATTCTGTCTCCACCCTGTTGACGTGTGCCCATTGCAGGGCGACTGGCTGCCGCGCCTCAAGGAAATCGTGTCCCAGGTGTCCGCCACCTTCAGCCAAAACTTCACGGTGCGCCTGATTGCACCCGGCTGTAGCCGCGTGGGCTGTGCCAGGATGGGGCAATGCTGGGCAGCTGCACTGCTGGTGCAGGTTGCAGCAGTAGCTGCGTTTTGCTGGCCAGCAGTTGTAGCAGGCCTTGCCCCGCAGAGCACCCATGGCGCCCGCATATTCAAGGCGCTCACCACCAAGCCCGCCTGAGCGCTTCAAGCCCTGCAATGCCATCTCAATGCCCTGCGCTTGCAGTCGGTGGGCTGTGCGGGCGAGGTGGTGCTGCACGAGGCGCCGGGAGAGGACTATGAGAAGTATGCCATCGAGATCCGGTGAGCGATCTAGGTGGAAGCAAGGAGTTTCAGATGTTGTGCACCCGTGCCTGGGATCATTTGCTAAAATGGAAGCATTTGCATTTGCTTTTGCGCCGGGGCCTGGGAACACTGTGCACCGGTGCCTGGGATGCTCCTTTCTAGTGCGCAACACAGCCTGCATTCGAATTTGCAGGGTCACGTGCCGGGACAGCAAGGAGCTGCAGACGCGGGTTGCCTCCCTGGCAGCTCCCAACATAACCATGCGTTATTTTGCTGAACTTGTTGATTTGCAGGGTCAAGTTCCGGGACAGCGAGGAGCTGCAGACGCTGGACGCCAACCGGCAGAGCGGCGGCGAGCGCTCGGTGTCCACCATTCTGTACCTGATCGCGCTGCAGGCAAGCTTTGGGTCTCTGTTCGTCGGTTTCTCCTGCTGGCATTGCAGTTCTAACAGATTTGAAGAGTAGCGAGCGCTCGGTGTCCACCATTCTGTACCTCATCGAGCTGCAGGCAAGGCCGCCCTTGTTTCGTATTGGCACGCCTGCGGGGACGGCCATGTTGCTGGCGTTTCCGCTCCGCTCTCCCCGTCCCAGCCGCGTGTTCGGTGTCTTGACCAGTCGCCTGAATTCGCTGCCCTCACTGGCATCCTTCCGCAGGGCGTGACTGTGACGCCCTTCCGAGTGGTGGACGAAATCAACCAGGGTGAGGACTTGGCTGGCAGCAGAAGGCGCTTGCCACAGGTTGCATTTGTGTGCTTGTTCAGCACTGTTGGTTGAGCAGCGTTTTGTTGACACAACTGCGCACAACATGCATGCCTGATACATTAGTCAACCCCTCCTGCCCCTTTTGCAGGCATGGACCCCAAAAACGAGCGCAAGGTGTTCATGCAGCTGGTGGACGCGGCCTGCAGGTGGGCCTGTGGTGGCAGCAGCCATTCCAATCGCTGCTTAACAGCTGCATTCAGGTTGGAGAGCTGCTGCTGAAGTGGGCACTACCTGCCTGCACGCCCCACCAAACCACAACATGCCGCCTGCTCCCCTGACCCATGCAGGGAGGGCGCCCCTCAGTGCTCCCTGCTGACGCCCAAGCTGCTGCCAGACGTACCATTCAGCAAGGCTTTCGCATACCGATTGGTGCTCCCTTGCCTCAACACCCCGCAGGGAGGGCACCCCCCAGTGCTTCCTGCTCACGCCCAAGCTGCTGCCAGACCTGCCCTTCAGCAAGGACGTGACCGTGCTGCAAATCATGAACGGCGGGCACGTGCAGGAGGTGGGTATTAGCTGCTTTACATGGGTCTTGCGGTGAGCATGTGTTTGGATTCCCTCAGTAAGGACGTGCAGTTTGGTTCAGGCTTGACAAACGGTGCTGCCTCTCACCCGACCCACAAGCGATTGTTTCGTGCCTTCCTCAAACGCAGGTGGCCACCAACTTCAGCCTGGAGAAGCTGCTGGGGCGGCAGCGCATGCAGGTGCTGGCCGCCACCGCATAAGGCCAGCTGTTACGGCTGCCGCAGCGCTTGATGATTCTGGCGCTGCCACCGCGTGCCGGGCAGCAGCCGGATTAGATGGACTAGCATGACACAGCTACAGATTATGACCTGACAATGCTTGCATGTAGCATGAGGCCACTGCTTTGCTGACAAGCTTCAACCAGTTTCCAGCCCCCAGCCATGCACAATAACCAGTTACCTAGCCGAGGCCGGGCGGCAGTCAACATCACTTTAGCCTTGCCAGCTGCCCTGCCTGTAACGCGCTGCACTCGCTGCCTTCAAAGCTGGCTCTTACACAGCAGGGGCGCAAGCAGCCGCAGCTGTGTAGGGAGCGCGGAATGGGCGGGCAGCACCCAGGCATGCACGTGGGGCTATTATTTATTGATGGCTGGGTTGGGTTTCGTGGGAAAAAGAGGGCGCTCGGAAGGTAGAGGGTTGCTGGTAGTGGCGGTGATACAGAATGGGTTGAAGAATAATGAACGGAGAGGCACCGGGCGGAAGAATGGTGATGCATTGCTGGCGCGAGCAGCGCCATGCGGTTCAATGTGCAGTGCAAGGGTTGCGTGGTAAGCGAGCTGCGGGTCAAAAAGTGGAGGCTACATATCGGCTGGCGGCTAAGGGTCAAGGCACANNCAGGCAGCACAGCGGGGCTACCTATGGGGCGCTGTAAATGGGGGCAGCACAAGGTTCGACGAATCTAAAGGGTCGGCAGTGCTGCGCAACTTCGACCGATGCTGGAAGACCAAGACTTGCTAGGCCCTAAGGGATAGGCTGGGCCGGCACAGTTGATGAACGACGCTTCCACGGATACAGCCTGGCGGCATGCCTACAGTCAGGAAGGCGCGTTTGCTGCGGGACTAATATTGATCGAGTTCTGCTGGGGGCCTAGAGGCCGGCGCTGACGAGGCCGTGCAGCGTGACCAGGCCCTGCACCTTGCCGTCGTCGACCACTGGCAGCATGGCCACCTTGGGGCCGCGCTCCATGATCTGTGGAAGGAAGATCAAGAGGGGAGTGGTCGGTAAACAAGCAGCCCGGAGACATGGCTTGTGGGCAGCAGCAGCAAGTGCCGGCGTGCCGCTGTTCAACTGAAAATCCTCTCCCCAAATTGCTTGCTGACCAATCCTGCATAACGTGAACAGAACTGATCCCCGCTCGCCTGCATGGCGTCAACTGCCATCTCCTGGCTGCCGATCGTTTCATCTTTTAGGAAACACATTTGTCCAGTCTGTTCACAGTAGGACCCATGCTTGCCTGCATGGCGTCCACCGCCATCTCCTGGCTGCCGATTGTTTTGGGTGTGCGCGTCATCACATCCGCCACGCTCAGCTGCATGATGTCCCGCCCGTCGGCGCCACACTGCAGGAAAACCAAAGGGGGGAGCAAACACGCCCACGCCCAAGGGGTTGCTGGATTGCAGGGCAGCGCTGGCGATGCTGGAGTGCTAATGTGCGTCTGCGTTTTTCAGGGTCGACCGCAGCGCATGCTGCGGCCGTCAAGGCAGGCCGCCCGCTGCCGCCTGCAGCGCACAAAATGTTGCTGGGCAGTGTTGCAAAGCCCCACCTGCTGCAGCGTGCGGCGCAGGTCTCCGTCTGTGAAGATGCCGGCCAGGTTCAGCTCGGCATCCGCCACCAGCACACAGCCACAGCTGCAAGGGTAAGGAAGGAAGAATGAATGTCAGGAAAGGAGGCGAGCGAGGATGTGGATCACATTGAGCTCAGCATCCGCCACCAGCAGGCAGCCGCAGCTGCATGCGGAAATCAGAATGACAGCGAATTAGGTTAAACAGCAGGCTGCAAGACAGGGGCGGATAAGCAAGAAGCGCAACAGCATCTGAATCCACACACCTCTTGCTCGTCAGCTCCACCAGCACTTGGGGCATGCGCATGTCGGGCAGCACGACGGGCACAGCGCCGTTCCTGCAGAAACAATGCATGCAGACAGTCAGCGGTTGGGAGCATGCGTATGTCGCGGGTATTACTTGTTAAACAGCCGACGGGCACACACCAGCTCAGGCAGCAAAGGGCGCATGCATATCTAGCCTCAGGACCCAATTTGAACTCCGCCACCCCAAGGCCTTACCGGACCATGACGTCTGCCACGCGCAGCATAAGGAGCCTGCTCATTGAGACCGCAAAAAACCAAATCCGAATATATGCTTGCATCTCAAACGCACCGGACCATGACATCTGCCACGCGCAGCATGAGGCGCTTGCCGATGCGTCCCGCGGGGTGGTTCATCGCGTACTGGTCGCGAGTCAGGTGCTTGGCCTGAGAAGTGGGAATGAATGGGCAAAGGCAAACCAGGAGTGGGCATTCATGCCAGTCGCAGGGGTGCAATGAGCCACCTGGGGTTTCGATGCAAAGGGCCGGCAGAGCTAAGCAGCACAGAAAGAGGCGCACCTGCATGAGCGCGATGGCCACGGTGTCCCCGAAAATCATTTGGATGGCGGTGCTGGTCACGGGCGCCAGGTCAAAGGGGCACAGCTCGCGCTCGAGGGGCAGGTGCACCGCCAGGTCGCACACCTGCAGGGCAGGGTATACCGTAAGGCAATGAGCATAGTGAGGACCAGCCACCACTCAAGGCGTCGCGGACCCACACACCCACTTTTCAAAGCGCACCAAACCATCAAGCCAGGCAGCCTCAACCAAACAAGCGCTCACCTCCTCAAGCGGGCTGCCGGGCACAGAGGTGATGGACACCAGCCGCGCGCCCTTGGCCTGCAAGCAGTTGGAAAGGTCTCACGTGTCAAGTTCCAGCGGACAGTGGTGGCACAGGAAGGGCGCACGCCAGCTGGGCGCGTGTTTGGTCTCCACAGCCATTGCACGCAAACGGCACGAGCCCAGTAGTTTCCTGGTGTTTCCCGCTCCAGAAAGCACATCAGCACGGTACGCACAAAACAACACGCGCCTTGGCAAACGGCACGAGCCGGATGATCTCCTCGGTTGCTCCACTCTTTGAGAAGCACACCAGCAGATCATGCGGCCCGATGATGCCAATGTCGCCGTGCTGCAGCGAGGGACGGCATGCAAAGCATGAGGGCTGTGTTGCATGTGCTGTGCAGCAGCATGCCACGCAGCAAGTGCCGCCGCATGCGCAATGGAGCAGCTGCAGCTCCGGGAAGCGGCCCAAGCAGAGGGCAGCCGACAGCAGCCACAGGCAGCCGCAGCCACGGAACAGTGACTACTGCTGATCCATCCGCAAACGAAAGAGAAACACACACAAGGCCCCTCACCAGCGCGTCCTGCGGGCTCAGGAACACCGCCTTGGTGCCGGTCGACACCAGCGTCTGGCAAATCTTCTGCGGCAGGTGGCAAACAGGGCACAGCAGACCCCTTTGTGGCACAACGGACGGTAGGAGCGGCGGCAGCGGCAGGCTGTGTAAAATGCGCTGCTTGGTGCTCAGGGCGGGCAAACACCTTGCTCATCGCAGCGGCACAAAGCAAAAGCCGCTGCCGGTGGCCGCCACCGAGCCGCACCTGCGAGATGAGGCCGCTCTTGCCCACCCCAGTAAAAATCACGACTCCCGTGCAGGTGAGACATGCCTGCAGCAGCACAGCAGCAGCAAATTTGTAATTCTGCAGCTGGAGCACAGGAGCGGCACGCAGGCGCACTCAAGGCGGCTGCCAGCCAGCTTGCAGCCGGATGGCAGCCGGGAACGCATCCGGCCCTCCCGCCCTGACGCACGCGTGCAGCGAGCCACAGGCCAACAGGTACAAGCGCTGCTGCATCCTGCCAACTGCTGCTGCACCGCTCGGCCGCATGCACTTGCACCTGGATCGCTATGCAGACCGCCACCGCCTGCTGTCGCTGGCAAGTGGCATGATGACGAGGGCTGGTACCCCGCCCGCTCGCCAACCGCCGCAACAACCGTACTGCAGCTGCGGCGCCGCCCACCTGGCAGAACTGCTGCACCGGCTCAAAGTCCAGGTTGTCGAAAAAGTAGTTGAGGTAGCTGCGGCACGGTAGGAAGGGGCAGCGGCTTTGGGCGAGGGTGGGCACACGGGAGGACACGCAAACGGCTTCCCGATGCGGCGGCAGCCGGGGCGCCGCTGCAGCACGGGCGCATCGACGCTGCCCCTGCTCGCGCGCCCACTCACCGCTGTTGCCTGCGGAACAGCTGGCCCAGGCCGTCCGAGGCCACAGGCGAGCTGGGGGGCTGGGCTGCTGGGGGGTCGGTGCCCTTGAGCTGCGGCAGCGGCGCCTGGCGCTGCTGGGACATGCCCTGTGGCTGCTCCAGGTGGCCGACAACGGGCTGCGGGGTGGCAGCCTCAGCCGCAGCTACCATGGCTGGGCCGCGTTCAAGCGTAGGGCGGCTCCCCAGCGCTGCTGTACTCGTCCAATCAATCTCGGGTGCACCGACAATGATCAGGCAATGCTTGCAAAGCGTGGGGCTGCTCGCTGCAGTTTTTGCGCGCGCTGAGCTGGAATGGCATGGGGGACAGCAGTCCTACAGGGCATGGCAACCGCTCAACGGACTCCTGAAACGCTGTACCACTGCTCACAGCACCCGCAGGCCGCTCCCGTCGCCCCAGCCCGCCACCCGACCGCCCCATTTTGGTGCAGCGCTCGCACGGGCTTCCCGCCCCGCATCGTCGCACGGCCGATCAACAGGTCGCATCTGCAGCAGGCACATCCCCGCAAAGTTCGGGTTGGGAGCGAACGGTAGCATGGCAGCCGCTGGGCGCAACCTGCAGGCCCTGTGCCGGGCCGCATTTAGTCTGGCCAGCGCCACCAGCACATCGGCCGCTGCTCCGGCCGCCCTGGCGCAGCTGAGCCTCCGGGGCGGCGCCGCCGCCACTGCCGCCGCCGGCGGCGGAGGCCGAGGCGCCGCCCCCCGCCGCGCCCCGCGGCCCGTNGCCGCCGCCAGCAGCTGGGGCGGCCTGCAGCAGCACGCGGCAGCGGCGGCAGGCCTGCGGCAGCTTGCGCGGGTGAGTGGGCAGTGGGTGGCCAGGGCTGGCTGACCTGCAGGCCAACCTGCCGTCTTGAAGGCTCAATTGCCCCAAGCGCTCACGCCGCCCGACGTGGTTTGTGCCCATGCCGCAGCACTTCCATGCGTCGGTGGGTGCGCGGCTGGCAGAGCAGGGCGCAGCGCCCTCGGTCAACCCCCTGCAGCAGGTGGGTGATGTTACTGGCTGCTGGCGGAGAGGCACGATTGGCAGCCTGCGGTGTCGCTGCAACTGAGTTGGGCGCCGCGGCAACGTTTGGAGCCGTGCTTACAAGTCCCCATTGATGCCACGCTCTCTGTTCTCCCGCTGCTTTGACCCTGCAGGCGCCCGCGCCAGCCTCAGCAGGCGGCGCAGCCGACTACAAGATGGCGGCAGTAGAGGAGCTGAGCGGCTCGGTCAGCCGGGCGCACGCGCGCAGCCTGACCATCAGCCCGCAGGTGGGCGCTGAGACACAGGACAGCTGCTTGGGCAGAAATGGCAGCAGGCTGTGCAGAGCAGTTGCAGCGGCATGTGCGGAGGTTTGCAGCAGGCCTGAGCGCGGCATGGCGCTGCACATGCGGGCACACTTGCGGCAGCTGCTGGGCAGCCCCTGCAATCAGGGGCCCGTCTGGCACCGTCCCAGCCTGCCAGCCGCCCCTGAAGCTTAGCAAGAAATGGAACTGTGCATGCTGAGCATGGCGCAGACAGTGCACACTCAGCGCCACATGCTTCCGCTCACCTCACCCGCAGAAGCTGAATGACTTTGCAAAGGTGGTGCGGGGGCTCCACATCGAGGATGCACTGATCCAGGTGCGCGCAGATGTTTGACGTGTCGTAAGCTGTCCGTCCTGGCAGCTGCAATTGCTGCGTTTATTTCTGTTTGCCTCACTGCTGCAGCTGCTGCTGCTGCTGCTTGCCCGTGCTGGCGTCGCGCTGCTCCTTGCGTGCACAACACTGGTTGCTTTGGACCTGTCTGCAGTGCGAAATCTCGCCCAAGAAGTCGGCGGGCCTGGTGCGCAAGGTGCTACTGTCGGCGCGCGCCAACGCGACGAACAACCTGGGGCTCGACGAGTCGCGCCTGCGCGTAGGTAAGCACTCCTGCTGCCGCTCGTTTTCATGGCAGACTCTGTGTGTGTTGGTGCATGGGTGCATGGGTGCATGGGTGTGTTGGTGCATGAGCCCGCCTACTGCCGGAGACATGAACAGAAACTAACGCATGTTCACAAGTTGCCGGGGTGGCGGCGGGCCCCTGCTCTACATCTCCTATTGTACAACTAAGCCAAGCCCCTGGGTGTGAACACTTGCAAATCGGCGGCAGCAGCATGCCCACTCCTGTCGCCCCTCCTATCTCCACCTGCAGTTGAGGCCTGGGTGGGCAAGGGGCAGCACCTGAAGCGCATCTCGATGCACGGCCGCGGCCGCTCCGGACGGCGCCTGCGCTACCGCTCACACCTCACGGTGCGCCCCAACAGATGGGTATTGTGAACCGTGTTTCACAGGCTTTGCGTTGTGATGAACACACTGCAGTAAATTGCGTGGTGCCACGCGCTGCTTGCTTGCTGCTGTGCGCACCTGCGCCCCGGCAATTTCGCATGCATGTGTCCTTTTCAACTTGCAGGTGGTGCTACGGGAGGAGGAGCGGGAGCCGCGCCGCCGCACCAAGATTGTGCCGCAGCTGATGGAGCGTGACAAGTATTGGAGGGTGCGGGCGGCGCAGGCGGCTGCGTAAAGCAGCTACACCGGCGGCGCAGTCAGGGAGCTGGTCCAGCGAGGCGAGTGCTGGCGGCGGCTGCAGGCGGCGCAGGCAGGACAGTGAGGCGTCTTTGGGCACTGCAGTCGCCACGGCCGGCAGGCAGCTGGGCAGGGCGGCTGCATCAGGCCTGGTGCATGATTGCGTGACCGCTCGGCTGTGCCATGCCGCGTCACTTTGTAATTGCATCCCACAATCCCAAACAAGTTGCTGCTGTCCTGGGCAAGGCAGATGGGGCAGCCCGACATGCAGGCTTGCAACGGTCCCTCTGCTTGCTGACATGCCTGGCGCCGCTCACCTGCTGCCGCAGGTTATGCCTGACCTCCACAACACCGGTCCATTTGCTCCTGATCCGGTCCTGTTGGCAGGGTCCTTTTGTTGCATTGAGTTCCCGATGGCGCTCCCCTGCTGCCGCAGCGCATGCCCATCGCCCTACAACACCGGTCCCCCTTGCATGTTACCCTACCGCACCCTGCCAGCCATGTTGTGCGGTCCACCCCTATCCCAGCAGGGCTGCCAAGGGAACCGTGTCGCTGCTCCTGCTCCAGTTGCAGCCAACGGCAGAATTTCACACTAAAACAATACAAAACAACTTCAGCGCTCTAGTGTGGTCACGAGAGAATTGTCACGCTCTCTATCACGCTCCAACGCACAGCTGCCCACGCAAACAACGCTTCAGAAAGAAAGAGAGACAGGGAAAGAACGCGGGGAAAAGAGGAATAAGCCGCGGGGAAAAGAGAAATAAAGGCAAGAACGCACGCGATCAGCACTTGGTGCGGAAAATTGGGGGGCTGGCTGGGCACCAAGCGCTACAGGCGCCAGCCGGCCCGCAAGGGCAGTAATAAAAACCCGGGTCTGGCCCAGTCCCAGCCTGGTCCAGCCCCGCACAAAAAGAACAGCAATGAATTACGGCCCCAGGTTTGTTCAGGCCGCCAGGTCGCGCCAGCCCAGCGCCGGGCGCACCAGCGCCTCAACTGAGCAAGCCAGCACCCAAGCGGCCATGCTGTACAGGTAGGCCAGCAGTGCGGTCTGCAGCGTCCCGCTCTCCCCGCCCTGCTGCTGCCCCTCCTGCCCCTCCTGCTGCGCCTGCTGCGCACCGCCCCGCTGGCCCAGCCGCCGCCGCAGCTGGGCCTCGAATCGGGCGGAGGCCAGCAGCGGCAGCGCCACGCCGCCCCAAGCCAGGCTCCACAAATAGAATGTGCGGCACTGCTGCAGGGGCGTGAAGTGCCCACAGTCCGGGCCGCCGGTTGTGACCGCCACGCCGTGCGCGAGGCTCAGCATGTCGCACAGCGTGCCCAGCGGCTCAGCCACATCAGGCGCCTCGAGTACCTTGCCACACATGGAGCCGTGGTGCCACAGCTGCAGCAGTAGAAGGGGGACGCAAGGTGAGAGCAGCAAAGATCAGCTGCCACCCAAACAGCCACAGCACAGCACGTAGGTGCGGAAGGGGTGCGGCCAGCCTCCATAGGTGCACCTCCCGGCGCCTCACCGGCAGCAGCGCCATGGCCGGCACCGCGACCCGCGCCCAGCGCAGCGGCAGGCAGGCGTGCGCCGCAAACACGCCCAGCCACAGCGTGCCGGTGTTGAGGATGAAGATGGCCAGGGACAGGGAGCTGCCGCGGTGCGGCGCAAAGTGGTTGTTCAGCTGCAGGACTGCGGGGAGCGGGGTTGAAAAGGAGAAGAAGAGAGATGGTGGTTCAGGCAGGCCTGCAGACAGAGGTTGCAAGGAGCAGAGGAACAATGGTGGCTCAAGTGCAAGGCTGAGGAGACGGGTGGAGGTACAGCACCGCGTGCTCGCCGCGCTTCCCATCACGGCAAGGCGCACAGCGCCAGGCCGAAACAAGTGCCGCACACGCCTCGCCAGGCCCCGCACCCACCCATCACGGGCGCCCAGAAGAGCGTGCTGGTAATGCCCAGGGTGACTGCCAGCTCGCGATGCCGCTGGTAGGCGGCCGCGTGCCGGCGCCGCACCCAAAACTCCAGCCCCGCCACCGGCACAACGTGCACGCAGAGGACGAGGGCGGCAAAGCCTGAGCGGAGGGGGGCGGGAGGGAGGCAAGGGTGAGAACGTGAGTTGGAGGCGATTGCGAACTACGCGCGAAACAAGCCAGTGCGCGGCACAGCCCAATGCCATAACCGCCGAGCACACATGCCCAAGATCCACAGAACATCTCACCATACAGGTGCTCCTCCAGCACATGCTTAAACGTCAAATAGAGGAGGCCGCCCGCTAGAGTGATGAGCCAGATGCGTCCATCCAAGGCGCCGCCCACCTCGTTCGACGCCCTGCACAATGCGGCATCCGCGGCATTCCCATGACGACGCCGCAAGACATGAGAGGCACACCCCATTGCAACATGGGTTCGGCCAGCCGCAACAAGCTGTCGGAATGCA
>JADXDR010000063.1:368539-394028 GCA_025026875.1 Chlorella ohadii | reverse complement strand
CGGAGCGGGCTGCTCTTCCATCGGGCGTAGCCTGAGGCCAGCCGCTGCACCAGCGCGTGCACGGCGGTCATGCCCGCAACGCCCAGCGCGCTTGGCGGGGCCAGCCGGACGTCCAAAGTGATGCGCACAACCCAGGGATCGAGGTGCAGGGCCGATTCGGGCCGGCACATAATCGTCACTCCTTGTTGGCGGCACCGCCTGCCTACCGCCTTAGTGGGAGCCGGGGCCCGCATGCTGCACCCATGCTGGCCAGGGTGTGCTGCAGGCCCTGACCCTGCCTCATGGGGCCTCCACATGTGCAGATCGTGAGAGGTGCCCCATGAGCGGGCCTCTCCCCCGTTGGCACCAAGTTGTAGCGGACAACTCGGCCCGTTGACGCAGCCGCTCCGGCATTCTCAGCCACGGAATACATGCATTCCTGCTGCAAATACATGCATCCCTGCAAACACATGCATTCCTGCTGCAAATGCAAATAGGAATAAGGAGAGCAGGCAGGTGACGGCAGGCATGGCATGCGCATGGCATCTCAGGGCAGCAGCAGCAGCAGCCGTTGCCGAGCTGTCAACCTGTTGCCCGAGACAGTATCCCGCCCCCCGGAGTGTCCAGCTGCTAGCAATTTAGCACACTGGCAACTTAGCAGCTGTGGTGAATCGCGTCGTGGCAGTTACAAGTGCAGGTCAGGTCAAGGGGACAGCTGCCCCATGGCACATCGTGGTCACACACCCAATCAGCACACGATCATGCAGGTGTGACGATGCAAATGCACCCCTGGGCTGGTGTTGTCACATCTGGAGCAGGCATGCGGGGCATGCCCGCCGGCTTGCCTCCAATGCCGGCCCAGGCACATGGCAGGTATCAGATGCGGTCGTCGCGGTGCATTGCCTCGGCCGCCAGCTCAGCATGGAACGCCTTGTGCTGCAGCCTGCGGGACGTGTAGGAATCGGCAGGGGGCGATCTTGAGGTGCAGCAGAGGGAAAGGCGGTGTGCTGTGGCACGCAAACATGCCAGCCCCTTGTGCTGCCACCAGCGGATGGACAGGCACAATGCATGGCCCCAGCCCCTGCCTGCCAGCCCTGGTCACACCACCCACCTGTGTAGCAGGATGTAGATGAACAGGTGCACGCCCAGGATGTAGGCAAACACCACCAAGCGGCCCGCAGGATACTGCCGCAGCACGTGCACAATCTGCGCAGCCAGGGCAGACGAGGGACAAGGAGCTGCGGTTGACATTTGCGCTGCGGTCTGCAGGCATGGCCTGGCCACGGGAGCAGCAGCAGGCGCGGCAGCTCGCAAGTTGCAAGTCACCGCTGCAGCAGCAAGCATGCGAGCAGCTGCCATCCTCATAACCGCACCTGGGTGGCGGTGGAGTCGATGAGCTGTGCCCCCGCCTTGATAGCGCCGCCCACTCGGTTGTGGTTGGCCAGCCTGCAATGCAATGTGGGGGTGGGTGGGTTGGGTGTGGAGTGGGCGTTTGCAGGCGCTGCTGGCCGGGTCACAACAGGAAGGAGAGATGCAGAAGCTGTTAGCCGGCATTGCTAATACCCTGCCGGCCCCACTCAGAAACCCCCATCGCCCCACGCACCGCTGGTAGGCATCTCCAATGCGGTCCATGGGCACCAGCGATGCTGCATCGTCTGCCGCCGAAATCGACCGCTCCACCGCCGCCCGCCGCTTCACCTGCGCTCAACAAAACAATGCCCAGGCATTGACTGGTGCGTGGTGTGCCTGTCCACCACTAGAGCTGTGGCCCGATCAGGCAGTGCAGCTTGCAGCAGAGGGCCGCAGCTTGGCAATGGGCCACCAATCAACCCCACCCATCCGCCCACCTGCTGCGCCTCCTGCCGCGCCGCCTGCAGATCTCGCTCCAGCTGCAGCTGCTGCGCCGCCTTGTCCGCCGCCAAGCGCTCCAGCTGCAGGGTTGAGCGTGCAGCGCGGCAAATCAGCACATCGTGCACTGCTGGCTACCCAGCCAAAGACCACAGTGTTCAGTTGCTGACATGCATCGCAATCAATGCCATGGCGCCCGCTATAGGTCCTGGACTAGCAGCAGCCCAAGGAGCCACACACAACCAGTGCCACCTGTGTCTGCTTCAGGTACAGCATGTCTGTGACGTCCTCAAACCAGCAGCTAAAAGTGAGAATTTAGCCACAATCAAACAGCAGCCCACCTGCGTCTGCTTCAGGTACAGCATGTCTGTGCCTTCCTCAACTCAACAGAGCAAAGGGGGCTGTGTACCAACGCAACAACCCACCTGCGTCTGCTTGAGGTACCGCATGTCTGTGACACACCCTTCATCTGGCAGCCAGGCAAGGTAAACCAGTGGCCAATTCAGCCCACCAGCCCACCTGCGTCTGCTTGAGGTACAGCATGTCTGTCACGTCCTTCAGCCGGCGCTGCAGGTCGCTGCTGTCCACGCTGTGCGCATCTGCCACCTGGCGCTTCAGGCTGCCCACCTCTGCGAGCGATGAAAGCGAGTCAGCAAAACTTTTCTCAAATGCATGCCCTGATCGTTGGGGCGCTTGCGCCACTTGGGCCTCTGAGGGTTATTCAAAAGGGCAGCAGGATATCGATTGACCCTGCTCATCTTGGCATGCCCCCAAGCAGACAGCTCCGCAAAGAAACTTGTTGAATGGACCCACCCGCACGCAGTGCTACAAGCTCCTCGTCGGCCACCGTCCGAGCGCGCTCCGCAGTCGCCTGGGCCGCCTGCGCTGACCTGCAGCAGCAAGCACCCAACAAGCAGCAGCTCAGACCACCCCAATACGAAGGCCCCTCAATCCAGGTATGTTGCTGGCACCAACATTTCACAACAAGCGGCCAGCCCCAGCCGCTCCCTCGGCTTCCAGAGCCACCGCACGCAAGATCAGCAAAACAAAGCATCTACAAGATGTTACAAAAACCTCACCTCAATCGCTCCTCCAGGTCGGCCACCCGCTGCTGCAGCACCTCGCTGCTGCTGGCCGCCGCCGCCTCTGCCTGCCGTTGCAGCTTGGCCTCTGCATGGGGCGGGCAGGGGGCGTGGCCTATTGTCAGGCATTGCGCGGCAGCCCATGTGCCCCTGCAGCTTCCGCACTACCCAGCCTACCTCATGCATGTCTCCGCACATTTTGAGCATCAATGCAACATTGAGACACTAAATCACCTGCCGCCTGCAGCCGCTGCGCCAGCCCATCCACTTCATGCTCCAAAGCAAAGCACCGCTCCTCCGCTGCTTGAAGGCGAGCGCTGCGCTCCTCCACAGCACGCTGCAGAGGAAATGTGGAGGCAGTTTCATGTAATACTTGAAAGTGAACAACGTTGGTAATAACGTCTCCTACGCTGTGTGAAAGCGAGCACTGTGCTCCGCCACAGCGCGTTGCGCGTAAGACACTTGCAAGCTAAACCACAGCAGCTGCACCACACGGACCGACAAACCCCAACATGCCGTGGCAGCCCCTTTACAACTGCTCATCCCGCTCTCCATCCCACCTGCATGCTCGCCATGGACCCTGAGCTGTCAGCCAGAGCCGCATCCAGCTGCTGCTCACGCGCCGCTGCAGGGCACGACAAATGGAAGCAGGGAGCATGTCAGCAAAAACAACCCATGCAGCGGGCCGCAGCGGCATCCAGCTGCTGCTCCCGCGCGGCTGCACAGCGCGCTGAGCAGAGCTGTTGCACATTTCAGCAGCTGTAGACACCACTAAGCCTTGCGCGCCGCGGTGACCATCAGCCACGGAATGGCTCTCCAAGACAGCGCCAAGACTGCAGCGACTGCCACACATGCACTGCCAGCACGCACCAGATGCTTTTCGAGTGGCGGTGTGAGCCGCCCGCTCCTCGTCCAGCCGCTGCTCAATGCTCTCAATCTCCCGCCGCAGGCTCTGCAGCAGCTGGCTCTCGCTGGCCTGCCCAYCAGAGGGTGGCATTGGATGGGGTGGCAGGGGAGCCAAGATGAGGCATGCAGTACCCTGGCTTGGGATGGCAAGCAACTCAGCGTTGATGGATTCCTGCAGCGCTCAAGGTGGCTCTCTGCCCGCCCACCATGCTGTTCAAAAGCATGCACGGACCTTGCGCTCCTCTATAAAGCGCTCGTTCGCCTCCTGCAGCTGCTCCAGCCGGCTGCTCTCCGCCCACCCAACAGCAACGGAGCCTGTTATCAATCCCCTCAAGCACACATTCACACCTTGCGCTCCTCAATAAAGCGCTCATTCGCCTCCTGCAGCTGCTCCAGCCGGCTCTCAGCTGCATCTGCCCGTGCTGCCGCCGCGTCCAGCTGCTGCTGCAGGGCCGCCACCTCTGCATGGGGAAAGCGGCCAGGTAGGCGTGGCAAGCATATGGATGAAGCTCATTGGACTGGGAGACTGCCAAATGTGCGCAGCGCCTCCGTGGTGCTCACATACACACGACCACACATTCATCCCCTGAAATGGTCGGCCCCAAGGTGCAAATTGCATCCAGCCTGCAGGTCCAGCCAAACAGGCATGCGTACCGTCTGCGTGCTCCGCCACAGCCGCATCCCGAGCCGCCTCGGCGCTGGTCCGCGCAGCCTGCACATTGCGGCACAGCGACGCACCCTCAACACTGGCAGGTGACATGGCTTTGCCCGCTGTGACGCTGCCACAGTGAGTGCGCTCCAACTAACAAACACTGAGCCGGCCAGCACTCACCTGCTCGCGCGCCAGCTCATCCTCCAGCCGCGAAATTTCGCCGCTGCCGCCCTGCGCCGCGGCGTCCGCGTGCGACAGCATCTCCTCCAGCTGCGCATTCTCTGCAGCCCAGGCAAACAAAGCATGCAATGCGAAGGCGGTTAGGGGTCACGGCATGCCCATGCCAACCGCGCACACTCCCCAACAGCTCCAAAACCACCCACCCACCCGCTTTGTACTGCTCCAGCCGCCGCTTCAGCTGCTCAATCATCTTGAGCAGGCGGGCCTCCCGCTCCGCCGCAGGCGCACCAGAGCCCCCAGCCCAGCTGCCGCTGGCTGCCAGCTCATCATCTGCAGCACCCCTAGCAGCTGCCACCTCGGCCGCTGCCGCCGCAGCTGCCGCAGCCGCCACTGCCGCCTCTGCTGCCGCCCGGCTGCTGCTCGTGGCAGCGCTGCTGCTGCGGCTGTGGGCGGGGCGGCCTCTGGGCTGGGCGGCTGCTTGCTGCACAGGAGCCTGCTGCTNCTGCTGCTGCTGCTGCTGCTGCTGCTGCTGCTGCTGCTGCTGGTCTGCAGGCGAGGCATCCGGTGGAGGGTCTGCGGCCTGCTGTGCCTGCTGCGGCCCATCCGCAGCGGCTGCCGCTGCTGGCTCAGCTTCGCCGGCTCCTGCACTAGCAGCCGCAGCACTGGCTGCATCCAAGCCATCTGCTGCTGGCTGTGCTTCGCTGCCTGCTGCCTCCAATGCCACATCAGCTGCAGACTCTGGCGGCTGCTCATCTCTCGGCACAGCCACAACGGGCGAATCCAGCTGGCTGAGCCCCGTGGCTGCCAAAGACGACACTAGCAGTGCTTCAAGGGACGCCCCATCGTCGCTGCCGTCTGCTTTCTCCGGTCCTTCCACTGTTGGCGCTTCTGGCGCTGCCTGCTCCGCGGCAGCTACAGGCGGCGCTGCCGCCTGCTCTGCCGGCGACGACGCCGCGTCTGCAGCATCAAACGGGCCGCCGGAGCGCACCACAAATTGCGTTGCACCGGCCAGCTCGTCCGCTGCTGCTAGCGCGGCCGTCACGGCATCGCTGTCGCTGCCGCCCGAGGCTGCTGAGGCCAGCCGGGAGGAAGCACCTCGCGGTGCCCGCGGACGGGCGGCGGCGGCGGCGCTGCCGTCCTCAGCGTCGTCACCGCGCTCACGGCTCCCTGGATCGCAGCCATGGGTGAGCAGCAGGTGATTCAGAGGGCTGGCACGCCACGAAATGGCACAGCGACAGCCGTCGCAGCTCACTTTGCGCAGGCAGCTCGCTAGTGGGCCGCCCACTGCCTGCGATCACAACAGGGGTGAATGCCCGCCTCACCCGACCGCTGCTTGGAGGCGATAGTGATGGTGGCCGCGGTGCGGTCCACCGAGTTGAGCAGCTCCTCTGCCGCCTTCAGCCGGTCGGTGAGCCACGACATGGTGATGGCAGCATGCGATGTGCAGAATGGAGGGGCTGGCTGCTTGACTTGGTGTCTCATGCAGACGCTTGCGTGGCGCCGGCAAAAAGCACCCGGCAAAAACGAGCAGACGGAGCATCGCCCTTCCACGAGCAACCCCTTCGGCTTGCATGGCTGACAGCGTGCCGCAAACCCTTCCAGCTGTGCTGTGCGGGCGCTGCACGTGACCTTTTTTGCGGCTGCGCCGCCTGAGCAGGTGTGTGAGTATTTAACGGCACCGAAGTGCTCTCCCGTTCCCTTGCATGCGACGAACGGACCGCCGCTGCCTGCAGCCAGCCGGCGCCAAGAGCTCCAGAGCCCTGCGCGCTTCCATTCGCACCCCTGCAAGGCTTGTGGGATGCTCAGTGCTTCTAGCGAGCCCACAGCGCTCCTCATCCGTGACTTGCTGTGTAGCCTTGGCACCAAGCGGCGCCCCTGCCACGGGCACACGCAAGGCGCAGGGACCGGTGCTTGCGGCCACTCTGCACCTGGTGCATAGCCTTTCGCTAGGCTGCTCTGCAGCCATGGGAGAGCGCCTGCGGGCAGCTGAGCGCCGCCCGGCTGCCCGGCTGCTGGTCTTGGCGCTGCTTCTGGTGCTGGCGCTCGGCGGCGCGCATGCGGCCGACTGCGAAGTATCGGAAGTCTCGTGAGTGCCGGGCTGGCTGCCAACTTGTTCGCACGTCAACGATTGCACATGCGGAAGTGTCGCTACTGTGGTGTTGGGTTCTGCTGGATGTTGGTTCCACGCTGCATGTCCCCCAGCAGCGGCATGGCTAGCTGCCGATGCCTTTGACACGGAACCTTGCGCGGATGCCTGCCTGCTGCCGCACCCCCCCCTGCTTGCACCAAGCACACCCCGCCAACCCACCCCCTGCCCCCGTCTGCTTTCATGCATTCCCCACCGCTTTATAGGCCGTACACACCGGTCATCGATGGGCTGCACTTGGAGGGTCCTGAGACTACCCACAGCTGCGGCGCCCGCAGCTACAAGGAGTGCTACAACCAGTGCATCTGCAACCACCTAAACTTCATGGAAAACAGCACCCACCCAGACTGCCTGTTTGTCAACTACTGGGCCTCCCACGCGCGCTGCGCCGGCAAGGCGCTGTGCCAGCAGCTGACAACCATCACGCGGCCGGTGCCAGAGGCAGGAGTGCGTGGCGGCCTGGCGGCTTCGTCCTCGCGGATCGAGCTTGATGGTGAGCCTGCCAGATGGGTTTTGGAGTGTTGTTGCTGCCTGTTGTGCAACTTTTGATGCCACCGCCGCCGTCGCTGCTGCTGCTGCCGCTTGCCGACGCCGCAGCTGCCCCTGGTTTGTGCCAGCCTTGCCAGCTGCCGCTTGCCGCCGCTGCTGCTGCCCCTGGTTTGTGCCAGCCTGGCCAGCGGCTACTTGCCGCTGCTGCTGCTGCTGCCCTGGGGTATGCTGCCTGGCTGTGTTGCAGCTGCAGCCCCCTGCACCTGCACTGCATGCTTCCTTGCTCTGTATGCCATTGCTTTGTTGCCATGCACGCGCAGCAGGCTGATGGTCCACGCTCACCGGCCCTCGGCTCCTCCCCACCCCCTTTCTGCCCACCGCAGCTGCCTTGGGCACGCGCCTGAACGGCCTGGGGGCCTGGATTGATGCCGACCCAAGCATGCTGATCAACAAGAACAGCTGCAACCCAAAGGGTGTGTGTGGTGGGTTGTGGGATTGCCGTTGCAGCCCACCCTTGGGAACGGTGGGGGCTGCATTCGCTGGGGAGGCAGGGCTCCGCAACCACCGCCTCCCACCTGCCTGCCTGCCACTGCCTCCTGGTGCAGCCACCTACGACCTGTGCCAACTCCAGTGCCTTAGGGACACCAAGTGTGTGGCGTGGATGCTTGGCGTGGACGACGACTGGGTCTGCGGCTCCCCGCTGGCCGCCTGCCCAAACAAGGTGCGCTGCTGCAGCTGGTGCACCTTGTGTTGCCGCGCTGGTGGCCTGCCCTGCTGCACCTGGTCTAGCCCACCATTGCATGCAAGGAACAGTGCAGCCGCAGGCCTGTTGCATCAGCAGCGGGGCGGTGGGCAGAGCTGGCGGCTATGCATGCGCATGCAGGCATTGCCTGCCAACGGCGTTTCTCACACGCCTGCAAAGCCTAATCCGGGCACCATCCTGCATCCCCATTTTCTCGACTCTGTGTGCAGCCGCTCAAGGGCTGCAAGCGCGGCTACTGCCTGCTGTTCTCTTCGTACTACGAAGTGCAGGACTGGCGGGCAGATGATGAAATAGGCCACCCAGGTGAGACGGGGCCAGCCTAAGGAAAGCCTAGTCGAGTTGTTGTGTGGCTACACGTGTGCCATTGGACCACATGCCTGGGACCGCATGACAAAGGCAGCAGCTTGCGTGCCATTCCCTCGCCCCGCACGGCTGTTGTGTTGACGCGCCAATCGCACTGGCATGTGCCCTCAACCACTTGTAGGCAATTGGGTGGGGGTCATCCCCGGGCGGCCCAANCCCGNCCCGCCCAGGCCCTTCCCCATGGGCCTCCCAACGACAAACATGGGAGACATGTACAACGGTGCCGTGGAAGCGCCCGGGCTGTCACACGCAGCGGCAGTGGGCTTCTCACTGCCGGCGCTGGCGTTTGACTTTGGAGCGGCGGTCAGAGGGGGCAGCTGCGACGCCGCCGGCAACTGCGCGCACAACCTGGCCTGTGACCTGTTTGTGGGCACGGGTGAGGGGGGCAGGAGGAGGGTGCGGTTGGCTGGTGGTGTCCTCTCATTTTCTAGCACAGCCCAGGAAAAGCAGCTCAGCTGGCTGCTCAACTTGCATGATTGCATGGCCCACCACTTGCAAGCCCAGTCCCTTGCGATGCAAACCCGGCAGCACAAATGCCTGTCTCGTCCGGAAGTACCCAGCCCTTCCCACGCATGGACATGGCTGTCCTCCTCTCTCCTCCCCTGCAGCAACCGAGTGCTCTGCACTGTGCGTGGCCGCCAACGAAAAGGCATCCGCCACGCTAGACGCACTCCTGGCCAGGAGCGATGTGAACCGCTCCGCGTTGGAAGCTGCTGGGCAGCCCACCTGCAAGTTTTACCGATGGACGGAAAAGCAACAGAGCTGCGGGGCATCCGGCCTCAAAGCAGTGCGTGCATGGCGCAGGAGTGGCTAGCCAGTTTGGTTACCTTGCCCAGAGCCCTGCAACCAGCTTGCGTGCAGGCATGCCACCTGCGGGTGTGGCACTGCATGCCTTTTCTGTTAAGCCTGCCGCCATGTTTGTCTTAGAGTGTTCTCAGAGTGTTGGCAGCAACTCACTTTGCGTCCATTCCTGCACTGCCTCGTCCGCATTTGCAGGGCGAGTGCCTGCTGATGAGCCGCCTGGCGGGAGTGCGGCCAAGGATAGCGGGGGACAACTCCCTCAAACGAGTCTTTGGCGTGCTCGACATGAACGACCTTCCGAAGCTGTCGCCGCCACCCTCCCCCCGCCCGCCGCCGCCCTCCCRACCCGCACCGCCGCCGCCTGAGCCACCGATCAGTGTTGCCCTGGACATTGGCATTGGCGGCACCAGCAAGCAGCAATTTGGGCCGGCCAAGCAGACCCATGTGGAAAAAGTGCTGGAGCAGAACAGCGGAGGTGCGCAGGGGTTGATCATATNGTNGCNNACACGGGGGCGCCTTGCCGTCCCRTGCAAACCCAGGTGGCGTACCTGCTGTGCAGGCATGCAGCCTTACATGCTTGTCGTGCATTCCAACCTAGCAGTCTACAAGCTGCAAATCCCTGGAGTCTTGTGCTCAGAAGCTGCCGCCCCGCCTGCCGCCTTCCCTTGCCATGCGCAGGTGGTGCAACCGCCAGCATCGTCAGCATCAACAATGTCGCCACTGTCAAGTTTGGCCAGCAGCGCAGCTTGCTTGCCAGCGGCATTCTGATCCGGACGCGGCTGCTGTTTCCCAAGCGTGAAGCGGCCAAGGCCTGGCAGTTTGCCCGAGCAGTGGCAGCGGGCGGCAAGGGCACAGCCTGGGTCAAGCAGATTAGCCCCAACGCGGCAGTGGACTGCACCAGTGTGACAGTGCAGGGACAGCGGGTACTGCTGCCGCCGCCGCCTTCGCCAATGCCACCACCACCACAGCGGTCGCCGCCGCCGCCAGTGCAGCCGCCGCCGCCACCGCGCGGCACCAACAGCGGCAGCGGCGGGCGTGCCGGCGGCGGCGGCCGGCCCGGAGGGGGCAGCGTGCGGCCGGTGCAGGGCAGGTCGGCAATGGAGGTTGAGGCGTCGGCAGCACTGTCCGCCGCCCCCTGTGCCAGCGTGTTCTTCTCGCTGCCCAAGTGAGCACTGGATGGTTGTTGGCTGGGTTTGCTGATCTGGCTTTGGGCTGTCCAGGCAGTGGGCGGTGTGTGATGCACACTCGCAATGCATGGCTGTTGAACATGCCACCTGCCCTTGTTGAAAACCGGTTCACTCACCCACCCACCGCCCCATGAACACCCCACCCCATCGCAGGCTGCTGGTGGCAGGCACGCCGCACCTGGCTGCCTTCAGCGACGCTAGCCCCGATGCCAACGCCGCATGGGCACGGGCCTACTGCCAGCAGCGCAATGCCAGCTTTGGAGCGGCAGGCACCGTGCGGCGCGGCATGCTGCCACCTGCGCTGGCTGGCCATGCTGCAGCTGTGCTCACGTATTCGCCCGCCGACGGCCGCACGTGCATCGGCAGCGACTGCCCCTTTGTGGCGGTGGTTGAGTGCGTGCCTGCGGGTGCAGAGCCCTGCACTGGGGACGAGCAGGGCAACGTGGGGTGAGTGGGCTAGAGTGGAGTGCACTGAGTGGTAGGGGCATTAGAGCACTAAAACTGCATGCACGCTGCAGTGTGCTGCAGGTAGTGCTCAGGCGTGCGTCCATCCTTGCGCGGCGCTGATGCCACCTGTCTTAACCCCCACCAACACTGCTGCAGCGTGGGCAACACGGGGTGGCACAATGTGGGCCACTACAACGCCGGCTCCAACAACCTTGGCAGCCGCAACAGCGGCAGCGGCAACATGGGAGACATGAATGCGGGTGGGTGGCTGGGCAAGCAGAGTTGGTGCTTGATGTGCAGTGGCTGCGGGCTTGCTGCATGCGGCTGTCCATCCCAAGCCATCTGCACTGCGCTGTGGTGTGCATGTCCTGCTGCGCTGCACAGCAGCGCATACAACAACCACGCCTGCCAACCACRCCCCACCACCCCCGCCCTCGGCCGCCCTGCCCCTGCAGCCTCCGGCTGCGTGGGCAGCTACAACAGCGCCGATGGCTKCTTTGGGTTTGAGGGCAGCGGCTCGCTGGTGGCGCCCGCGCTGCYGCYYCATTTGTAGATGCCTCAGGACAACCAGCCAAGCAATGAACATGCGATGGCCTTTCTGCTGCCTCGTTGTTTGCTTTTGCTTTCAGATTTGCAACGCAACCGTTCTGCCACTGCAATCCCCCATGGCTTCGTGAACCACCCTTGACAACGCTGCACGAACGACATATTCTGCCTGAATACCCTTGAGCACTCTCTTTCACCACCTTTTTCGCCACGCTTCCTGTGCCGCATGAACACTAAATTCCGATGCGCAGCGGCGGTGTGGCGCAATGCCTTTGCCGCACCAATGCAGTTTTCGATCCCATTTGCCATGCGCATGCGCCATGAGCGAGCCCCCAAACAAACAATCTTTCATTCTTTTTCCAACCCAGAACCCTCACGCGCATTTTCGTTTGTGTGCCTGTGCCCAGTCGACTGCATTTGGTAACTTGCCGCCCAGTGATGGTGAACAGACACGGTGGCGCATCAAGCATCAAGGGAATTTTTGCATCCGCAGCAAGTAGGCAGAGTGTGCGAATGTCGGCATCTGGACGGCATGTTGTGCGTAGCAGCGAAAAGCTTAGCTCGCGGGCGACGGTCCGCATTCCACTGTGTGCACCCATCCCCAAGGCTGTTGCTGAGAATGAGCTGTGATGCAATACGTCACAATGAAGTGCGTTCCAGACATCCACACTGACATANTAATGGCAATCAGGTGTACCGACGGCCTTGATGTGTAGCAGCATGGCTGGAGCAGCGGTGGCGCCACAGGCACTGCACGGGTACGGCACGGGCGAGCACTCCAGCTTGCAGGGCGCCCAGTGCTCGGCGGAACATTGAATTCCGTCACATTCTGAGCAGGGCCAGGCAGACAGGCGGCGCTTTGGGCGACATCGGGCGGGCCCATGTTGCCAGGCTGGGCGGGGTGAACGGACCTTCAAGCTTGGGCGGCCTGCTGCCCTTCCAAGCGCATCAACGAACAGTTCCGAGCAGCCAGGAGCGTCTTGACGGCTCGCAGGCGTTCAAAGGGACCGGGCAGCTCCTTGACAGCCGCACTGGCGGGGGCACAGCGGGCCAAACGGGATCATGGCGCTGCGTAGTGTCGATGACGTGTATGCAGGTGCGCAGGAGGGGCCGATGGCCGCGGGCACGGGGGCTGCCCGCACCTGGCGCGCTGCAGCGCCCTCCCCGCCGCTGCTGCCGGCTCCGGGCAACTGCTGGAGCGGTTTGGGCGCCTGCAAGCTGCCCGGCTGCTGCTCCCGCCTGCCTGCTCGCCAGCGGAGCATGGCTGTGGGCGCGCCGTGCCATCAGGCCCATTGGGAGATACTGAAGCCGCTGCGACAGGCCGCGGAGGCATCGCCGCGCCTGCGGAGGCAGGCCGCCTGCCGACGCGGTCACGCGCGCCGCACGCCTCTGCCTGCACGGCCATCGTCTCACCTTGTCCACTGGCCCCTTGCTGTGTGGTGCAGACTTTGTGGGCCGGCGGCGAGGCCTGATCAAGGCCCTCACTGTCGAGGTGCGCCAGGCGGCAGGCTCCGCCGCTTGCAGGGCTTGTGACGCTACCCGCTGCTGAAATGCGCTGCTGGCTGCTGCACGATGCCTGCAATCGCTCACTTCTAGAGTAGGCTTGCCCTGTTGCTGACTGCATTTCTATGCAAGGCCTCACCACCTGCAGGCGGACGCATTCTATGAGCAGTGCGACCCCAACAAAGAGAACCTGTGCCTCTACGGCTACGCAGACGGCACATGGGAGGTGCGAGCAAGCATTCTATGAACACGTTGTGGCAGCCAACATGCGAACATGCAGCGCAGCGTAGCAGCAGCACGGCATGCGGTGTACAATGACACCCCTACATTGACAAAGGCGCAAGGTGCTGCTGGCGCTCCCTGCCGCGGCTGGTGCTCCCTGCCGCGGCTGGCGCTTCTGGTGGTTGCGGCAAGCCGCGCATGCCGCTGCGTCCGGCGAAGTGGGTCAAATGCCTGCCTTGATTGATGTGCGCATGGCTGCGATTATTAACCGCAGGTGGCCCAGCCGTGCGAGGAGGTGCCTCCCGAGCTGCCGGAGCCCACCCTGGGCATCAACTTTGCGCGCGACGGTGGGTGCATGTTGGCTGATGGAACACACCAAGTTTTGCACCTGGTTGTGTGTGATTGTATGGTGCAGCTGGTCTGACCCTCGGCATCAGCTTCGTTTGCCATGGGCAGGACAGCTGCTGGGCCGTATGCCGCTGCCGCATTGCTGCCCTGCCGCCACTGTGCGCAAGCCAGCCAGCTGCCTGCCGCTCCTCTCCTCCTCCTGCTCCTGAGCCGCTTTCGCTGCTGTGCTGCCCCGCCCCCTGCAGGCATGCGGAAAGAGGAGTGGCTGTGCCTGGTGGCGGTGCACGCAGACTGCTGGCTGGTGAGCAGCGGGCAGAGGCTCTGCCTGAGCACAGTGGCTAGTTGCGGCTGGGTGGATGGGGTGGTGACATGGCTCCGGCCACGCGGATCAGCATGTATCGTTTCAGCCAAGCATGGAGGTTTAAGCTGCCTGCCCCCTTTCTGTCATTCCACATTTTCCGCGCAGATGGCCACCACCTTTTACAACGCGGCCAAGCTGGACCAGAAGGGCCGGCAGCGGCTCTTCGACGAGGTGCGGCTGGGGCTCCTGTTTGACCAGTTTTTCGATATTTCATGTTGGACACCTGGCAGGCGCTCTTTGAGGCCCGTGTTAATCTCGCTGCGCCCCTGTGCCTGCATGGCTGCCGCCTTCCTCAACTCACCCTGTCGCAGCCAACTGCCAGCCCACCGTAATTTGCTGCCGGGTGCCATAATTCTGCCGCAGATCAACGCGCTGCCAACTGTGTACGAGCTGGTGAGCGGGCGCGCGCAGGGCGTGGCGGCGGCCGAGGCCAAGGCAGCGCGCGTGGTGAGCTCCTGCTTGTTTTGGTGTTGTGCATGGCTGCTGCTGCTGCTGCTGGTTTTGCAGCTGGTTTTGTTTTGCTGCTGTGTCTGACAAGGGCATGCTTCCGTGAGCATGCCTGCTGCCGCCGGCTGTGCATTGAGTCGCCGTATGAGCTGTGCTGCCGTTCTGCGCCCACTGCCAAGCTGTAAGGCTCAACCAGGGTTCATCTTTCGCCCCCTTTTTGTGCAGCTGGAGGCGGAGCAGGACGAGGAGGAGGAGGAGATCCATCTGCCCTTGCATTACCTGGTTGATTGTGTGCTGATCTTTGGTTTGTTTCGCTCCTTCTTCAATGCAGCTGGAGGCGGAGCAGGAGGAGGAGGAGGAGGAGGAGCCTTCAGCAGCCTGCTTCCCTCTCTCTCAGTCTGCCCAACTGACCACTGACCCGATGGTCTCCTAATTTTGGTATTTTTTGCAGCTGGAGGCGGAGCAGGACGAGGAGGAAGAGGAGGAGCCGTCGGGCAGCCAGAGCGACGATGCCTGCCCAAACTGCGGCCACAAGTACCGGTGAGCGAGAAGGGGGGCAAAGGATTGCGAGGAGCGGATTGCGAGGCACGAGCGGATTTCGGCCGCTTCCGCACAACTCAATGCCTGCATCGCTTGCATCCGCGCCGTGCTCTTCGTGTTCCAATTGCTGATTGCCGTCTGAGAGAACAGCGTGCCCTCCTCGCTCGATCCCGCAGCTCTGGCGAGTTTTGGATCCAGTGCGACAGCTGCGACCGCTGGTTTGACGGCCAGGTACGTGCTGCCTGTCTGAACTCTGCATGTGCATGTGTCAACCTCATGCTAAGTCCTGCCCTCCAGTCCCTAACACCTGCCTGCCTGGCTGCCTGCCCCCGCCCCGCCCTGCCACAGTGCGTGCGCATGACCGCGAAGCTTGCGGAGCAGCAGCCGCAGTGGAAGTGCCCGCTGTGCTGAGGCGCGTGTGTTTGGCATTTGCGCTCGCCATGCCGTCTCCGGCTGGCACAGCTACTTCTCCTCTGCACCCCCATGCACACACCCCACTGCCTGGTGCAGCGCCCTTGCTGCCCGCGCCCCAACCCTGACCGTCCTGCTGTCTGTGCCACCCGCACACCTCTCGCTTGTGCTGACTCTCCCTCTTCCCTTCTCGTGTTGACCGCACCGCAACCGCTGGCCGCCCTTGCCAAGGCGCCCGGCCACTCGCGCCTGTACCCCCCAACCCCTCCTCGCCCAGCTCTGCAAATGTATTGAACCTCCCCCCTTTGATGCCTGTCCGCGCTCCCATGGGTGTTCAGCACCATTTAACACACCACGCATGCACGTGGTGGCAGTGGAGGCTGGGGCAGCGCCACAGCGGCGGCACGTCGGCCAATGTGCAGTGGTATGCATGCGGCCTGTCGTCGTTCGATTGCATTCTACCATATCTCTGGCTTGCTTTTCACTGCCCAGGCTGAGCCAAACGTGTGCAGCTGAGACGTTCACGCCTTGAAAACCCCATTGCCTGCACCATCGCGCGCAATTTCTCTGCAATCGCACTCTGCGATCGGTGATCAGTGCTTCAGGGAGCAGAAAGCGGCTCGCGGCAGCAGGATGGCGGCGACCGAGGAGGTGCTGCGCTTTGAGGACTTCCCCGGCCACTCCCTCACCGTCATGCTGTTCAAGGACGTCGCCAACAGCAAGTGAGTGCATGCGAAGTCTGCGCCCGACGCGCGGTGGGAGGGCAGCCACCGCTGGCTGCTGCTGCCGCTAGCTGCTGCTAAACCTCTCCCCACTGCTGTCCGCACATTGCTCCTCCCGCCGCCGCAGGGAGCTGAAAGACACCGTCCAGGCAGGCTCGCTCTCGCCAGAGTGCGCCCTGGTCAACGCCGCCCTGGTGTCGGACCTCCTCGTGCTGCACGCCGCAGCGTACAAAGCGCTGGCGGCGGCACAGCGGGGCGAGCTGCGCACACGATCGCTGCATGCTGAGCTGGTGTTCAGCCTATCTGGGTCCAAGCATGTGAGTGGGAGGGGCATGGCCGGAACCTTGAAGTGTGCCATCGTCGGTTGGTCTTTCAGTGGATCAACATGCAGCTGCAGCGAGGGCAGCCTAACTGCAAGTGCACAGCAGGGCTTGCGTTGCCGTCGTGCTGCCCCTGCTGCTGCATGATTTGAGCTGGGAATTGTGTCGCCTCCTCAATCTACTGATGCATGCAGATAGCGGAGACGCTCAGTCGGTACGGCATCAACCCAGACTGCAGGCAAGCACGCTGCATTGCCCTGCTGTTTGATGCTCAGAGGAGAGCCGCAGGGCCTGTCTCGTTCAGGTGCTTGTTTATGCTGGGCAGTGTCAGCTTGGCCTCCGCGGTAGGATTGGTATGAAAGAGTCCCATGCAGCAGCTGTGCATCCCACACTGCAGCCATACTTTCCATCCTCTGGCCGCAGGCACGTGCTGGCGGCGCGGTTTGATGCCACGCCAGAAGAGGTGCAGCAGATGCGGGGGCTGGTGGCCGGCAGCCCGGCGCCGCTGGCAGGTGGGCCCCGGCTAAGCGTTGCTGGGCATTGGGCAGGTGCTGATAACTTCCGGGCATCAATGCCAGCCGCTGAGCCGGGAGTTGCCGCACATGCCGCTGCCGCCTGTCCCGCCGCCTCTTCTTATCACTACTCCACCCCTGCCCTGCCATCTCCACCATCTGCAGAGCTGCCATCCTTGGCGGAGCAGCAGCTGCTGAAGAAGCACCTGAAGCTCTCACAAGAGGAGCTGGCAATCGGCAGCCTGGCAGACGCGCAGCTGATGCGCATCGCGGCCCGCGACTGCTGATGTTCATGTCGACTGTTGATTGTAGCCGTGCGGAGCTCCTGCATGTACACTGACCCGGCTGCCCACTGCTGCACTGAACCAAACTGCGTACCACCGTGCCAAACCCACTGCCGTCTGCACCTCCTAGCCAACTGATACATTGCTGGGCTGACATCCTGCCGCTCACTGGCGTTGGCAATTACACATGCGTATGCAGCGCAGCACGCCTGCAACAAGGCAAAAAAGCACGGTGTGCCATGAATCAAGTCTGGGGCCCGGCTTGCCATACAGGTGGGCAAGCCACAACAAAGGGGTAATAGGACGAACGACAACGATACGCAAACGGGGACAGGGTAGAAAGCGGCTTGAGGGGCATGCGCAAGCAAGCCTTGCGGCGGGCAGTAGCAAGGGGGTTGGACAAACACGGTGTGGGAATGGAGGAAAGAAGGGGGCAGGTGGGTGTGGGTTAAATTGCAGAAGGGGCCAAAAGACTTGGGGCGATGCCGAGAATTATGAGCGGAAGCGGTTAGGGGGAAAAGGGGAGGAAAAGGCTGAGGCCGGGTGAATAACTCAGGAATTAGGCAAGTTGAGACGGGTGCTCCGTTTTTCAGGCGACAAACAGGCATGGTGGGCCAAATGGGAAACAGCTTCTAGATAGGCATTGGCTCTGGGCCGGCACGGGCCCAGGAAGAGAGAGATCTTTCGGTGATAGGCATTGGCTCTGGGCCGGCACGGGCCCAGGTACGGAAGTGGAAAAAGAGGGAAAACTTGCGCTAGAACAAAGGGCGTGAAATGTGGTGAGCTGTGCGACGGACAGCTGGCTGCTCCTGCTGCCGCTGCTGCTGCTATCGCTGCAGCGCGGGCGCCACCAGCGAGCCGCTGCCCTCAAACCCAAAGGAGCCATCGGCGCTGTTGTAGCTGCCCACGCAGCCGGAGGCTGCAGGGGCAGGGTGGCCGAGGGTGGCGGGGTGAAGGGTGCTTGGCAGGCATGGTATGTGATGCGCAGTGTTTCAAAGCGCAGCAGGACATGCACAGCACAGCGCAGCACGGCTGGCTTGGGATGGACAGCCGCATGCAGCAGTGCGCCGCCACCGCACACCATCCATCCCTGCTTGCCCAGCCACCCACCTGCATTCATGTCTCCCATGTTGCCGCTGCCGCTGTTGCGGCTGCCAAGGTTGTTGGAGCCGGCGTTGTAGTGGCCCACATTGTGCCACCCTGTGTTGCCCACGCTGCAGCAGGGTTGTTGGGAGGTTAAGAAAGAATGGCATCAGAGCCGTGCAAGGATGGACGCACGCCTGAGAATTAACGGCAGCACACCGCAACGTGCATGCAGTTTTACTGCTCCAACGCCCCTACCAATTCAGTGCAKRMCCACTCTAGCCCACTCACCCCACGTTGCCCTGCTCGTCCGCAGTGCAGGGCTCTGCACCCGCAGGCACACACTCAACCACAGCCACAAAGGGACAGTCACTGCCGATGCAAGTGCGGCCATCGGCGGGCGAATACGTGAGCACAGCTGCAGCATGGCCAGCCAGCGCAGGRGGCAGCATGCCGCGCCGCACGGTGCCTGCTGCTCCAAAGCTGGKGTTGCGCTGCTGGCAGTAGGCCCGRGCCCATGCGGCYTTGGCCTCGGGYCTGGCGTCGCTGAAGGCAGCCAGGTGCGGCGCGCCTGCCACCAGCAGCCTGCGAAGGAGTTGAGGATTCGGTGGAGCGGCGGCTGGTGAGTGAACCGGTTTTGAACAAGGGCAGGTGGCATGTTCAACAGCCATGCATTGCYAGTGTGCATCAAAATACATTGACAATGCCTGGACAGCCCAAAGCCAGATCAGCAAACAACCAAGAACCATCCAGTGCTCACTTGGGCAGCGAGAAGAACACACTGGCACAGGGGGCGGCCACCAGGGCTGCTGCCACCTCAACCTCCATTGCCGACCTGCCCTGCACCGGCCGCACACTGCCGGGCCGCCCGCCGTTGCCGGCACGCCCTCCGCTGCCGCTGTTGGTGCCGCGCGGTGGCGGCGGCGGCTGCACTGGCGGCGGCGGCGACGGCTGCGGCGGCGGTGGCATCGGCGATGGCGGCGGTGGCAGCAGCACCTGCTGCCCTTGCACAGTCACGCTGGCGCAGTCCACTGCCGCGTTGGGGCTGATCTGCTTGACCCAGGCCGTGCCCTGGCCGCACGCCGCAACTGCCCGGGCAAACTGCCAGGCTTTGGCCGCCTCGCGCTTGGGATAGAGCAGCCGCGTGCGCACCAAAATGCCGCCGGCCACCCGGCTGGGAGTAGGGATGAATCTGACGGTGGAGACGTCAGTCACGCTGAGGATGCTGGCCTTGGCGCTGCCTGCATGGAGCAAGTGGGAGAGGGGGCAGGCGGCTGGCATTGAGTAACAATGCATATCACCAGCTTGGATTGCACGCCAGCATGCGGCTGAGGTGCAGAGAGCGTGTGCAGCATAGCATGCATGTGATGCCTATTCCAAGCATGATTAGCCCAGGGAAGGACAGCGCACGCTGCTGCGCTGCGCAGGGCTCCCTGTGTTCCTCCACAGCTCTCACGATCCCCCTGCGCACCTCCGCTGTTGCGCTCCAGCACGCTGCGCAGCTGCGCCTGCCTGGGCGGCCCATACTGCTGCTTGCTGGCGCCCACGACTCCCAGCACAAAGGACAAGACCACCGGCGCTTCAGGCGGAGGCGGCCCGGGGGGCGGCGGCGGCGACGGCGANGGCGGCGSCGGCYSCRAAGATCCCAAACGCCAAGTCCATCCTTCCGAAGGATGAGCCAACGATCTGGCACGAGGCGGCGGGCACGCTGCCGGCGCTGGCAGCACCCACAGAGGAGGCGGCGCCGGAGCTGGTGGCGGCCAAGCGCAAGCAGGCGGAGCGCCTGCTGCTGGTGGAGGAGCAGGTGGGAACCAGGGCTGCAATTTTAGCTGTTGCTTTGGCCCTGAGTTTCACTGTGAACTACAACTCGATGAGTCGAGCTGCTGCCTCTTGGCTGCGCCATTCCCCGCTTGATCGGCTGCCCTAAGCCGGCTGTGCCTTGCCTTGCGAGCAGCTCCCCACTGAGCATTTCTCCGGCGCCAGCACTCCCAAACGGGTAGCTCCCCCAGCAGCTCAGCTTTCTTTACGGAGGGCGGCTGCTGGGGGGCGGCTGTGACCCGCGGGGATCCGTCGAGGCGCCCAGAGCACACCCCACGGCCTCAATTAATTCCGCCCCCGGTTGCCGCTGCCGCGGGCGGGCCGCAAGAGCCCGACATTCTACATTGCCGCTTGCAATATCGCATCCCTGCTCGCTGCTGCTGCGTACACTTGCTGCACTTCTCGCCGACTCGTTGCTGACACAAACTGCTGCCCTGGCCCTGCTTCCCTGGCCGCCTCGCAACAAGCCAAAGCGTCCTTGCTTTTCCTGCCCACCCTGCCTGCTCGAATGCCCCCAGCTGCCTCCTCACCTGCCCTCTCCGTCTGTCTGCCACCCGCCTGCTCTGTGCCCAGGCCTTCGAGCAGAACATGGGCCGCCGCTCCTCAGCTGATGCCAAGTGGCTGCAGCAGGTACGCGTCCTGCTCTTCAAGCTGTGTTATTGGAGGGGCTTTACACCAGCTGTGTAGCAAGGTTGTTGCATTTGCTAGCTGTGCTTGGCAGATGCCAAGTGGCTGCAGCAGGTGCGCTTCCCAAGGCCTGGCTGTGCGCAGGGTAAACATGCTTTGCCTTGCCGCTGCTCGGCAGCATCGGCCCTTGTTGACAGTGTGCTTGGCCGTCGAATGCGCAGTGCTGCAGCTGCCAGGTGGGGGCCATTGGCAGCCATTGTCCTATCTCTGATCGCCGCGCTCGCCTGCCTCCCTGCCTGTCCTGCAGGTGCGGCGCAGCGGTACCACCGCGGATCGCGTGGCAGCGATGTCTGTGCTGCTGCAGGACGGGGCAGTGGCCAACCTGCCCTCGCTCGATGGCCTGCTGGCCATGGTCAGCAAGAAGGGAGGTGAGGCCAATCAATGTTGTACTTGCTGTGAGGTTGCAGGTTGGGTGGTTAGGTCATTATTGACAGATCTGCCCTCGCTCGATGGGCTGCTGGCCATGGTCAGTAAGAAGGGAGGGGAGGCCACGTCTGGTATCCCTTGGCTCTCTAGCGTGCTTGCTTGCCCTGCCAGGCCTGGGATGGCTCGGCTGCAGCTGTTCAACATATCCTGGACTCATCATAAACTCACGTGCTGCCACCTGACATGCCTTGCTGCCTGCTTGCTTGTTTATCTATAGGCGCCCGCGCTGTGGTGGGCAGCGCGATGGACGCCCTTAAGGAGCTGTTCACCACCGTGCTGCTGCCCAACCGCAAGCTGCGGTGAGCTGTATGAAGCTCCCCTGCCGTCCAGGCGGCTGCAGCTTGCAAAGTTAACACGAAGTTAGCTGCTTGCACCAGGCACTCGAACTGACTCCCGGCATACACGATCAATCACCTTCCAGGTTCTTTGAGCAGCAGCCGCTGGACAAGGTTGAAGCAGGCAGGGAGGGCGAGCGCCGCCTGCTCTACTGGCTGGTGGAGGACGGCGTCAAGAAGCGGTGCGCATGCACTTTGAGTTGGTCTTTTTTGAAACTTGAAGTGTTGAAGCTTCAAATGTTTGGAAAAGCGGCTCGGCTTTTGAAGCCATCCTAGGCAGAAACTTGCTGAACCCCAGCTCAAATCTATGCGCCTTTCATGTTCCCGGCTGCAGCTACGCCACATATGTGGACGCGCTGGAGGCCTGCTCGCGCGACAACCTGGAGTATGTGAAGGACCGCGCGGTCAAGGCGCTGTTTGAGCTGCTCAGCGCCAAGCCGGAGCAGGTAAGGGTGCTAACACGAGCTGGCTTTGAGTGCACGCTTGCGTGCTGCTGCGTGGCTTGGAGGTGGAGGTGCTGTTTGGTCTGCTGAGCGCCGTGCGTCAACAGCCTCTCACTGCTGTTGTTCTGATGCAATGCAGGAGGCGCGTCTCCTGTCGGCCCTCGTGAACAAGCTGGGTGATCCCGACCGCAAGCTGGCATCCAAGGTGAACCATGTGGCTCGCTCAGCAGTGCTGCCATGCTTGCCTCTCGGCTAGCCCATCAACATTGGCAGCCAGCCCAGAAGAGCCTCAGCAGCTCAGCAGCTCGCAAGGCTTGCTCCTGCACCCTTTGCCAAGTCGCACTGGAAGCATAGCACTAAGGCAGTTTCATGCATCCCACCTGCGATTCCTTATTTCCTCAAACTCTACCTCCTGACACACAGGTGGGCTACCTCCTTACGCGCCTGCTGGCGGAGCACCCGGGCATNGAGCGTGCCGGTGGTGCGCGAGGTGGAGNCGCTTCATGTTTCGGTGAGCATGACTACTTTCGTTTTCTCGTTTGTCTCAAAGGCACNATGNCANGGCTGCGCATGTCGTGCTNGGCAGCCCTGCAGTTGCCTGCGCTNGTCACTGTCGNCAGCTGCTGTTGGCTGCGCCTGCACNTCAACGCCACATTCTCATCCCCCTGTCCCTTGCTTGCAGGCCGGGGCTGCAGGAACGTGCGCGGTACTACGCCGTGGTGTACCTCAACCAAATGGTCCTGAACCACAAGCAGCAGGCGCAGGCGGCAGGTGCGCGGCAGCAGCTAGAAATGGGAGCATTGCTGTGGTGCACTCGGCACTGCTTGGTGTCTTGCCTTGCCCCCGAGCCCTGCAACTGGTGCTTGTCCCATCCATTCCTTTCTTTCCTTGCTGTACACGCCACCCGCCTCCATCCGCATTCCCTCCTGGCAGCTCCCTGGCCTGCCGCCTCATCAACGTCTACTTCGCTGCTGTGCAGGCCTACTTTTAGCCTGGTTTCATCCAAATCTGTCCGTTCAACCCTTTGCCCTTTGCAGCTGGCGGTTCTCTGGCCCGCCGCCTGATTGACGTCTACTTCACCGTCTTCAAAATGGTGCTGGACGGAAAGATTGGCACTGCGGCGCAGGTAAACTCACCCCAAAGCTGCCTGCTGTTGCTGCCGGCTGCTGGACGGCTGCACATAGCCCTGCACGACAAGGGCGGCCCCACAGCATCTGTCTTGCACCTCACTGGGCCGCTGCGTTCTCTGCCCTCCCGCTCCGCAGCTGGCCAAGGCCCAGGCTGACAAGGCGGCAGAAGCGGCAGCCAAGCGCAAGAAGGGAGAAGCAGCCAAGGTGTGTGGGAAGTGAAATTGAGATGCGGTTGCCGTCTTGCAAGCTGTGAAATGTGGTGCCTTGGCATCTTTCGCACTGCTTTTTGCACTGCTGATCGTCTGCTACCCCTACAGCGCCTGGCAACCTCGGCTGAGTGTGAGCTCCTGCCCCTACTTATGCTCTTTCCAGGCCCGCGCCGCGGACCAGGCGCGGCTGGCTGTATCCGACTCGACCTTTTCACAGCAGCTAACCCTCATGAAGCCTCTGCTACCCTCCCCTTCCAGGCTCGCGCAGCGGAGGAGGCGCGGCAAAAGGCGGCGGCCGCCGCGGCCGCCACCGGCCAGCAGGGCAGCGGGGAGATGGACAGCCGCATGCTGTCGGCGCTCATTACTGGTGCGAAAGTTGCACAGCGGGTACTAACTGCTTGGTTGGCTCCTTGGGTGGCTGGATGAGCTCCTTTTCTGGCACATAACTAAACGGTTTGCTGCTCTTATCTTGCACAATATCCCCTGAGCGTGCGTGTGTGCTTGCCGCGCGTCCCTGCAGGCGTGCGCCGCGCCTTCCCGTATGTGCCGGCCGATGAGGTGGAACCGCTGATTGAGGCGCATGCAGGTGGGCGGTTAGAAAGCTTTCAACCGCTTGGTTGTTGTATACCAGTTGATGGANTACACATTTGCTGGCCGATGAGGTGGAGCCGTTGATTGAGGCGCACGCAGGTGGGTATTTACAGCGCTTTCAAGCATTTTATATTCTAGATAGTTGATAAATGCGCATTTGCTGGCCGATGAGGTGGAGCCACTGATTGAGGCGCACGCAGGTGGGTGTTCACTACCTAAGGGTGCGATTGATTGGTGTTTCACTAGCAATTTTGTGTGCGCCTCGTGCACGCCTGCTCGTTTGCACCGCAACTTGAGCGCTGCTGGTGCTGCTGCTGCTGGTGATGATGATGAGATTTATTCACACACTCACCCCTCTCAACCACAACCCGCAGATGCCCTCTTCCGCCTGGTCCACGCCCGGTCCTTTGGCGTGGCCACTCAGGCCCTGCTGCTGCTCTTCCAGCTGATGAGCTCCCGGTCGACCGTCAGCGACCGCTTCTACCGGTGGGTGATACAGTCGAGCTTAAGTTGGGCCCATTTCATGCCCAAGTTTGTAGCTGTGCGTGCCTGCTGCTGTTTCAGCTGGTGGGCTACCCGTCAACGTTACCGGCAATCCCACATTCCATTCCTTCTTTGCCTACCCCACCCCTCTGTATTGCAGGGCGCTCTACGCCGTGCTGGGCAGCCCGGAGCTGTATCGCTCCACCAAGTCACCCATGTTCCTGTCCCTGCTGTTCAAGGTGCGCTGTGCTGCGCTGTGCTGTGCGTGCTGCACATGCTGTGCTGCAAAACACTGGCCTCTTCAATGTCTGTGTCCCGCCAGCCTAGCGCCGCTGCCAAACAATTCCCAGTACTTTCAGTGCGTCCATGCTGCACACTCCTTTTCCGCACACCTCAAATGCGTGCCGCTCGCTTCCATTGGCACGCTCTGCCACCTGCACCGCCTGGCGTCTGCTGTTGGCGCGCCCGCATGCCATGGCGCGCCGACTAGGAAAACACAGGCCAGAGCAGAGCCCAGCCGGCGTTCTGCTAGAGCGGCCGCGCGGCAGCCCCCGCCGGACCGTGTAAAAACCCGCCGGCACATTTTTTTACAACTCTTGCCACCACCTCGACTCGTTACAAAGTTGCCCAAGCTTGCTCAACTTCCTCGGCTGCAACGGGCTCCTCTCCACGCAACCACACACTGCGCTCGCTCTTTTCTTGCAGTCTGCCCCCATCCAACCTCCAGCCTCTGCTGCCCTGCTCCTTGCTCAACCGCTGGCCTGCCTGCCCTGCCCTGCTCAGGCCATCAAGGCAGACGTGTCGGCCAAGCGCACCGCGGCCTTTGCCAAGCGCATGCTGCAGGTGGGTGGGCAGTGGGCGGTTGGTTGGGCAGCATGGGCGGTTGCAGAGGCTGCACGTCGGCGGCATGCCCGGTCGGCTAGGATGCCAGCGTGATGTTTTGCTTGCTGCACTCACTCCCTTGCGGATCTGCCCATTAATTCGATACCCTGTCTGCCAACGCTTCTCCTGGATCCGCAGGTGGCTCAGGAGTCGCCCGCCCATTTTGCCTGCGGCTGCCTGCTGCTCACCTCCGAGCTGCTCAAGGTGAGGGCGCATTTTGTGAAGGCGGATGCATGTTACTGCTGCGTTTGATGTTCGTTCGAGCTCTCACACCTGGCCACTGCGTGTTGCACCCCCCAGCCATTTTACAGCTCTCACGACGACCGCCTAGAGTGTCCCCCGC
>JADXDR010000063.1:348525-364575 GCA_025026875.1 Chlorella ohadii | reverse complement strand
CGGGCGTCGGCGGCAGGGTGCAGCAAGTGCGCTGACCCCCATGGCGATCGGCATCTAGCCTTTGCAGTGGCTCCTGGTTGTAACCACGCCGCCCCAACACTTGCTCTGGCCAGCAGGCGGGCAGGGAGGAGCTGCACAGGGGTCGCCAGGGCTGGCCAGGAAGGAGCGCCGGCGGCGGCCGGCGGCGCTAAGTGCTGGGCAACACAGGGCTGGGCAGCCCTGGTCAGGAGCCAGCCCTTAGTCGCCGGGCGGCACACTGCTGGTCAGCCCTGGCCAGCCCTGCAGCTTGGCCCAGATGCAAAGGCCGTTGTGATAGCCTCCCAGTGGCCGAGCAGAACCCTTGCTCGTCCATGGTGCCTGGGAGGCTGCCTGCGCTTTCTGTGTGAACTAGGACACGATCCAGCGGTGGATCAGCGCATCGTGCAGCCCTCAACGACGCGCTCATGCGCCCTCCGAGCTGGACCCACGTGCTGGTCCTCTCTAGACCGCCCCTCGCCCCCTCCCGACACTCTGCAACCTCTAACAGTTCCTCAATTGACAGCCCGCACAGCTTGGTAATCCCCTGCGGGACCTGAGTCCACGCCCTCTTGCTGCCTCCCGCGCCACACAGCAGCCAACCAGCGACGTCCCCGTACGTGTTCATCAAGTGCCCGCGCCCGCACCAGCGCCGCACAGCCGCCACCCGCCACCGCCGCTCCCCACCGCCGCCGCCACCGCTCCCTCCTGCCGCTCCGGCGGCGAGATGCTGCTGGGCGTCTACATCGGACTAGGAGCCTTCCTCGCCTGCCTTCTGCCCGGCTGCATGTGCTTCTTCAACGCCCGGCGGTACGCCGCCGAGCGGGATGCCCGCGTCCGTGACCTCGAGGCGCAGGCGGCACGGGCGGCGGCCGCCGCCGAACGTGGCGATGCGCCGCCGCCGCCGCCGCCCCGGCCAGCACCCACCTCCCAGCCGCGCCTCAGCCGCGACTCGCTGCGGGCCCCGCTGCTGGACACCATTTCTGAGGATGCATCGGATGCAGGGGCGCAGCAGCCGGTGCAGGCATGGGATGAGCTGCCCGCCTGCGTCAAGACTTTCTTGAGCAAGGCGGTGCGAGATGGGCGGCGCTTCAAGTGAGTTGGGTACTTTGGGCAGGCAATGGGACTGCAGGAGGGATCATGACTGGAAACGGGACACAGCAAAGCTGCTGGCTGGTGGGCAAAGGTGCCAGTACCTCTGCTGGCTTGCTGCGCACAAGCTCTGGCAGGCTTGCGCTCAACCTCTGCGCGCACTTTTCAACTCCTCCTTTTTTGTTTTGCAGGATGTTCACGCTGCTGCAGACCGGGCGCATGAAGCTGGACCCTAAGGGAGGCTGGAAGCACACCAACGCGGTGCAGGTACGTGCGAATGCATAACGTGGTGTGCCCATAGACTTGTTGGGCCAAATGGCCCCAGGGGAACCGCAGCGTTTCAGCGCAGCTTCCAAGGCCCTCCTGCACTTTCTTGCGCGCTGGCTCACTCTCACGGTTCAAGCATTTTAACCTCTGCCCTTCCCGCAGCGCGCCTGCGCGCTGGAGCCTGCATTTGTGTGGACCGCCACCGCCAGCCTGGCGCCGCTTGTCACCGTCAAGGGTGCGCCAGCTTCTGGCTGGGACGCTGCTGGCTTGCACTGTGCCAGTATGATTACTTGTAAATGCGACAAGTTTCCAGGGATGGCTTGCACCATGTCAGTTTGATGCTAGATGTAGACGCCCCCAACCTCCTAGCTGCTTCCGATCCACTTTGCAGGCTGCGACAGCCTGGTCAACGGCAGCGGCTACTGCAGCTGGCAGCTGTGGGGCAGCGTGGCGGCGGCGGCGGGCGGCGGGCCAGAGGTGGAGCAGTCGCTGCGCGTGCGCTGGCTGGCGGGTGAGAATGAGATATGTTTTGTCAAAGCTAGTTTAAAATGCTGCTGTAGCGGCGGGCGGCGGGGCTGAAGTGGAGCAGTCGCTGTGCGTGCGCTGGCTGGCGACTGAGAGAGCTGCTGCCTGTGCTGAGTGCCAGCTAGGTTCGGTGTGGGAGCGGCTGCAGTATGATCCTTCACAGCTTCATTTGGAAGCCACCACACACATTCCTTATATGTCCTTGCTCCTATCGCCCTGCAGAGGCGCCCTGCTTCCCACCGGCGCTGCAGCCCAGCCGCTTCCACATCCTAGCCAGACATATCATGCTCTACTGATGTGTTTCCCATTGCCTGATGCCCTGCAGAGGCGCCCTGCTTCCCGCCGGCGCTGCAGCCCAGCCTCTTCCTGCGGTGGGAGGAGGTGAAAGGAGAGCCGCAGCGTGAGTGGCAATCATAGCTATCAAGTGGCTACCTGCTGCTACAGTTGCTGCTTGCTGACCGCCCCTTGGCTGCTACACGCTGGCTGCACTCTGGGGGATGCATGTTGCATTAGCTCCGCCACCGCCAAGGCCGCCCTGCTGCACCCACTCCTCTGCCCTTGCTCACCCCAGCCTCCCTTCCTGCCGCGCTATGCTGTGCTGCAGAGGCGCAGGCGGTGCTGTCGTGGGGCGGCCCCCCTGTGCGGGCCACCTTCACATTCGACCGCTGGGGTCGCGTGGCGCGCTGCAGCTCCCACGACTTCTTGCGGCGCCTGCCGGACGGCAGCTTTGAGCAGGGGGAATGGCAGGTGGCGTACTCGGGCCACATGCTGTTTGGGTGAGCCTGGGAGTGGCTGGGAGGGCATGTTGGCTGCGTTGTGCGCAGGTGGCTTATTCGGGACACAACAGCTGTTTGGGTGAGCCTGGGAGTGGCTGGGAGGGCTTGTTTTGGTTGATTTGTGTGCAAGCGGCCTATGCTGAGCACATGCTGTTTGGGTGAGCCTGGGAGCGGCTGGGTGGGCTTGTCTGCTGATTTGTGTGCAGATGGCTTGCTTGCTCTGGCCACGTGCTGTTTGGGTGAATCTTGGGATAGCTGGCAGGCTGGGCGTTGTTGATGTTTTGGCGGATGGCAGGAGCGCCGATGCACCTCGGCTGAGCATGATGGTCTGTTCCTGGACCACATTGGTTGCCTGCTGCAGCCAGGTGTTTCAAACTGCTCACATGTTAACGCCCGGCCCCGCCCCGCACGCAGGCTCAGCCCGCAGGGCCCCGTCATGCAAGAGGAGATTGCCACACACGCCGGCGTGTTTGTGCCCACAAATGTGGAGGCAGCCTGGGTCATGCCAGACAGCAGCCGCTGGGTGTATGCACAGATGACGGTCAGCAAGGTGACTGCCAGCATTTGATCTGCACTTCGAGGCGCTGTGCAGCGGGCGGGCTGCTCGACCGCCGTGTCCACACCCTTCCAGCCACGCAGCGGCTTGCAGCACACAGCTGCTTGCGTAAGCGAGGGTTTCAGGTGCCGGCTGGCCAGCTAGGGGGCAGGCGTGCCCCCTGTTCGCAATCGATGCTATTCTGCTTTCATGCAGCTACATTTTCGGTTTGCTCCCTTTTTTGCCTTGACATTTTGTGTCGCCTGGGAATCGCCCTCCATGCCTGTGCGTTGCGGACCTTTGTTCTTTTGCACTGCTCTCCAGCACGCCGCTTCGGCGTTGCCTAAACCAGAGGATGTAACATAGCCAGCTCCTTCAGCTTTTGCACAGTCGACAGCACATCCGATGCACACTCTGCGAGAGGTGTTACACGCCATCAGCAGTGCAGCTTGCAGCTTGCAATTACGAGCCGTGGGCAAGCACTGCTACAGACGAAACAACGAAACAGCTCAGCAGATCAGGCCCTGGCCAGGGTCTAGCAAGCCCTCCAGCTTGTGCCGGCAAATGGGGCAGTCCCGGTGTCCGGCCTTCCAGCACTCAGCCGCACAGCCGGCACAGAGCGAGCGGTGGCCGCACGGCACTGCAATCACGGTCGGCTCGTTGTGCAGGCACACACAGCATTCAAGAGCTGCCTCCTCTTCTTGCTCTTGCTGGGGCTGCTGCTGGGGCTGCTGCTCCTGCTGCCGCTGCCGCCTCCATTCCGGCTGCCAAGCTGACACCTGGGGCACTGTTGCCCGCTGCTGCCCCTCTGCTGCCGCAGCTGGCGCAGCTGCTGGCGGCGGTGTGGGCAGCATGGCGGCGAGCACGGCGGCGGGGCGCGCCACGGGCCGCGGTGCACTGGGGGGCAGCATGGCTTGCAGCACCGCAGCCATGGCAGGCTGCTGCTGCTGCTGATGCTGATGCTGCTGCTGCTGATGCTGCTGCTGCTGCTGCTGTGACGCTGGGCCGGCAGACCGCCCTGCCCAGACTGCTGCAGCTGGCAGCGTGGGCGATGCCATTTGTGCCGCGCCCAAGCCCGGCATCACTGGCAGGGCTGGCGTCGCCGGCGGCGTGGCCCTCCCTGCAGCTGCACTGCTGGCAGCTGCCTTGCCAGCCTCAGAGGGAAGCATCTGAGTGAGCATGCTGTGCACGCTGGGCGAAGCTGCTGCTGAGCTGGAAGCACCAGACGCCGCTGTGCTGCCCTGCTGCACTTGCTGCACGTGCTGCGCCTGCTGTTGGTGCAGCGGCCGGTACTGCCGCCGCCCGCCGCCTGGTACAGCCGGCAGCGGCGGCGGCGAGAGCGGGGGTGTCACCTGGGCCGTGGCAGCTGCATATGAGACTGCTGCTGGGCCCCCGGTTGCGCCTGCTGCTGCTGCTGCTGTGCCTGCTGTGGTACCAAGCTGCATGCCGGCCAGGCCTGCCTCGAGTGCAGGCACACTGCCTTGCTCAGCTGCGCCTTGCAACTGCGCTGCCTGCCCAGCTGCTGCCGCATCAGCCGGCTGCTGCCGCCCCCGCTCAGCTGCCTCTTGCTTCTCCCGCCGTTGCCTCGCCTCCTCGAGTGCCGCCTGCCGGGCCGCTGCCAGGGCTGCTGCGGCCGCCTCCTCCTCTGCTGCCGCCCTCCTGGCTGCCTCCTCAGCTGCCACCGCCTGCTGCCGCTGCCGCTCAGCCGCAGCTGCCTCCTCTTCTCGCTGCAGCCTCGCTCGCTCGGCAGCTTCCCGCCGCTGCTGCTCCTGCTGCGCCCGCTCTTCCTCCTGCTGCCGCCTGCGGGCCTCTTCCGCCGCCTGCTGCCGCTTGCGGGCTTCCTCCACCGCCTGCTGCTGCTGCCGCTTCTTGGCTGCTGCCTCCTCTTTCCTCCGCTGCTCCTTGTCCTTGCGCCGCCGCTCAGCCGCCTCCTCTTCTGCCAGCAGCGCTGCGGCTGCCTGCTCCGCCGCAGCAGCTGCCGCCGCCGCTGCTGCCGCTGCAGCTGCTGCCGCGGCTGCTTGCTCATCCTTCTGTTCCCCCTTGTCATCTGTCCTCCCCACCTCAGTGTCTGCTCCTCTCTTGCCTCTCAGCGCCTCCACAAGCTGCTGCCTCTTGCTCCGCAGCTGCAGCGCGCTGGCAGGCGGGTGCGCCGCCTCGGCGGCTGCAAGCTCATCCGCCACCCGCCGGCACCTCTGCTGCACCGCCTCAAACTCTGGGTCCTCCTTGAAGTGGCGCTGCATGATGGCGGCCGCCTCTTGCAGCTCCTGCAGGGATGAACCGAGGTGAGGACAGAACAAGGTTAGGAAGGGCAGGTGGCAGGCCCCCAAGCTTGGAACACTGAGAGGGGATAGGTGGCCAGGCAGGTCTCAAAGCAGCAATGTTACTGCACAAACCCTCCCACAACGCAACATACCGGGTTGCGGCAGATGTCCCCATCCCTCCACTGCCCCAACTCCACTGCATTTCACAAACCATGTGCACCCACCGAAGGCAGGTCGTGGTGCTCGAACCAAAGGAAGAGCGTGGGGTGCCCCTGGCAGCAGTCGATCAGTTGGGACACGCCGGCTGCAGGCGGGCGGGGACAAAAGTGCAGCGGTGAGCCAGGCAAGCAATCCATGAGGCAAGCATTGCAAGCAATGCAAGTGAGCTCGCCCTGTCCGCAAACTGCTCGAGTTGGGGGTAAACCATGGCGACGCATTGCCAAGACAGCAGAATCCAAGCCAGCTCCCATTGCAGCTGCCACGCCATGTGCCATCCCTTCAGGCAGAGCGCCTACATGCAAGGCGGCTAAAGGTGGCGACGCAGAGCGTGCAGTCGCTGCCGTGCTCCGCAAAGTGCTGGCGCCCAAATTGAACCTCGTCGTGTAGCGAGCACTTTGCCAGGCGGCCCACGTCTGCAGGCAGGACGGGTGCAGAATAGTTAGGTGCAGCTTACTGCCATGCTGGATGTTCCAAATGGCTCTACATGACAACAGTGCAGTCCACAACGCGCCAGCGTTAACAGGGCTGAACAAAGCCGACTGGATGCAGCCCAAAGCGCGGCACAGCTGGCTCAGGGGCAGCGTGGCGCTGAGCAGCCACCTGCCCCCAAGCCGCGCTGCAACTGTACACATGACTGTGCACACAGCTGCAACGCGCAGTGCCCTGCCGCGCACCTGCCAGGCGCTGGATGGTCTGTTTGCGGAGGAATGGTGCCCACACGGCCGGATTGTTGGCTTTAAACCTAACTGCGACAAGTTGGTGGGAGGGGAAAGAAGGGAGAACACATGGTGGGAACGTGGCTGGGGGGATGGAGGCATGCACGGTCAACAATGGTTCATTCACATGGCAACAGTGCTACCAACCGCTGCTGAAAGGAGCGCAGCAGGCAGGCGCTAACCCACAGGCGGCGGCGGCGCAAACCATGCAGCAGCCAGGCCGCATGCATTGGCCAGGCAGGCGGAGCATCTTACCCAGTGCATCCAAGGCGGCCGCTGCCACCTCGCTTTTCTGCTTCCCGCCCCAATCGCAGCTCTTGTGCGCAGCCGTGCACCACAGGGCCAGCAAAGTTTCCAGTGTCAGCTGCGCAGCAGGTGGGGCAACAGGGCGGGAGTGGGCGTGCCGTGACTGCAGCTGCCGCCTGCGGCTTCAAAAATGCAGGCAGCCTCCAGTCTGCCACTTCTGTGAAGACAGCAAAACAAACCGCTGACCTCATACAGCTCTGTCCAGCTGAACCCGAACTCCCAGGTGTCTGGAACTGTGGGCGGGTCGCCGTTGCCACCGCTGGCCTTGCCACCCTCCTTGCCACCACCGCTGCCTGCTTGGCTGTCGCTGCTGCTTGCTTTGCTGTCGCCGCTGCCCGCGCTTGCCCCCTTGTGCTGCCAGGCTGCGTGCACAATGCTGGTGGCCAGCCGGGAGGCTGCAACTCCCCAGTACACTGCAGCGTTTGGGCAGGGCGGGACACGGCGAAGCAAGTCTTTGTTAGCCGGGCACGGCAGGCGTGGGCTCGCTTGCCATAGTGACACCTATGGCAGACAGCACGTCCGCATGGCGGCCCATCGCAGCTCGGTGCCTGGGCGGCAGCTGATGGCTAGGGCATGTGTTGCGGTGGGCGGCATCGATCCCAACAAGGCAGCAGCTAGCCAGAGACATGGCAAGCAGCCTGCCATATGTTTAAGGCTGGCAACACAACAGAACACAACACACACCCGCCATTGCCACAGCGCGTGCCAACGNCACAAACNAACAAAAGGNCAGTCAAACAAGNCTCAAAACTCACAGCGGTCGGCCACGGGCATACGCAACTGCTCCTCCAGCACCAAGCACAGCTGCGGAACCAGCTGCTTCAGGACCACACCGCTCTTGAGCACTCTGGTCTGCGGCAGTGGACCAACACCGCAGGCAGCGGCAGTCTAGAGCGGCGGCAGCAGCAGAAGCAGCAGCAGCAGAAGCAGGCACCGGCAGCAGCGTGCGGAGCTGTGGCATCCGAAGGCAGAACATGGCAGGCGGCAATGGCGGCCAGTCAAGCCAGTCGGACCAACGCCAGCAGCCAGCAGTGCAATGGTAGTAGCGCAACTGCAGTGATGCAAATGCAGCAGCGCCCTGCTCGCCTGCACATCTGGGTAGCGATCGGTCAGGCGCGCCAGCACGGCCATTGTACTGGACACTATGCGGCAGGGCAGGTTGGCGGGCAGGCTGGGCTGGCACAGCGTACGCAGCAGCGCCGGGGCTGCATTGGCCTGTGCAGGGCATGGAATCGGAGTTTCAAGGGCTCAAGGAGTAGGGCCTGAGGAGCAGTGAGGACAGAAGCAGCGGGCGAATGGGAGGAAAGGAGGTGGGCGGCACTGTCAGTCGGTTGCAAGGCCGAGGTGTTGGTTGGAGGGCAAGGCGCGGCGAAGCACAGCCTGCCAACGTGCAAGCACTCAACGGCATGCACGGCAGGCGCCAGCAGCAAAGCGGCTGGGGAATTCGCGCTAATAGTGCGAGGCTGTGCACAACTGGCTCACCTTGTGCAGCTGCTCCAGGAGCGAAGGCCCCCTGGCCCAGGCGCTGTGGTCCACTAAATTGACCGCTTCGGAAGCCGCCCCTGCCTGCGCAGTGTGCTCCCCGGTCCTGAAGCTGTGCGGCTGCTCCGCCACCTGCAACAGGAAGCATCCAAGCAGCAGGGAACGTACGTGAGGCACAACGGCAGAGAGCGTGCGTAATGCACAGCGGCAGCATACATAGCAAACAGACGAGGGCTACAAGCGATGGCAGCACCAGCTGGGGGCTTGCCAAGCGTAGCAACACAGCGGCGAGCAGGCGAGAGCGCGGGTCCAGAAGCATGGGGAGGCATCACGGGGGGCAGGAGGGCGAGAATATGGCATGTGGCTCACCATGCGCAGGGCGGCCACCATTCCCATGCACGTCTCCAGCCCAATGTCCACCTCTGCAAGCACATCCATGACCTGCTGCCCTGCACCAGCAAGTGAGCCACCAAGGCACAAGGGCACGTAACAGACAGGTCAAGGTGTGCGTACCACAGCCAGCTCGTTCGAGCGTCCAAAGGCGCTAAAGAGAGTTGGCTGCTGGTATCGTACAAGCCTGTTGCCAACGGCATGTGTGCGGGGGGCGGCTGGGCGGCCGGACTGCCGCTGCATTGAACGGATTGGTGCCCAGTCCAATTGCATGCAGACGCCGTACCAAAACCAGGCTGCATTGAACAGCACTGTATCGCACGGCACCATTACGCCGTCGCCAGACCCCCTGCTTGCCTCTGTGGCTGAGCTCGCCTACCACCCTCAGCAGCATCCAGAGCTGCACTGGCGGCTGCATGCCCGGCAGGCGTGCCACTGTGCTGAGCAGCCGGCAAGCCGCTTTTGTGGCCTCCGCCGCTGCAAGGTTGTTAGGATTCGGTTGGGGGTGTTGTGGTCAGTTGACGATATAGTTGCGAGGAACGAGTTGCGGGGCAGAGGAGAGTGGCACAGTGTGTGGCACGAGGTCGGGGCTTGGGGTTGTAATTTGCAGCGCAAGTAGGGGGTATCCCATGGTATGCAGTAATAAAAGACCGGCGGCCCACCTGCCCCTTCAGGAATGTACACGTACTGACACGTGACCTGCAAGCACAGCCATGTTTGAGGTTGCAGGGGAGACGGCTTCAGTCAGCNGTGGGGCCAACACGKRTCMMSYGTGTGCCTTGGGCTGCCCGTGTCAACCGCTTGGCAAGCCTGTGTGGCAGCACCGTGTGACAGGCGGCTGCGGCGCAGCAGCAGCACGATTGGCAGGCATGCTCCCGACAACCAAAATAGCTTTGCTGCTGCCCACAAAAGCGGTGGGGGTTGCCACATCTATCAAATGTGACGGCCTCACCACCAGCGCTTCGCACAGAGACTGGTACTCGGATCGCGATGCAGGCGGCAGCTGCCGCAGGAACACTCCGAAGCTATCTGCAATGCCAGGCAGTGAGGGAGTCTGGCAGACTCATCAAGTTTGACATTGTCTGCAAAGCCATGCACCACCCAGGCTTCCAGCCTGCCGCGGGCCTGCTGCGAACTGTTGTAGAGCTACGTGTTTTCAACAAGAAGCTACCATGCATGGCCATGTTTCCAACGAATGTGTCTGATGGGTGGATGGGCATCGAATGGCGGTGCGGCGTGAACCACGATGCACTGCTGGGAGAGCCAGCAGCACAGCAGCACAACACTACGCAGCTCCCGCCGTAAACTCAGCCTCACCCATTGTGACGAACAGGCAGTCCCTGATCTTGTCCAGAACGTCATGTGGGCAGACGTCCTCTGTGGTTTTGCCTGCAAACTTGGCACAAGGTATGCAGGGCCATCAGAGGCAGGCGGGCAGCTGCAGTTGTGAGCATGGCCAATCCACGACACGTGTGTGGCTTTCGCTACGCAAACCAGCACTGCCATCCAAACTAGCACTGCCTTAAAAACGCTAACTATCACCTCCAGTTATCCATCGACAGCAGTGCTCACCCAGCTTGTCCACGAGCTTCACATACACAGAGGCAGCGCTCTGCAGCAGCTCGTGCCCTGGGTAGCGCCACATGAATGCTTGGAGGAAGCGCAGCACGCCTGCAGGGGGCACAGGCACAGGCGCGGCTGTGAGAAGCATCGCTGAAGGAGCGCTGCATCAAGGAACACATTGGCAGCGCCACACGGGGTGTGAAAGGGAGCGCACCACGCCTGCAGAGGGCAACGCGAGCAAGGGGGACAGTCACAGCACACTTGACAGATGTCCACAGTGGCAGGACGCTTGGTATTTAGCATCAGGAAGGGCCTAGATGCAAGCGAGCGCAAAATCCCAAAACAAAGGAAACCGAGTCCACAGTCCCAGATCATGCATCAATTAGGGAAGACAGCCGCTCACGTTCGGCGGCGAGCGCATGCATGGGCAGCACGGCCACCAGCACGAGGAGCGCCATGCAGCAGCGGGAGAGCAGCTCCTGCGGTGTGCCTGGCGTCTGGCACAGCTCGTGGTCGTTGTCATACTGCTCGGCCTGTTGAGAAGCGGAGGGAGTGGGTGCGAGAGGGTCAGGGTGGGTGGGCGCTGGAATGGGTGGGGGGCTCGTGGCTGGCAGGCAAGCAGGAAACAATAGGAGCTGAGCTGGAATAAGCGCAGACACCTGCGCCCAGCACGGAACAGTGCGTGTGCGTGCGGCCGGGTGGCAGGCTTTGCTAACGACTGAAGAACGCGCATGCTGGTGTGCGGGCGCCGCCGGTGATGTGCGCAGGGCGGCTGGGGGACTGCTGGCACTGGTGGCGTTCGCCTGCTTTTCTGGGCGGCGGCCGCTGCAGGCACTGCAGGCACCCCGTGGGTGCGCCCAGCCAGCTGCAGCCGTACCATTCGCTCACCAGTCGCATTGCCAGCTCAGCCAGCTCTTCCACGGTTTCTTCCTCATTCACAAAGTACTCCAGCCCGTTGTGCGCCACGCGCAAAATCTGGATTAGCAGCTGCTGCATCTCTGCACAGCAAGGCAAGGGCGTGCACAGCACATCAGGAGCTGCTGCATCGTTGCAAGGCAAGGCATGTGTAGCGTGGGGCACGTGAGGCCTCGGCAGGCAAGCAGAGAAGGAGCCGTGTGGCAGTCGCCAGCCCCCTTTCGGAGACATCGCCAGGGTCGCGGAAGCGCAAGGTGGGAGAGGCCAGGGAACAAACGCAGCCGGCCAGCCAAGCCGCTGCCATACCTGCTGCACTGCTGATTCCCACTGCCCTCGAAAGCCTGTTCCAGTACAGCCACCTGCCAATGTGTCCAAACCACCCACCTGTGGTGCAGCCGATCAGAGCGCCAGCGTTAGGCACGTTCAGCACGACATCGCTGGCCAGCCGGATCAGCATTGCCTCCAAGTGCCGCTGGCTCTCTGCACACGTGGTGAAGAACAGAGGGAAGCGTGCTGCACGCTCGGCCAGCGGCTTGCGAGGCAGTGCATCGGAGTGCGCTGGCCGCCGGAGGCTGGCCCACTTGCACTTGGCTTGCGTGTAGAGATGGTGGGCAGCAACTTGCAAGGTCCCAACTTGCAAATCCGGCCGCCTTATATGCGTGGCAACCCCTGACACCTCCCCAAACCGGTTGTCCAGCCTGCATGCACACAGTGTGGCGAGCTCAAACCCAACCCTGCCATGGCCCACCTTCCTCCTGGCCCAACAGCTCCAGTTGGTCCGGCTGCAGCGCCCAGCAGACAGCCACCAGCATCTGGCGCTGGTCCCCTGCCAAATCCATCATGCCCCAACCCTTCAAAGCCGTCTGTGGACTGCAGCCCAGCCAGCGCTGGGCGGCTGCACGGGCGGGCAGCGGCCAGGAAGGGCGGGACCAGCAATGGTAGAGGGCTGGGCTTGATGGCGGCTGTCAGCAGTAAACCAAGGGTACAGCTGGGGCTGTCGCAATCAGTATGGCTCCTGGAACCAAGCAAGCCCTAAAGGGCAGCATCCACCAGCTGCACTACATGCTCCGCATGGCTCAATCCTTTCCCAGCAACCCCCAAGTCGCCAGGCGGGGCCATCCCTGCCACCGGGGGACGCACCTGCCAGCATCTGGGCTGCCCGCATGCGCTGCAGCGGCGGCAGGTCGGTTGCACGGAGCATGTTGGATGCCCGCCTGACCACTGTCCCTGCACAGCACAGCACAGCATGGGTTTAGCCAGGGCAGTTAGCCAGGGAGGAAGGATGCAGGGCTGCGTGCGCGGCACGGCTCAGCCATGCGGCGGGTCGACGTGCACCAGCTGCCGACGCGACACAGGTCAGTCACTGACGACCGGTTAGGGGTTGATTGCAAGCTGGTTTGATCGACATACCTGAGGGCAGTAGCTCTCCATGGCACAAGTCCATGCGCCACACCAGCATCCGTGTCCAGCTCAGCATGACCGACTGAAAGGCAGCTGCACCGCCTGGCTGCACGGCCCACGCGTCCTTGAAGGGATGCTTGCCCTGCCCGCTGCCGGCAGCTGCGCCGCCACGCCGCTGCTTGTGGCCGTGCTTCTTGCCTGCGGTGCGGCCGCCGCTACTGCTGCTCTCGCCGCCGCCGCTGCTGCCGCTGGCATATTTTGGCAGGTCAAGCTTGTTGCAGCCCTGGTAGAGAAAGTTCCATGCAGCAGCCACTATGTTCTCTGGCCTGCAGGCGAGGCAGGAAGCGCGGTGTGGGGAGGCAGGAGGGCTTCAGGAGTGAACACAAGGCAGGGCGGGCGCCAGCAGTGCAACCCCAGGCAAGCAGCTTCCGCAGCTATACCAGCTGGCAACTGCGACTCATGACGACCCGTGCAACATGATGGCATGAAGCAGTAAGCAAGCCTCAGAGCGATGTACAGAGGCGGGTGCTCCATCAAAGCAGACAACACAGCCCGAGCCTTTGCGCACCACCCCACCCTGTGCGCATGCACCCGAGCGAGCTCACCAAACGTCGTCCGGCGGCAGCACCAGCAGCCACGACACAGCTTCCATGCCGACCGCCATTGCCGCCACATCGTCAGCTTCGAACGCGGCCATCGCCAGCGTCAGCACCTCAGGCACAGAGATGTAGGGAAGCCGCTCGTACACAAACCACCTGTCGGGGTCATCCAACTCATCTTCCGCGGATGCTGCACTTTCGCTGCCGCTCCCGCTGCCATCTTCGCTGCCGCTGCCATCGTCGCTGCCGTCACCGTTGCCGTCGCTGCCGCCGCTGCTGCCGGCATGCTCGCGGGCTGGCTGCTGGCCGTCGGGTGCACTCTCCTCGCCCTCTGATTCCTCCTCTGATCCCTCCTCCTCTGACTCATCCTCAGACCCGTCATCATGGTTGCCCGGTGCCCTTGTGTAGTCCGTTTGTAGCTCTGCCAGCCAGCTGCGGAACTGTGGCCAGCCGCGCACCGGCCAGCCCTGCTCGCCCGCCGCACGCTGCAGGCAGCAGCAAGGGTGGGGTCAGAAGTGAGAATAGTCGGCAACGGCATTTGCACTTGTGAGAAGGCAGGCTGAAGTATCAGCGGCCATGCCCATGATAACCACATAGTGGCACGAGGACTCGCAGCCCAAATAAAGACACGGTCTGCTGCCTTGAAGGATGCATGCGCTTACCGCGGCACAGCAGGCATCCAGCGCCGCACGGGCGCCGCGGAACAGGTGCGCACGCTCGACAGGCAATGGTGCCGCATTCCCCGCAAGCCGGTCCGAGAGCTCCGAGGCGAACAGGGACAGCAGCAGGGCGCCGCCGCCGCCGGCTGCAAGTGGCAGGGCAGGGGCGGGGGATGCATTACGGTGTGAGTTGGCAGGAGCGGCGGCGGCGGAGCTGTGGCAGCGGGAGAGCGCTGAAAAGCCTACTTTGGAAGCTGCTGTCAGCTGCTGTGGCCTCAGCGATCGCTTTCAGAAGCTCGGCTGCTTGCTGCCCCCACTCCTCGGCCGGGATGGAGGCCGCGTCGACAGGCCCGGCGGGCATATTGGCGGAGCTGTTGCTAGGGAGAATTGAGACTCTATATCATTGCAATGCTGCTGCCAAACACGCTGCGCACTGCTCCCTGGCAGGAGCCCGCGAGTGCAAGGGCACGCAGGGCGCTCGCAGGCCGCCTGGTGCGCCGAAAAAAACGTGAGGAGGTCGGTCTGCAATGCGAATTTGAGTAGCGCACTCGATCATCGCATGCAGGCTGCCGCTGCCGCTGCCGCTGCCGCCAGGTCGGCGCATGTCGCACTCCGTTCGCCGGCGCACGCGGCTGCTCATGTGTGTCGCAAGAATGCCCTCGTGCCGACACATCCAGCCGGTGAAAGCACTGTGCAGCGCTGGCCCGAGTCCATGGAGCCACTGCACATTGGCAACCCACACTGCACGCACTTGCAGTTCGCTCCGTGCCTGCCGATCCAATCTCCTGTCCTTGCTCTTGCCTGAGGCGTTTACATGGAACGATGCATTCAAAGATTGCACAGGCGCAACAAGAGTCAAATGCAGTGTTCTAAAACAGGGAAGAGAAACTCAGCAAGCGGCTTGCCTGGTGTCGCCGCCGCGCTCGCACCAAGCAAGGCGCCACAAGTGCAGCACTGCTGCTGCGCTGCTGAGGGCCCACCATGAGTGCGCCGCCAGAGTTTGCCGCGCCGGACTCCGCAGCTGACTGACAAGACAAGCTAGCTCGGAGCTCACCTAGCTTCTGGGCAGCGACTTGGTCCTTTCCTGGAGCAGCCATATAGCAGGGTCATGCGGGGTAGAGTTCAGCGGGCAGAACAATGCCCAGCTCGCCTTGGCAGCAGGTTGATGGGGCACGAGGTGCGGTGGATACCCTTCTAAATACAGGTTTGGCGCAGCTCTAGCACATCACAGTGCAGCACCAGCCGCACACAGGCAGAATCCGAGGACAGGCAGGCACTGACCGGCAGGGTGCGCTTGGTGGCGGCAAGGCAGTGACCCACAACAGAGGCAGCAGCAGCTCACCTTGCAACCGCGGTCTGAGCAGCCGGCTGCCCCACACTGCACCTTAGTACTGCTGCGGAGGGCCGGAGGGCGGCGCACCAGCCGCAACAAAGCCAGGCAGGCCCGGAGGNCGCATGCCCTGCGGCGGCTGCTGGCCAGGCGGCATGTACTGCTGCTGAGGTGGCATGCCCTGCGGGGGCCCCATAGGACCGCCAGGGGGGCCGCCAGGGCCACCCATCATTGGCGGCTGCATCGGCTGCTGCTGCATCTGCTGGCCCTGCAGGCAGGCGAGACATTGNCGATGCAGGTAGCAGTCAGTGCGACGCCGTCTNGGTGGCATCTGTTNGGGTGGCATGCAGCGCNAGGGTGCACCAGAGCGACAGCTGCAGGATGCACAGCACGAGGATGCAGCAGCAGCGGTAGAAGGGACAGCACTGCACAAGGCGGCGGTCAGCACACAATCACCTGCATGAGGCCGGGCGGCATGCCCTGCTGCGGCGGCATGCCAGGGGGCGGACCCATGGGCCCGCCAGCCATGCCCGGATGCTGGTGCTGCATGGGCATGCCCGGAGGGCCGTCCATGCCTGGGTGCTGCTGCTGGGGCGGCATGCCGCCTGCGGGAGGGCCGGGTGGCTGGCCCTGCAAGGCAGAGCGCGAGGCAGGCGGGGGTCAGGGGTGANTGGTGTGCCTGGTGCTGCTGCCACGGCAGACTGATAACATGCTGCCAGCCAGCATGCCGTGCCTCCTCCGAAGCACATCCAACAATCCACAGCACACAGCTGCACTGCAGGGCAAGGAAGCTCACCATCGGGGGCGCAAAGCCTTGCGGAGGAGCCATGCCGGGCGGGCCATGCTGCGCCTGCTGCTGCGGGGGCATGCCCGGTGGCGGGCCCATTGGGCCTCCCGGCATGCCGGCGAGAGGGCCGCCAGGCTGGCCGGCAGGGGGTCCTCCAGGGTAGGGCTGCTGCGCCGGCGGCTGGCCCATCCCAGCAGGCCCGGACGCTCCAG
>JADXDR010000063.1:331896-342833 GCA_025026875.1 Chlorella ohadii | reverse complement strand
CAGCAGCCCCCGCAGCCCCGCGGCCGGCGGCGGCGGCAGCCCTGCTGCGGGCGGCAGCGCAGCGGCACTGCTTCCGGGCAGTCCCCGCCCCAGCATGCTGTCTGAGGGCTCCGCTGGATCTGGCAGCTTTTCTCGCAAGCGCAGCAGCCCGCGAGCCACCAGCAACTCGCTGGGAGCGCGCAGCGCGCGCAGCACAACCAACTCTGACTCAGCGCCAGCTGGCGAGGGCGACTGTCCCTTGGGAGCAGCAGCGACAGGCAGTGGTAGCGGCAGCGGCAGCGGCAGCGGCGGTGCTGCAGAGCTGGCGGCGGCGATGGAGGAGGCGGCGGCTTTGTCAGAGCAGGAGCCAGTGTGCCACCTGCCGCCCATCGCAGAGGAGCCTGCAGAGGGTGCCACCCCTCGCACCASCAATGCCAGCACCCAGGGCAGCCTGCAGGGCCAGCCGCTTGCAAGCAGCAAGGAGCGGCGCAGCACTGCTGGCGGCAGCACAAAGGGCGCAGCAGGGGGACTGTCGTCTGGCCGGCGAACGAGCAGCGGCAGCGGCGGGAAGGGCAAGGGGCCAGGCAGCAGGCCGGGGGCTGTCAAGCCGGCGGGTTCCAAACCCAAAGCAGGAAGCAGCAAGAAGAAGTGACGAGTGCTGCACAGATGCTGTTTGGGATTCTGAATAAGCAGTTAACACATGCACTATGTTTCTTCTGGCTGAGCAGCGACTATTGCAATGCAACGGGCCCACTCCATGCATGCTCCCACTATTGCATCTCTACTGTTCTCTGGCCCATTTCGGATGTCGCAAGACGCAGCAGCAGAGGGGTCGTTACAAACAGTGCTGTAAGAATGCGTCAGAAAGGAGGCGTCTGGTAGTGTAGTGTACAATCATTGCAAGCGCCGCTTGGCTGGAGCTCAGAGCAGCACCAGCCGGGGTTGCTGCCGATGGGTTGAGGCGCCCGGCCGGCCTTGCTGGGCTGCTCAGCTGCTCACTAACATGCTGGCCTGCATGGCTGCTGGAACAACATGCCGGGCTGCTCAGGCGTTCAAACCAGCATGCCCACTGGCGCCGGAATCTCGTCCCAGAACACCTGCCCAACATGGAGGGGATGGGCGGCAGGAGTGAGCTTGTGCTGCTGCTGCTGATGGCAGACTGGGCAGCAGCCACAGAAGCCACAACCTCCTCCCTCCCGCATCCACCAGACAACCATGCACATACGGCACATATATGCCTGGTGAATGACTCACCGGCTGCTGCTCTGGCGTGATCATCCGCCGCTCTGCTCCATCCTTGCTGATGGTGACCAGCCTGCACAGGTTGTTGGATGCAGCATGACACCCTGACATGAAGGCAACGCTACCCTGCTTCAGCAGCGGCGGCGGCATAGCATAGCAGCGCAGTGGCAGCAGCAGCAGCAGCAGCGGCGGCGTAGCATATCACCATCACCACCACCACCACCAGCAGCAGCAGGCCAGCAGCAGCAAGCAACAGCAGCAGGCAGTCAGCAGCGCACCGAATCACGCCGCCCGACGAGCCGTCTCGCGACATGGCCAGCGCCAGCGCCGTGGCCACAAGGTCCTCTGCTTGCTGCCGCGACATGCCCTCCCTGCGGCAGCAGGCAGGGTGGTTACAAAATGTTTGTGGGTGGGGCCCGCAGCTCTCCAAACCACGCACAAAGTTTCTGCGTGCTGCCTGCAGCATGCTGTCACTGAGAAATACAACATCTATCAGCAACAAGACACACTTGTACTCCGAGTCCAGGAAGCCCCACAGGAAGGTGCTGCCGGAGCCGTCGGTCGCCCACTGCTCCCGCACAATGGTGCCGCCGATGGGGCAGCCGTACACCTGTTGGGATTGTAGGGGTGATGACGGGGCGAAGAGCGGGCTCGGGAGTGGCAGGACAGGCAGCTGAGGGCCACGGCAGCAGCTGCAGGGTGGCAGCATACGCATGTCCCAAATGCAAGTTTCCAACTGCTTTCACGTGCCCACGCTGAGCCCGCTTGTCCACCACGTGCATAGCAGCCCGGCTGATTGTTCAGTGCTCMCCTGGCCACCCTCCTGCTCGYCCCACCCTGCCACAATCATGGCGCCCACTAGATGCTTGTACTGGTAGTTCATCTGCGGCTCAGTTGCAAGCAGAATCAGCCAGTTGGATGCGTACAAAGTTGCATGTTCCTTAGTGCATCGCGCCCACCAGGTGCTTGTACTGGTTGTTCATCTGCAAGCGGTTCCTCGCCCAGAAATGCGATAAACAAGCGATGGCACGCCTTGGGCACCGGGGCGCACGGCGCAGTGTGCACAATCTGGGCCAGCTGACTGAACCATGCCTGATACATGTGCTTGTGTTCGGCACTACTGGCTGCGTTGACCACAAAAGGCCAGTGCGGCTGCACTAACCACAATCACGTCTCATCCAACAGCCACGAGCAGCTGCACTTCAGCCACTTCAGGTCGCAACAACTAACCACAAATCGGGCGCACCTCCTTCACCATGTTGGCCACCGCCCACACGCCCGGCGTGCGCTGCAGCTGCATCTCGTGCTGCTCCGTGAAGTAGCGCACTGCAGAAACGGGCGGGATGGTAAAACAGGTGTGATGGGTGGAAGGAAGCAGGAAAAGCAGACTGGAGGCACCGGCAGTCGGCGCATCTCGTGCTGCTCCGTGAAGTAGCGCACTGCAAGCACAAGTATGATGGGTGGGAGGAAGATGGAAAAGAAGACACTAAGGGCCGGCGATCGGCAGGAGCGGCAGAGCCAGAAGGCCGGAGGCGAAGGAGGCGGCGGCGGCCACGGCCTGCCGCCCCTCCGACCGCTGCAGCCGCCTCCCGCCGCCCTGCCGGCAGCCTCCGACAACCTCACCATAATCCGCCACTGCCTGCGTGTCGGCCGCGGATCCAGAGCGCAGCAAGTAGACATTGTCGCAGAGCGCGGTGATTTTGTCGCTGGCTCGGTTTGACACATAGGTGCCTGTGCTGACGCGCGAGTCGGCACCAATGACCACTCCGTCTGCATAGCTGACCGCCACGATGGTCGTGCCCGTGTGGGGCGCAGCTGACAGGCTGGGCGGGCCGTCCATGGCGGCTCGGCAAGCGACCAAGTGCGCCGGCGGCTGGGCGGTGGCGGGGTGGCGCGACCTGCAGGGAGCGGCGGGACGGCAGATGGCTGAGTTGTGCGGCTACGAGCAGCGCGTGATGCCTTGATGCGCGCCGAGACGCCGGGAGAGGCGGGACTGGGCGGTCGCCGGCTGTGGGCTGCGGGGCGAGGGGCTAGCGGCGATCCGCAGGGCATTGTGGCGCAGCAGCAGCAGATCGCCTCGCCTGGGGGCTGCCGGGCTACCCAAGCGACGTCGGCAGTGATCGTGTGAGCGGCAAGCGCTTGCAGAGAGCTTCTGCGTAGCACCGGGAGTGATGATGGCGCGTAGCGACGCCGAGGCATCTGGCGGCGTCGCGGGCGCTCATCAAACCCCCCGCCGCCGCAAATGCTGGCCGACCGCCCCAGCGTGAACTGTCCGCCGCCGATGGCCAGCTCTTGCTGGGCAGTGCTTTGTGTGCAGTGCTCCGAGTTACAGAAAGCTGAAGCTGACGGTTCAACCGATCGCATGAAATCAATTCCACAGTGCAGCAAGGCGCTCAGCCGACGCTGCCGCCGTCCTTCGGCACAGCCATGATGGGCTGGGCAGCAGAAGGCTCGCGCAGCAAGTGCTCGTTGTTGTTCATTCCTTCACCCAACCTCCGCCGTCACACAAACTCGGCGTAGCTGATGTCGCCGCACCCCGTGGTGCGCTCGTTCACAAAGCCGCCGCCGCACTGCGACACGCCCGACATGAGGGCGTCGGGGCCGCGGCGCGACAGCCGCAGCAGCTCCACCTGTGGGAGGAGGGGCCGAAACAGCAGCTGCCTGTGAAAACTATGAGAGCAAACACTTGGCAAGGCAGTTCCTTCAAGAGCAGGCAGTGCAAGCTGCATTAGCCAGCAATGCCAGCAGCTGCATACTAGGCAGCCGGGCTGCCGTTGCACGCGGGTTGCATGCTGCCGCACCTCGTACTGCACAGTGCTTCCTCCTGGCACCACACCTGTCCACCAAAGGGGTTTAACCAAAGGGTTTTTGGTTCTTAAAAGAAGCTTGGGGGCGAGTCATTGTCTGGCGCCATGCTAGCATTGCGCCCTGCAGCTGCCCAACGCTGCAACAACAGCACGCAGTACAGCATTCCTTCCCGCCTGCCCCGGCTCGAGAAATCAGTGATTCATGCGGCGCCCTTCACGTCAGAACCTGGTCATTCCTTTGTAAGTACGAAGCATACGCCTTCCATAAGCAGTTCAACTCTTCCTATCTGGTCCAGCATTTCTCACCGTAGGGGCCCAGCACAGTCTGGCCGCCAAAGCCGAGCGCCGGCGGCACCGTGAAGGTGCGCCGCCCGCCAACCGCCATGCCTGCAATGCCGGCCTGCACAAGCGAGCAGGAAGGAGAGCAAATTTGATCAACATAGGTTCGTGGCAATGCCGGCCTGCATGGGTGACATGCTGCCGAGCATGCTCAGTGAGCGCCCCTGAAGAAGACGGTGTGCGGTCACAGGCATCAGTGTAAGGAGAAAGGCACTGCCGGTCTGCATGAGTGCGCTACGACAGCCCTGATGCGCCCCTAACCTGCAGCCCAGAGCAGATGCCGGGCACCGGTGAGCCGCCCAGCTGCAGGATGACCGGCCGAAGCACGCCGTTTCCGCCATCGCGGTACTTCTGTTTATGGGAAGGAAAACCAGCAGTAATGGATAGAGAGGACAAGCTGAAAGAGGGCGCCAGGGCAGCAGCCAGACGCCAGAGGAAAGCGGCACTGAGGGACAAGACGGCAACAACAGCAGCAGAGCAACTGGGCAGTTAGCCAGCAATTCGTGCACAAGGAAAGATTACGCACCAAGCATCAGCAGCCGCAGCAGGCATGCCCACCTGGCCACCACGTGTTGAGTCAAACAGTGCGCCGCTGCCTGCAACTGTGCCGACATAGTGCACGAGGACCAGGTCGCCCTGCCGCGCTCGGGCTGTGCCACTGCCTGGTGCGTCTGCTAGGATCTCAACAGCCGGCGCCTGCTCTTCGGCACGTGCCGCTGGCGGCAGCGGCGCCAGAGCGGCGGCGGCGGCGGCGGCGAGCCAGGCGCGGCGGTGCAGCTGTGCCGGGGCTGGAGGCGCTTGGATCTGGTGTTCATGTGGCTCCGATGCGGCTGCGACGGTCGGACGGCGCAGAGCCTGCCTCCCAGCCCCTGGCCGGGTGGTAGAGCGCGGCTGCAGCGTGCGTGCCATCATTTCGACGTATTCTGCAACCTTCAATATCACAAACAGCAGATCAAGCGAGCCTGGCAGGTTGGGGCGGCACAGCGCGGCAGCGGTGGCGCCGCATCACATTGGCAGCCGGCTGGCCTGAACAGGTTCACATCATCTCCTTGAGGTTACACTGCAAGGTACATTTTAGTGCCTTCAACTCAGGTGTAGACAGAGCGAAGCCGCTGCAATGCGCCTTGTGCCCTTCCTCGCCTGCCGATGCGCAGCCGGTGCGCCGCCAGCCAGAGCTCCAGCAGCTGCATCACTCCTGGCTGCAGCTGCCCAGCCCACCCCGCCGCTCTGCACACTCTCAGTGCGGCAGCTATCTGCTGCGGCGCTGCTCCAGTAAGAATGCGAGGGAGTGTCTCGCTGACCGCCGCGGCCAGCTGGCTGTCCAACGAACCGACTCCTGTCCACGCCGAAATGCAATGCAGGAGCAGCCGGCGATCCCGTTACAACGCCTCAGCAGCTATGCCCCGCCCGAGCGCGGCGGGGTGGGTGCCCAGCATGCGCAGCAGCTGGGCCCGCAGCACAGGGGCCGCCTCCTGTGCCTCCGCTGGGCCCAGTGCCGCTGCCTCTGCAAACAGCGCTGTTGTGACTGCCGCGCTCATCTGCCAGCCGCCCCAAAAGCACGCCCTGGCGGCGGCAGCCAGCTGCCGCCCGTCCATCAGCGGCAGCACCCGCAGCAGCGCCGCCTCTGCCACTGGTGCGACTGCATTGAGCTTCTCTTTATCCAGCAGCTTGGGCGCCGCCAACAGAAGGTCAGCCACTTCTGGTGCGGCGGCCGTGGGCAGCACGCGCAACAGCGCGCGCCGCACCGCCTGCGTTGCACGCTTGCCCAGCTGCCAGCCGTCCAGCTGGTGCTGCCTGCCGCCCGCGGCGGCTGTGAGCGCCTGGGATACCAGGGGAGCTTCCATGCGAGGCAAGTGCCACCACAGTGCAGAGCTGGCGGCAGGCGACAGCGCGCCCGGCAGCGCCCAGCGCAGCATGCTCCACAGCCGCAGGCTGGCTGTCACTCGCCAGGGCGCCGCCGCTCGGTCCCTCAGCAGGCGCAGCAGCGCTGGCTGGAGGTCTGCCTGTGCGCCCGCGGTGAGCGAATCGGCACTGCGAGCGGCAGGGCTGGCAGCGTCTGGGACGCCAGCGCTGCCGCTGGCCTCATCATCCGAACAATCGGAGGTCAAACTGCCGTCCCCCACGTCGCTGCCGAAGCTGCTGAATCCAAGCGCAACCCAGTTGTTAAGCACGCTGCTGAGCTCGTCCAGCTGTCCGCTGTGGAGGCTCCAGTGCAGCAGCAGCGTGCAGGCTGCAGCATGGTCCCGGCTGCCGGGCACTGCGAAGCACAGCATGGCCTCTGCCAACAGCTGGCAGCTGGCGGTGCTGAGGCTGGGCAGGGTGCCAGCTGCCGCCTGCAGCAGGCTGCGCAGTGCTGCGGCGTCGTCAGCTCGAGGGCAGGCCCAATTCAAGTCCCACATCCGCTGCAGCGCCAACAACAGCTGCGCCTTGCTGCATTCCGCGAAGGGCCGCTGCTTCCGCACCCATCGCAGCTCCCGCTGCACTGCGTTAACACAGCTGCGCAGCTGGTGGCCCGCGCCAACTCCTGGAGCAGCGGCGGCGGAGGCTGCGGCCTCTTGGGTGCTCGAGCTTTGGATGTCGCTTTGCGGGGGCCTGCTGTCTTCTGGCTGCGCTTGCTGGAAGTTGCAAGTTGAGTCTGTGGCAGGCCCTGCATGCGGGAGGGAGCACGCATTTGACATTAGGACAATCGGCGGGCAGAGGCGGCGGTGGCAGCGACGGCACTAGCGGCAACCAGAGGCGGCAAGAGCAAGCTCACCTCGGCTGGCTGCCGCTGTTGGGATGCAGAGTTGGCTGCTGCAAGCAGCCTCGGAGCAGCAGCAGGCCTGTGCAGGCAGAAGGCGCGAGCGGGCGGCGCTCCTGCCGCACGCAGCGGGTTGCAGGCAGCCACATGGCCTGTCACGCACGAGCGCAACATCGGCATTGCGCTGGATGCTGCAGGCAGGCCGTGAGCGCGCGTTAGCGGCGGAGCCACCAGCCCTGGCAAGCTCAGGCGCAGCTCGCTGCCTCAACTGCACGGCGATTGAAATGTGCCCAAAAGCGCCTTTGCAGCGAGCAGGGCCGCTGCTGGTCCTGCTGGAAGTCGATTGGCCACAGCGGTGGGTCCCGCCGTAGCGCCGGCGGCCCGAGTGAGTTGCTGGCCTGTTGAATTGTCCTCGCACATGTGGACCAACATGCTGCTCCGCAAGACAGACACTACATGATCTGATGCTTACAAAAGCCTGCTTTGCAAAGCGACGCTGCCTGCTGCATTCCTGGCACAGCAGCTGCACATCTGGTACATCCGCCAGTTTGCTGCCGCTGCGCACTCGCTCGCCTCACAGCCTGCTGCGAGGACCCGCTTGCTGCTGCGCCGCCTGCCCCGCTCCAGCCGCCGCCGCTAAGCTGCCTGTTGCAGGCCCTGCTGCCGCTTCTCCTGCTCCGCTTGTAGCACTGGAGGCGCTTGCAAGTGCCGCCGCGCGCTGCCGCTGCTGATCAATCAGCACCATGATGGGCGGTTCATTATCCGCTATGTACTTGACGTGCGTGCCCTGCGGAGGCACAGGGTGGCAGCACAGGCAGGTTAACCGAGTAAAACTTGCCATCATGCTCGGAAAGCAAAGCTGCGGATGCCAAGCAGCGCATAGGAGCGGGCAGCTGTTTCATGCCCCACCCTTCGAATCTCCAGCAAGTCGCACCTGCGCCACCAGCGCCCCATTGGCGGCATCCTTGAGCCGCACATCGATTGTTGCGATGCGCTGGCCGACTCTCACCACCTGCAAAGGAAAAATGAAGTGCGGAAGAAGTGAAGTCCACATGCTCCTCTCACAGGTCACGCAGGCAGTTGCCTGCATACAATTGCTGTGCAGCGCACCTCGGCCTCAATCAGCACTGTCCCTCCAAGCGACACTTTGGACAGATAGTTGACCTGCCGAGCAAATGCGGCAGCAGCCAGGGGGCGTGTGGGTTGACACATGTCGGCATGAACCCTCACATATGCAAGCAGGCAAGGTTGCGGGCATGCGGGTGCAGGAGAGGCAGGCAGGCGGGTGCTGCCACTCGCGCAGCCGTAAGCGCTGGCATGCAACTGCAAGGCCTCGCCAGGCGGTCATGCACCAGCGCAATCACACACTGCACAGGTGGCTTTCATGCGCTGCACAAGTGGCTCTCACATTGATGTTGAGCGACACGCCGCCCTTCTGGCTGAGGGTAAGCAGCGCCGCCGAGCCCACTGTGTCAACCAGTGTGGCTGCAGGCGGGAGGGTTTGATCAGCAGCGGCAGCAGAGTTGCGTGTACCCCGCATAGCACCGCAGGGGGCTCACAAGCAACTGAAGCTCATGCGGGGCTGTCTAGATGCACCAGCAGGGCAGCCGGGATACCGGCGGTTGCTTCAGGACAAGCAGGCTGGGCGCTCACACCGAACACCCAGCCAAGCCCGCATCAGCAAGTGCACTCAGCGCGCGCACCGATGCAGCCGCCATGCAGCGTGCCGTATCGGTTCGCCACCGCATCCGTGACCGGCATGGACGCAGTGAGGCGGCCGGGGGAGGCTTGGATCGACTCCAGCTGCAGGGTGCTCAGCGCCGTTGTGTCGAAGCACAGGCTCGCGCCGTCGGGCGCTCGGTGGCGCAGCAGCGACCGCAGAAACCCGATGCCCAGCTCGTTTGACATGGTAGCACGTGTGAGGGTGACTGGGGGGGGGGGGGGGGTCCTACAAGGGAGCAGGCCAGAGGGGCGCAACCCCTCAGGTAACCATGCAGCAACCGCTACTTGCCAGCAGCGGCGGAAGAGCGGCAGCGGCGGCGGCAGTGGTGGCGGCAGGGCGCGCGGGCACATCAAACGGCTGACGAGTGGCATATCTCTGCCAACAGGCTGCAGACAGAGCGCCGGAGCGGCGAGGCTTGGCGAGCCGACTCACCAGCAGCTGCCTGCACGCTGCAGCAGGAGACTGTTGACTTGTGCTTGGCTGGAGCGCAACCACAACCGCGAAGAAAGCTGCAAAACCGAAACAACCCGGCATGGGCGGCGGTGTCGGGGGCAGCGCCCGGCGCCTCTTCTCATGCAGGGCTGACGGCATCCATGCTGTGTTTTTTTACACTCGGTCTCTTGAAAATCTATGGAGAATGAGTTTGTGGAAGAACATAAAATTAAAGTGGAAAAAGGGCAATCATATGCGGTGCCAAGTGAAAACTGCGTATGGCGACACGTGGCAGCAATTCGTGTTGTGCGCTGGCATCAAGCTGCAGCGCAATGGCGGATGTACGACAGGCGGAATGGGGCACAGCAAAGCACAGCAGGGTGAAAAGGGGTGAAATAAGACAAGTTGGAAAGAAGAATGATACAGCGCGAGTCAGTGGTGTGTGGCAGTGGTGCGGGTAGGACGAAAGACGGGCGTGACGCGGCAAGGGGGCGTGATGGCTGGGGAAGGGCACAGTTGCAAGGCATCAAGAGACGGTGAAACAGCAGCCTGCATGCATGGCAGTTGCGACTGGACAGTACTTGCCGCAGCCTGCCATGCATCCATAAAATGGCAAAAGTAAAAGTAGCGTAGCTGTGCAGCACATGGGCAGCGCTGCGCTCGCTGTTGGCTAGCCGGCTCCTCCTGTGCGCCGGCGCAGCGGCGGCGGAGGGGGAGGCGGCAGCTGCAGCGCCACGTTCAGCCGCACCGAGGCGCCTGGAGCGGTAGATACGGGGTGCACAGCAATCCTGCGGCAGAGGAGAGGCAGGGGAGAAGGCAGAGCTTGGGTTCAGGCCGCAGGGTAGGTGCGATCAGCATGGGTGTGGTGGCGCTGCTGGCTGCCACCCTTGCACGCTGCCGTTCCACCACCGGATCATCCGGATTCTAATGATAAAAATAAAGGTGCTCCACCTGAAGAATGTGTAGCGAGGCACTGCGGCCAGCACCAGTCGGAAGCCGGGCACGCCCGCAGCACAGCCGCTGGAGCTGTAACTGCAGGGCAGAGCAAGAAGCAGGGCAGGGCAGGGCAGTGATGGTTGTTGGACAATTGCAAAGGGCCAGTGCAGGCAGCTGGTCAGCCAGGCGTGCATAGCTTCCCGATCCTCCCCTCCTTAGGGTCACGGTGGCAGACTGAGCGGCTCCCACTTGCGCTAGAAGGACTCACCCCAGGCAGGTGAATGGCCCCACGTTGGCGTAGCTGCTGCTGCGCACCGACATCAGTGGTACCATCGAGCTGACCACGGTACCGCACGACTGGATGACCAGCTTGGCGCCAGCTGGCGCCGCACCGGAGTACCATCGGAAAACATATGCCGGCTTGCCGTTGCTGGGATACAGCGTGCAGTTGACGGGTAGGGCGGCGAAGAAAGCCTGCACGGCACCGGAGCAAGTGAACGAAGCGGCAGCTAGGTTGGATCGTTGCCAGTGTATTTGTTGCCAGTGGCAACACTGCACAAAAGACGAGAGATGCACAGGTCGGCTGCCGACTTGCATGCCAGCCAGCGCCTGCCTGGAGCAAGCCACAATTTTCAGGCCAATGCAGTTGCTGCTGTACACCCACCGTGATTGGCTGGCTCGTGAACGGCAGGCCGGCGGGCCCATTGGGGATCACCAGGGGGCTGGCCCACTGGCCCAC
>JADXDR010000063.1:307805-322658 GCA_025026875.1 Chlorella ohadii | reverse complement strand
TAGGACTAGGTGGCGGCGGCGGTTTGGGGCTGGGTGGCGGCGGCGAAGGTGTAGGCGGCGGAGGGGGAGGGCTGTCGGGAGGAGGAGAGCTGTCCTGGTGCGGCTCTCCCAGGCTCAGCGCAAAAGCCGGACGGTAGGTGCTGAAGTAGGGCGAGACCATGATGAAATAGTATTGGTTGGCCTGGACTGGAACGTCCAGCTTGAAGGGGCCCGCAAAGGTGCCGCAGCCGTCTGCAGCGGCGGGGCGGCGGGCAGGGAGGGGCTTCAGATGTGACAGGCCAGTCTCGAAGGGACGCGACTGTGCCTGTTTGTGGCATGCACGTGTGGTGACGTTGCCGTGGCTTTGCCATGGCTTGCTGTGGTCCGGGTGGCATCCGAGTGGGGCTGCTCTGCTGCTGGCGCTTTGGTTTCTGGAGCAAGGATGATGCAAGCACTCGGCACGCAAGGGACCTCGCGCCCAGCCGCTTATGTTGGGAACCGACCGCAGCCACCCCTGCCAGGAGCATCCGCATGAAATGGCCATCCGCCCGGCCACCCACCATCGTTGCCCTCGCAGAAGGTCCAGCTGCCTCCGCTGGCGGATGCTGATGCCAGCACGGTGAGCACCGTATCGCCAGTGGTTGTGCAGGAATCGGCCAGCAGGTGCTGGCCATCCATGCTGGCATCCGCATACAGCCTGCGAGGCGGGGCAGCAGGCCAGGGTGGGTAGCGGGAGCAAGTATTTCGCCAAGGTTAGTTGGGTGGGTGGCATGCGCAGCAGCACGCGAGCATGGTGTGCATGTGCAACGCGGCAGCGAGCACAAGCATGCAGGCACGCCATTCCCACAACTCAGCAACCATGAAGTTGGCACGGCAGTTGTCGGTTGGCAGGCTGGCTGAGTGCACCAAAGCCAGCGAGCTTAACTAAAAGGTTGGGGAGCCCACCTGTACACACGCATGGGGCGCCCGGCACCAAGGTATCCACAGCTCTCGCCCGGCAGTCCAGCTGTTTCAGGGTACGTCTGCACACATCGGGCAGGGAGGGGAGGGGTACGAATGGCGGTGTGGCGTGACCCAGAGGCAGGGGCACAAGAACAACAACCCCTGCAACAAAACCAGCTGAACTGGTCGGGGGAACGGGTTCCCCTCGGAGCTGTTTTGTTGGCAGGGCGCCGCAAACAAGCCAGCGGACCGCTCATAAGGCCGCATGCGCCCGCTCACATTGGTTGAAGCGCCGGCAAAGGGCAGGCTGGTGATGATGTGAGGGTTGGCAAACGTGCCAAGTGGCGCAACATAGGGTGGGGAAGGCGGCGGCGGCGGCGGGAGCGACGGCGGTGGCGGCAACGGGGAAGGCGGCGGGCTTAGCGGCTGCAGCGCCAGTTGCAGGGTGTAGGTGGCAGTGCTGGACGCGCTGTAGACCGACGCCGCAATGAAGTACCTGCATGGGCAGCGAGCAACAGCAGGAGCAGTTGGCAGTGCAAGGAGTGTAGACAAAACAATGCAACCAGGGGCCGCAGCGCACATGGCTTATACGACAGGGAAATATGAGAAGACAGGGAATGAAGGGCTCCCAGCACCGGATGGGTGGCAGCAGCCCAGCTGGGCTGCTTGCACAGGTGCAGAATGACAGCTAGATGCGGAAACGGTTCAAAGGCACACAACTGCTGCTGCTGTCTCACCAGGTGTCGCCAGCCAGGGTGATGGTCAGCTGGAACTGTCTGCTTCCACAAGCATCTGCATGCAGCGCAGGTCAGTTAGGGCTATCATTAACTGCTGGGATGCCAGTCAGGCCACCCATGCTGCGCTTGGGGTCGCCTTGCTGCACCACCGAGCACAGCAGTCCCAGCGACCTGCACAGCTGAGCGCATCTGCCCAGGCTGCCCCTGTCTCGCTGCTGTGTTTCTCACCATCGTCGCTGCCAACATAGGTCCAGCCGGCAGCGCTGTCCACAGCCTGCGTCTCGCTGGCGGCGCTCAGCACAGTGACCACCGAATCGCCGCTGGCTGGGTACTGAGCACTGTTGCACGAGCTCAGCTCCAATGACCGGCCAGCCAGGGACGCATCCGCAAAGAACCTGTGTTTTGTGGAAAGCGGGCAGCAGGAATGCAAGAGGTTGCTCAGCCTGTGGCGGGTGCGACGAGTTGCCATGACGCAACGGCAGTCGGAGACAGCGTGGTGCAAGGAACTACGTTCAGTTTGGGCAGTACCTTGTGCAGTAGAGGCCGGGGCGGGGCAATGCGCACGCATGCACGAGCTGCCCTGCGCATGATTGGTCCCAATTTTTGGGAGCCCACAGCACAGCACATCACAGCCCCTGCTCACTTGTGCACCATCATGGGGCGGCTGCTGCCTAGCCATCCCACGTTTGAGACCGGGGGGTAAGTGAGATCGGCGGGGAAGTTCTGTTGGGTTGGGAAGGGAGCGGACGGGCGGCTGATCGGTCAGGTGCGGCGCGCACACGGGAACCAGGGCCAATTGGCGTGGCAAGCCAAGGAGTAGTTACTAGAAACCAAGCTGTGCCGGCTGGTCCAGCACTGCGCAGCTCCTCAACTGCCTGCTCGTTTGCTTAGTGAGAGTGTGCACACACCTGGCTGTAGAGCGCCGCATTGAAAGGCAGGCTGGCAATGTGTACGGGGTTGCTCCTGCATTGACATCAGTAGGATCACGGCAGAGCCTCAGGCAACAACCTGCCCTGCTGGCCACCCATATGTGTGCTGCTGAGTGTGGCAGGGTAGCAACAAAGATGTTGTTAGATGCTCACCAGGAGCCCAGGGCTGCAGAATCGGGCGGCAGCGGCGGTGGCGGCATCGCCGTTGGCGGCGGTGGCACCGGCAATGGCGACGGCGGTGGTGGCATCGCCGGTGGCGGCGGCGGCAATGGCGACGGCGGTGGTGGCATCGCTGGTGGCTTCGGCGGCGATGGCGACGGCGGTGGTGGCATCGCTGGTGGCTTCGGCGGTGATGGCAACGGCGGTGGTGGCRTCGTCGGTGGCGGCGGGGGCGACGGCGACGGTGGCGGTGCAGGTGGCGGTGACTTTGGTGGTGACGGCGGCGGCAATGGAGGCGGCGACGGCGGCGGCAATGGTGGTGGCGACGGCGGCGGGGAGGGCGGCGGGCTTAGCGGCTGCAGCGCCAGTTGCAGGGTGTAGGTGGCAGTGCTGGACGCGCTGTAGACCGACGCCGCAATAAAGTACCTGCGATTGGCCGTGCAATGATTGTGGACCAAACAGTGCAAGCCCTGAGAGCCGGCACGGAGTCTGTAGCCGGGTACACAGAGTGCAGGGCAGGGCAAGGAGTGGAGAAGGAACGCAAAGGACGCTCAAGCACCGGATGGGTGTGCAACCCAGCTGGGCTGCTTGCACAGGTGCAGAAAATGACAGCTAGATGCGGAAACGGTTCAAAGGCACACGATTGGTGCTGCCATCTCACCAGGTGTTGGCAGCCAGGGTGATGGTCAGCTGGAACTGTCTGCTTCCACAAGCATCTGCATGCGCAGGTCAGTCAGTTAAGCGCATTCAACTGCTGCCGATGTGCCACCTCAGTCCAATAATCGGCCGATTGTCAGGCTGCCCGTGCCTCGCTGCTGTGTTTCTCACCATCGTCGCTGCCATCGTAGGTCCAGCCGGCAGCGCTGTCCACAGCCTGCGTCTCGCTGGCGGCACTCAGCACAGTGACCACTGAATCGCCGCTGGCTGGGTACTGAGCACTGTTGCACGAGCTCAGATCCAATGACCGGCCAGCCAGGGACGCATCCGCAAAGAACCTGTGTTTTGTGGAAAGCGGGCAGCAGGACGCGCTTGGCACATGGCAGGTGGGATGCTTTAGTGTGATGGAATGATGCTCGGAGAAGGGGCTCGTAATCGCAACTGAGGCCGAATGAACCTGGAAAATTGCCGTGTGTGAGCAGCGATCGCACGCTGCACATGATTGGATCCCAGCACAACCTGATGCCACTGCACCACCACATCACAGCCCCTGCTCACTTGTGCACCATCATGGGGCGGCTATTGCCCAGCCACCCCACGTTTGAGACTGGGGGGTAAGTGAGATCGGCAGGGAAGTTCTGTTGAGCATTGAGCAGGGGGAGGAAGGGTTCGGCTTGTAAACTGGGTGGGCAGGGCAACGCTGAAACGGAGCAAAGGTGCGGCTGCTGTAGCAAGCAGTCGTGGCGGCTGTGCTAGCAGTGTGCCTGTGTGAATCGCCCGTTAGTTCCATAGTGAAGTGTGCAGACCCACCTGGCTGTTGAGAGCGGCAGTGAAGGGCAGGCTGGCAATGCGTACGGGGTTGCGCCTGCAAGTGCGACGTAGGCAAGCAGCACTGGGTGTTGCTGGAGCGGCAGCGGCAGCGCCGCAGGCAACAGCCTTCCATACTTAGCGCTTCGGCAAAAAATGGCGTGTTCAGGCTCACCAGGTGCCCTGGGCCGGCGGCGGCGGCGGAGCAGCCGSCGGCGGSGGCGGCCGTGGCGGCGGGGGCACCAGGCTGCCKGCCYTGRAGCACTCTGGGTAGGCGGCTGCTCSGGCTGCCMCGCTGTCTCGAATCTGGTTGGCCACTCGTTCAGGGGCGGTGCCGCAYGTGTGGCCCCTGCCGAAGGTTAGCGCCACCTCTGAGTACCCATTGCCCAGCAGGTGGCACTGCGCAGGGAGCAGTGGGACAGCATGGAGCAATGGAGCGAGCRTTGCAGAAATTCGGAACACACAAGCATGTTCTGCTCCCCGCAAAAATTGACACATACACAAATCAGCCTCACACTCACGTAGCTCATTATAACGCCCTTGCCAGTGCTGGGCCAGTGGGGGNTGGGGNCGGAGCAGGTGGGCAGCTGCCCATAGTTGCCGCTGAACAGCGTGCCGCTTTGGTCACACCCATCTCCCGTCTTGTAGCCTGCGCAGCAGCGGTAGCACTCGGCAAGACGGGCGGGTCAGTTCATGGCAGTGGTTCAGAGATACTTTGGTCGCAACCGCCGTCTGTCTGGTAGCCTGCACGACCGGGCAACCCGCCGAGCTTGCAAGGTTGACCATGCTCACATCTGACTTGGGTTCGAGCGACTAATACAAGCCCACAGTCAATATCGCAAGCTTGCTGCCCGACCTGAACCCCTCACCCAGCTGCACACACTCACAATTGTCCACCGTGGCAGCGCTGCCACCAATGCCGCAGTAGTCCACTGTGTGCGGCGAGCCAAACGCATGGCTGTACATGGGACCAGGAGGGGCAGGGAGGGTGCATGTTCAGTGCATGGTGCAAGCGATGTACAGGTGCCGTCATGATTGCCATGCGCGGGGCAAGGACTGAGGGCNAGTGTTCTTTCTTTGNCGGCTGGCGCCACCTCATTCCTGCAGATAGCACATGACCAGCGCGCACAGCACCCCAGGCGGCAKCTGCTCCGGCCTCTCAGCCATGGTGTTACCGGTGTTCAGCGCTCACCCTAGTTCATGGAGTGTGCAGCTGCAAGGAGTGGGCAGCAAAAGGGTGCGGTGGCTTGCGTCATCCTTTGCACGCACGCATCTGCCTGATGCCTGACCGAGTCGGTCTCTCCGGACAGCCAGGCAATCGCCCTCATGCACAGGCAGGAGTGGATCCCAGCAGTGCAGCAACAACCCGGCCAGGCAGGCACAGCGCACTCCATGTGGCAATGGCGTGCAGCTTACATGATGTCCCAGTTGACGGCTGCGGGGTTGGACGTCTGCACACCGTTCCAGCTGAACCTGTTCCCGCCGATGTAGCCGCACAGCGCTGCAGGGGTGGGTGGGAAGTGCAGCAGCGGCAGGTGGGCACATACCCAATCGTGTTTGTGCAGCCAGGGAGCATGGGAATGGCATGTCTAGCCGGCTGTGCTGCAGCACGGAAAGCAAGCTGGCTGTGGGTTGGGCACAGGCCAGACCCTGCACAGCAAACATGGGTTGACTCGCACCAACTTTGGCTACCTCACACCAATGCTGTTTATGGCCACCTCACACCAATGCAATTGGTTCACTCACAGTAGTCGGCGCTGCTGCCTGGGTACATCTGCCCGCTGCACGCTGTGGTCCACTGCAGGTTGTCGGTCCCCCCATACATCCTGATTCAAGGACGCAGGTACGACCAGGGTGGAAGGGCGGATGATAAAGCAGGGGCAGAAGGAGCTGGGGCAGAGCACACTGCAGCATGCAGCCTGGACCATGTCGCCCGGGGGGATGCTTTTCTGATGGACAGAACATTTCTGATGGACACAGCATTCCAGTCCACACACACCAGGCACGCATCAACAGCATGCCCAGTGCATCATTGAAGCACACACAACCTGCGAGGGCCACCCACCATGCCACGCCACCGCCCAAGCTCTTGCCGCTGCGAGGAGAAGAGGGGCAGGCAGAGACGCAGCCGAGTGACCCCAGCATCTGCAGCGGCGGTTCCGCTGGGCACCAACTTGGTACCAAGGGTCTGTCCATGCTGCAGCCGATGAACACACCACTGTCCGCCGTGCTAGCAAGGGGACCAGCCTCAACAGCAGGCACCTGCTGGACAGCAGGAGTTGCCATGCTGTCTGCAACACACAACGCTGCCCACCTTGCCATGTACACCACGGTGCGCTTCTGGGCCCGCATGTTGGTGTTCCAGTAACTAGACAGCTCGTTCAGCAGCGTGCTGGAGCTGGTGGTGGTGCTCCACGGGTCGTCGCTGGTGTTCCACAGCCGCAGGTAGCCTGTGGGGCGGGGCATGGAGGGAAGCGGTGAGCTGGCAAGCAGTCCCTGAGTTCCATAACAGGCTGTGGTGCTCCACAGCCGCAGGTAGCTTGTGAGTCAGGGCGTGTTTGTTGAGCCCGCGAGGTGGAGGGAGATGGGAAACCGAGAGAGGCGGAATTACGCGACGGCATGCAACCTTCCCAAGCATAGGCAGCCCGTGGCGACTTCCCCGGCAGCAGGCAGGAGCCATCCCCATGAGCTTTGCATCATGCATCGCGATGCACTGCTGCACGCCCCGTACCTATTGTGAGGTCCATGTTTGCTTCCCGAGAGTACACCAGGTCACCATCTGCAGAGGAGGCAGGTTCAGCCTACTTCAGCGCGCAGCACGCCGGTGTTGCAGGGAGGATGCTTCCTTGCAGGCGGCGCCACTCAGCAAGCACCTGCACAACGAAACGCACTCATGCACGCACAGCACGCGGCCCAGCGAGCCTGGCCCGTGCACTGTGCCTGTTGCTCCACTCTGCCCACTCCTGCTGATCCACTGATACTATTTACTGAACACCTATGACAGCCACTCACAGCCAATCAGCGAGGCGATGTAGTTGATTGCTTCCGCCGCTGGGTCGGCTGCTGTACGGAACTGGCTGTAAAACTCGTAGTCGGACTCAATGGCAATGTTGGCCTGGATTGGCTGATCCACCACAGACTGCAGCAGGAAGGGAGGAAGGGATTTGGCCACAGGCAAGGTCGGGGTGCTGTGGTGAGGTGGTTGGCCTGGAGTCGGTGCAGGCAGCCGCACTGCAACGCACGCATTTCTTCTCCTTCTGCTAGACTGTTGATCGCCCCACAAAGTACAATTTCCCCTCCGCAAGCAAGCAGGCCCAACCATCCACCACATTCAAGACGGTGAGACAGGACGTCAACTGGGTGGCCACCGGCTCTTGCGCACAGACCTGCTGGAGTCGTCGGCCGGCCGCAGGGGTGGCAGCTGGCCGCGGCCGACCAGCAGGCACCGGGGCATGATTCACGCCGCATTTGAATTTCGGCAGGGCCTTGGTTTGCGTGCTGGTCGTCCGCCGTGACGACAGTGGCGCAGCGGCCATGGCGGCTGCCGCAGCGGTGGGGCCGGCGGCGGCGGCTGTGGGGCGTGGCGAGCGTGCCAGGACAAAGCTGGCGTTGCCACGGTGTGCCACGCCGTGCACTGCGCCATTCGGCTGTACTGCCATTAGCACTGAGGAGCCGGGGGCACCGGCAATCGAGCCCTTGAAAAATGCCGTGGTGGGGCGTGGAATGCGCACCGCAGGACGGCTGCGGGACGACTGCACCACAATCTGCAGGAAAAACGCAAGAAAGGCCACGAATGCATTTGCATGAAGCAGTGGGATGAAGCAAGGCATGCAGCGGAAACAGCAGCCAGGAGTCCCGCCACTAACATCTGGCAATGCAACCCAAGATGCTGCTCAGCAGCGCGGGCATTATTGCTCACGCCCATTGCTCATGCCTGGCGCAGCAACCACGCACCTGGGCAGTCGGGCTGAACACCTCGAACCGCGTCAGCTGCAGCGTGGATGCAGTCACGTCTCCTTCCAGYTTGTAGTTGGTCACTTGCAGCCTGCCGCCGCGGCGCACTGCGCGAGCGGCTGCCGCGAAGTTTGCTGTAGCAGCTGTGGCGCCAGCGACGGTTGGCGCGGCGGCCTGCGCTGCCGCCTGCGCTGCTGCCGCCAGCGCCAGCTGTGCCAGCAGCAGCAGCAGCATGGCACGCATGGAGAGCCGTGGCATTCAGCGAAGCATCAGAGCTGCACAGGGGTAAGGCGGGGTAATGGGGAATCGAGCGGATGTGCAAGCAGCTCGGGCAGGCGCTCGGGATTCTGCCGGACGGCGGTCGGAGAGGAGAGCGGGCCAGGCAGCTGCGGAAGTCGGCGCCGCACCGCCCGCCCGCCGGCGGCCTCCTTAGTCTGCCTGTCCTAGGGTAGCGCCTGGCGGCGCAGGCGAGCGGTCAGGCCACTCGGTCGGGGGAGTTGTGACGCTTGCCGATCCGCGCCGCCTCACCTGGCATGCTGTGTACACCGAGCCGCACACGGATGTGGATTGGCAGGGCCCGCGGGACCTCCAGGTGCGCGCGCCGTGGTGCGTCGCTTGCAAGCGCGCTGTTCGCCTGTTTGCTGCGCAATTCAGTACACAGGCGAAGCGCACACAGGCGCGCAGGAGTCCATGGCCATGTGCGCTGGGCTCGCTGACCCCCTNAAGTCATCAAGCTGGACCCCTCGGAAGGTGTGGAGCGCGGATGCCTGCTACGCTGTGCCCCGCGGTGATATGTATGCAAGATATGATTGATCGCAATAGGGTGCAGCGACAGGGGAGGCGCTGCAGCGCGGTGGCAGCGGACCTTTGCCTCCCGCCTGCGACAGCAGCGCTCGCTTGCACGCATCAACAGCAGGAGCCCATGCTGGCGCCGGCCCTGTTCACTGCGTCGTACAACAGCATTGGACACTCGTGTTTGGATCCAGCAGCCGTGCAGGTGCAGAAAGGCGCCCACGGCACTGGGTTGGAAGGCCGCAGTCATGCAGGGACGGCCACACCACGCGGCGGCGGCGGAACGGGCTACTCTGCGGCCACCTCGCAGCTCGCTTAGCTTGCGAGCATTTCATGTGACAGGGACGACCACTCCAATTCACTGCGCAGGAGCAGATCCCTCTGCCCTTGTCAGCCTTGCTGTCAACAAAGTCAATCGCACCTAAGCTGTGTCAGCAGCCAAGTACATGCACTGATTCAGCAGAGAGGGGTTGCAATCTGGAAGTCCAGTTGTTTCCTGCCCGATCAGTGGCTGTGCAGCTCAGCGGGTCCCCAGGCCAGGCGGGCGGAGCCCTGCAGCAGCGCCACCCGATCAAGCGCCCAGCCTGCCGCCGACAGCGCCGACACAAACGCCGCAAAACTGCCGCCGCCGCTGCTGCTGCCGCTGCTGCCTGCGCCGCCACTGCCGCCGCCAGCACCGCTGCTGCGGCTCTTGCTGCGTGTGTGCTTAGCTGGGCTGCCCGACCCTTCCAGCTGCCGCCCGCCCGCAAACCAGCTGTCAACATCTGCCAATGCTCCCTGGGCGGGCGCCGGCCAAACAGCTGCCTGCCGCGGCAGCTGTGCAGCCCATGCCAGCATCAGCGCCGCACAATAGCCCTCCAGCAGATCTGAAGGGTCTGCCTCCCGCCGCAGAAGCAGCACTGCCTCCGGACCTCCCGCCAGGCTGCCGGCTGGCGGCGCAGCGACAGCTAGGTATCGCCGGCCAGCGGCTGCTGGGTCNTCGGCACTGCGCTGCAGCGCGGCAGCCACCTGCTGCTGCAGGGTGGGGCTCTGCGGAGCAGAGAAGGGGCGGGGCACAGCATCGAGCGCTGCATGGAACGCTGCATGTCGGCAGGCAGAAGGGTTGGGCCTGCTGGGCTGCCACAGGGTGGTGCACCGCTTCCAGGAACCATGAACGGCAGATGGAGCGATGCAGTGCTGTCGCAAGCAGACCGAAACAGCTGCCACGCAGGTAGCAAGGCAGCTGCTTGCCCAGCAATCTACGCAGATGACTCACCAGACTGGACAACTTGGGTGCCACCGCCACCTGCACGCCCGCCAGGCCTCCAGCAGCAGGCAGCCACCCCAGGCCCAGGCGGCGCAGGAGACGCTGCACAGGCGGCGCCACCAAGCTCTCCTCCGCTGCAAGCTGCTCCGGCCGCAATGCCTCTCCCTGCAAGCGAGGTGCGAATATGCGCGAGGGAAGGGCACGACTGGTCAGCACCACCTGTCAAGAGGCCTGCTCTCAGCAGTTGTAAGCGAGGGCTCGAGAGCGCATTGCAGCACAGCACATCGTGCCATACAACTCCGCAGCACAGCACAGCGCAGCGCGGCGCGGCGCAGCACAGCACAGCGCAGCGTTGCATTCACTCACCGAGGCCAGGAAGTGGCGGAGCAGCAGGCCCAGGCGCGCTTGATTCAGCCCGTGGATGCACAGGCAGCGCATGGCGCGCACATTGGCCCACACGTGCACCGCGGTGAGCAGCCAGAAGGCAGCCCAAATGAGCGGCTGGTTGCCAGAGGCCAGCCGAATGAAGGCCATGCCAATGACCATGCCAACCAGCGTGACGGCCGTCTCCTGTGGATGGGGTAACGGATGCAAGCAGTGGCATCACTCACTATTCGGCCAGGTGTAAGCAAGGCATTAATTGGGTGTGGGGACCATCCTCCTTGAGTGCATGCATTGAGGGGTGTGCGATTGCCTCCGTTATGTGGCTGGATATTGAGCCAACCAGCAGTGAAACAAAGCTCCACATAAGGCTGAAAAAAACATTTGGCTGAAAGTGAGCGAGCCTCCCAGCAGTGACACAAAGCTCCTTACCTGCGAGCCCTCCTTGGCGGCAATGTCGGCGGGCTGCGCGGCCAGACAGTTAAATCAGCCAGTAGTAAGACAAAGCCCCTGACCTGCGAGCCCTCCTTGGCAGCAATGTCGGCGGCATTGCGCTGCAGCGCAAAGTGCTGCGGAGAAGGCAGGCGGGTGGGGCAGGTGTTAGCAATGTGAACTGCTCATGAGCGCAATACGTGCGGTAAATGCTGCTGCCCTCTTCAGTTCTGGGCATGAAAGCTTCTGAGGCAATATGTTTTGGCAACACCTGGCAAGCAAGCTCGCCTGCGTGAGCGCCATGCGTGTTGCGCCGCCAGCCACTCCGGTGACTGCACGGCAGATGCTGCCTAGGCACGCCAGCAGCAGGAAGGCTCCCGGCAGCAGGGGGGAGGCAAGCTCGAGCGCCAGGCCTGGAAGGGGGGTATGCCATGGCATAACAATGACTCACCAGCAGAACAGGCCAGCAGCAAGCAGGTATGGAGAGCAGGGGCCCAACAGCGAGTGCACCTCACTCTGTACAACACACAAGGCTTCTGCAGGGATGGCTAATACGCAAGCCTGTTGCTCACCCACATCGTTCATGACGTCTGCAGCCAGCCGCCACTGCTTGGCATAGCAGTCAAAGCCTTGGCCCTGCGGGGACGCACAAGCCGGTTTGGCTGACGGGTTTTCGCCCAGGTAGGAATGGCCCCAGCCACTGGATGGGCAGCAGGCGGCAAAGCGCAAGAGCGGTGGCAGTAGAGGCATAGACGGCAGAGGCAGCAAGGTTGCAGCGGCGGCCCTGCCAATGGCCTACCTGGGATGAGGCAAACAGGATGCCTCCAATCATGCCCGTCAGATCCTTGAGGAAGAACTGCGAGCGCAGACCAGGTGAAAAGGCGGTTGGGTGTGCTCGGCACGGTCGGGTCGGCAGTGTCATGTCAGCAACAAGCCAGCAGCAATGCGGGGTGGCAGCGGGAGCGGCCGCCGCAGCACAAGGTTTGCAGCAGCTTGGCACAAGGCATTGCAGGGGCTGCACTGCAGCTAAATGGTCCGATCGTGCTCAAGTCGTATGGTCAATCGTAGGTCAAGAAAATTTTAACGCACACAGCCCCCTACCTGGAAGACGGCCCCCAGGGGAGTGGCGGCAGCTGATCCCACCCCGACTCCTGCAAGCATCGCCTGAGATGAGAGCATGCCTCGCACGTACGAGCTCAGGCCCTGCACCGAGTCCCACAGCTGGTAGCCTGCGGGTGGAACGTGCGCAAACGAGGGCTTTGCTTGTGAGACGGAAATCTTACAAGACGGTGCATCCTCACACAATGGTTGGGAACAATCTAGCCACCTGGAAGCTACACACAACAAAACTTACCTAAATAGTCGCTGGACACGCTTGCCGGATAGGCATCCGGCAGGAAGGCATGGCGAAACGCAGCCCGCAGCGCCGGCCCCACGCCGCCGGCGGCGGTGCTCTCGGCGCTGCCGCTGGCAGCGTCCACCCGGGCTTGGCCATTCGCCAGCAGCATCCTGCACGTCCTGGTGTCGCCCACATACTCCACCGCCAGCTGCTGAGCGGCGCTGGAGCGGGGCGGCATTCCGGCTCTCACTCAGGGCCTCCTCGCCGCGCTTGCAGCACGCCAAGACACTAAAGATGGTGATCAGAATAGCGTGTTGCAGCCTGATCGGTCGATGGCGGACGCATGTGCCCACCGCTGCCGTGCCGCTGCGAGCAGCTGCACGGCATGCCGTCGCTACGTTGGTGGTTGTTGCTACAAGTGCTGTTGGGCCACTGTGCAAGCTTCGTATGAGGCATTGACTTGATGAGTGGCCATTACACTGCAACTAGAGCCCGCACGGCCTGGACATAGACCGGGGGAAGCGAACTCCTCCTCCACTACTCAACGCTCGTGCGATGGTCGCATCAACCCGCCCTTGCCAGTGCCAAACCTACAGGCACTATGGCAAGCTTCAGCCACACCAGTAGATGTCATGCTACGCTCAGCACCACCAGGCAGTGCGTCGCCAGGGATGCTCGAGCGCCTCCGGCCTGGGCACCCGCCGCGCAGCGTGAGCAGATCCCCCGCTGGCGGCGGCGGGCGGGGTGAACCCACAGCGCCCCCGCGCGTTCCCCTCAAAGCTGCTCGACGATCGCAGCGCCCCTGGCGCCCCAGCATGGGCTCTGGCCTGGTCTTCTGCCCGACCTGCGGCAACCTCCTTCTTGGTGCGGACCCTACGCGCGAGCGAGCGCGTCTGGGGGCGTTTCAGGAGCTGCGATGCGCCTGTCCTTGGCTCCGCAGCGCTGTTGCGCAGGCCATGCGAGTGCCCGGCCTCCCTCCCGCTGCCCCTGCGGCCCCTGCCGCCCTGCCCACGCTTCCTCTACATCACTGGCGCAGCCTGCAGCAGGCTGCACTTGCGCTGGTGCTCTCGCGTCGCGCCCAGCCGCCGTCGCGCCCAGCCGCTGCCGCCGCTGCCGCCTTCGCACCGACCTTGCCCCTTGGTCGATTGGTCCTGCGCAGTTGAGAACCACGACGGCCAGAACATCTACGCGTGCCAGACCTGGTGCGCTTAGGACACAACACAGCGCTGCTGCCTGCGCTTTGGTGTGTGCTGCAATGCCGCTGCCCGAGCCCAGACGCCGGTGCATCGCCGCTGCATCTCACATGCCGCTGTTCCTTTCCTGCGCCCTCCTCCTCTTGCGTCCTGCAGCCCTTACATCTACTACATCGACCGCGAGGTGCGGCAGCGCTTGCTGCGTTGCCAGAGGCAGCAGAACCATCAGCGGCCGGAGCAGCGGCGGCAGAGCAATGCACCGGTGGTGCCTGTGGCCCCCTTGGGTTGCCCTGATGCTGGACCCGGCATAATCAGCAGCAGGAAAACAAGGTGCCAGCCGCTGTTCCTGATCTCAACCGCTGCTCTTGCCCGCTTGCACGCTTGCCTGCTGCAGATCTCCAAGAGCGTGCCCCTGAAGCGCAAGGAGGTGGAGCCGGTGCTTGGTGGAGAGGAGGAGTGGAAGAACGCGCCGCGCACTGAGGGTGAGGCAGAATTTTTTTGATCTAAACAAAACTGTCAATCCTGGCTGTGGTCTGTTGTTTTTATCGCAAGCTGCGTGCGGCGGGAGGGAAACAGGAGTGGAAGAACGCGCCGTGGACTGAGGGTGCACTTGTTGTATTGTTACCACTTTGTTGCTGCTGGGTGCAAGCCTGCTGTGGCAGGAGAGTGTTGCCCGCCTGGCGCTGTTGGCTGGCTTCGGTTATAGCCCGCTCTGTTGCTGGCCCAGCTTGCTCAGTAGTCCTTCACGGTTCCCTCCCTCCTGCTGCGCAGCCCGCTGCCCCGACTGCTCCTATCACACCGCTTACTTCAAGGAAGTGCAGGTGAGCCGGCTGGCTGGATGGCGGTGGGTCGGTGGCTGGGGGTGGGCTCGGTCCAGCTGCCGGGCACCCATCGTCCGCCGCGCAAATGCGTGTCCAGCTGTAACAGGCAGCCCCGGGTGTCAGGGCATTGTGCCAATGCAGCTTGCTTACGGGCTGCGGTGGTGCTGCTGTGGCTGTGCCTGCGCCTGCAAGCCCGCAACCTCTGCCACTCGGCAATGCTCGGCCCACATTTTGCACACGGCTCTGACCATGCTCTGCCTGCTGCCCTGCCTGCCTCTTCAGATCCGCTCGGCGGACGAGCCTGCCACTCTCTTCTTCCGCTGCGCCAACTGCGGCTGCAACTGGCGGGAGGGCTAGTAGCACAGCATCCGCAGCATGCAGCACAAAACGATGCAGGCTGCAGCGGCACGCAGCGCGCTGCTGCGCCCCGCNGNCCCTGCGATGCCCCACCACCGCTCGTCTGCGCAGCACGCCGCCCCGCCGCG
>JADXDR010000063.1:261791-306801 GCA_025026875.1 Chlorella ohadii | reverse complement strand
CAAGTTGGGGGAGCGCTGATGGGGACGCTGTTTGTTTTGGGGCAACCGCGGGCTGACTGCTGCACCGGGGTGGCAGCCCATTCCTGAGTACACAGGCCCATTGGGGTTCACATCCTGGTGTGCATTCTTCCGCCCCACAGGCGGGGGACGCCGAGGCGGCTGCCCTGGAGGAGCAAGCGTCCCTGCCTCACTGGAATGGCCATCACACACAGCGCCTGGTTTCCATTCACCCTCACCCCACTGGCTTTTACAGGCGGGGGACGCTGAGGCGGCTGCCCTGGAGGAGCAAGCGTCCCTGCTGCGCGAGCAAGTGGACCTGCTGAAGGCGCAGATGGGCCGCAAGGACGCTGAGCTGGCACAGCAGGCGCAGCAGGTGGCGCAGCAGGCGCAGCAGCTGCGGGAGGCGCGCCGGGAGGCAGCCGCGACCGACGAACGCATGCAGCAGATGAAGCAAGCGGTGGCTGCAGAGGCGCTGGCTGCTGCTGAGGTGCTCGACAAGGCGGAGCAAGCGGCGCAGCTGCTGGGCCAGCAGCTGCTTTCCATGATGCAGTCGCGGCAGGGCGATGAGAGCGATGGGGAGGAGGAGGAGGTGGCGGTGCTGCGGAGTGCACAGGTGCGGCTGGGCGGTTATGCAAGTTAGTAGGGCAGGGGTTGGCAGGGCGAGGAGAGCGAGGGGGAGGAGGAGGAGGCGGTGCTGCGGAGTGCACAGGTGCGCCTTGGGTGGCTGTGCAGTTGTACTACAGCTGTGGGTTGGCAAGGACGATGAGAGCGAGGGAGAGGAAGTTGCAATGCTGGGCAGCACGCAGGTGCGGCTGAGCCTTCGGCGGCAATGCAGGTTGCCCGGCCTGACCAGCCGCATGCTTGCAGACTGCCTGCCCTTTGCGTGTGACGGCAACCCAAATGGATCATCAAATGGATCATCAAGCATCTATCTGCAGGGCGAGCTCCGATCCAGCTCTGTTTGCTCCGCGGCTTGGCACATTCTGAAGAACCCTCTCTACATTGCTGTACATTTGCAGGGCGAGCGCCTGCGCCAGGAGGACGCGGATGCTCTGCTGATCTGCGCCTTCTGCTACTGTCGGTGCACTAACCTTTGGCCAACTGCTCTGTACATTTGCAGGGCGAGCGGCTGAGCCAGGAGGACGCGGACGCCCTGTTCGAGGAGCTGGAGTTCCTGCAGCAGCAGCTGGCGGCCAAGCAGGCGGTGAGCCGAGGTGGTGCTCTCTCTTTTTTTATCCCAGTGCGGTCTGCTGTTGCCAGTTTGGTCGGTCCACAGCGATTCAGCACTGCCCTTTTATGCCCTATCCAAAATCTGTAGGCGGCTGCAGATGCGCTGAACCGTGCCAAGACCTCAGGCCTCATCCTCAGGCAGCGCTTGATCAATCCAACACTGGTTCGTTTCTTTATCCAAACCTATCCAACATTTGCAGGCGGCCGAAGATGCGCTGAACCGCGCCGAGGCGGCCGAAGCCGAGGCCTCGTCCCTCAGGGAGCGGCTGATCAACGCGGCCGCGGTGCCCCCGCCCGTGGCGGCCGCCGGCTATAATGCCAGCCTGGAGAAGGAGCTGGTGGGTTCTTTAGGGCTTAGTTGAAATCAAAATGATAGTGGCAGCAGGTGGTTAAGCTGTCGTATTCTCATCTTCTTTTCAAGCTGGTGCAACGCCAGCCTGGAGAAGGAGCTGGGGGGGTTCTGCTTGGATTCTGTTTGTGTGTGCATTGCAGATGGGTTGTAGGGTGGATAGGTTGGTTGTGGCAGGCCACAACGCCAGCCTGGAGAAGGAGCTGGTGCGCTTGTGATTAGGTTGCCAAACTGCATAGCAGCGTGCACGTTGTTGTATTGGGCAGGAAGTCCAACGCGTGCCCCTGTTGTTGGCCATGCCTGCCACACTACAGCACCCTGGCGCCATCTCACCCTCCCGCCCCCTCACCCCGCCCCGCAGGCCGCGGCGCAGTCGGCAGCGGCGGCGGCCGAGGCAGAAGCACAGGCCATGGCCAGCCAGAACTCGGCTCTCCAAGAGGAGGTGTCCCGCCTGCGGCAGGCGGCGCAGGCGGCCAGCGCGGCGGCGGGGTCTGCAGCCAAGCCCAAGGGTGCGGGGCGGGTGCATGCCAACGAGTGGGGATGCCGGGTTGCGTGGGTTTGGTGTGCTAGCGTCACTGCACTGTTCTGATTGGGTTTGGTGGCCTCACAGGCAGCGTGAGTGGCAGCCAGTGTGTGAAGTGCAGCTTTTCTGCTGCATCAGTTTCTTCCTGATCGTGTTTCAGTGCTGCCTGCATGTCATATTCCCCTTAACAACTGCTGCCCTGACTGTGTTTCACGTTTTGTTGCTGCAGGCTTTGGCGCGCCTGCGCGAGACGGCAACGAGCTGGCGGCGGCGCTGGCCCGCGTGTCGGATTTGGAGCGGCAGTGTGCGGAGCTGCGGGATGCCGCGGCACGCAAGGATGCTGTGCTTGCCAAGAGCCGGTGGGTTGGAGTGGACACTGGGCAGTCCAAGGTTGCATTACACTAGTGCTAGCAGCCAACACGCAGCTGATCGTTCCAACCTGGCTCCCTCACTCGCTGTTTGCAGAACATTCATTGAGAGCTGCTTGGTCACTGAGCCTGACTTGCTTTGCATCCCTGTTCGCTCCTCCCCCATTGCAGCAAGTTCATTGAGAGCTACCTCTCGCGCTCCTCGGTCCAGCGCATGACGCGTGGCGCCAGCGGCGCGGCCGACGAGGACGGCGCCAGCGTGAATGGGCAGTAGCAGCCCCAGCCCTTGAACGGGTTCTCAGCGGCCCCTGCGCTCGTGGCGCATGCTGCCCACTGCGGCCTGCCTCGGCAGATTGCCCCAGCAGCCCGCCTGAGCGGCCTGCCGACCTCATTTTGACTGTTCATTCCCCCATTGCACTTGCTGACGCCCCACGTGTTTCTTTCATTGGAGTTGTGCTTTTCCGCTGGTCGTGCCGACCAGCGCCGGGCTCTTGCGGCGTGCACGCTGCTGGTCGCCGGCCATCGAGCGGCAATGGTATGCCACATGCCTGCTGGGAGCCTGTGTGTACATTACTCGATTAGAACATAAAGAAGGGCACAAAGAAGCAGGAATGGCAGAGAGAAGCAGCAGGGCTGTTGGAAACCGGTGTGTGTATCCCGCGTCTGCCACTTAACTCTTGCCTGTGTGCTGTCGCCGCTTGAGCTGCTGCCCAACACGCCACTGGCCCACACTGTACATACCATCTTTCCCACCGCACTGATGTAATCAAATGCCCCCGTTAGCGTAGCTAGCAGCGTAGCACGAGCGCGGGAGCGGCGGTCGGCGCCCACAGTGCGGCAGGACTTAACGCGGTTGTTGCAGCCTGCCGCGCCTGGCCCCAACCTTTCACGATTCAGCTGCAGCTTCCTGCATCGCCGATCGACATCACCAGGGCAAAGCCGCCGCAACAGAGAAAGAACGACTTGCGAGAGGCACCGCAGGCGAGTTGTGTGCCACGATACGCTTAGAATACGCATGTTTCGAGCCCTAGATTGCCTGATCGCGCACAGGAGGGCGCGTCGCGCTGCAGGCGCCGCCGCCGCCGCCGCCGCCGCCGCTGGCGATGCCTGCTGCCACGTTGCATCGAACGTGCCGCCCGCTGCTTTCACCGACACCCTCCCCTTCTTGCCGTCCCATCCTCCCTCCAATCGCAGTCCCCTCACATCATGGATCGTGCCCTGGGCTGCCTCCTGGGTGTGGCAGTCGGTGACGCGGCAGGGGCGACGCTCGAGGGGCGGGCCGCACAGCTGGTGCCGCTGGCCGCCGCTCGAGCCGCCATGCGCATGCCCGGCAGCTCAGTGCCTTACTTGGGCAATGGGCAGGTCACCGATGACACAGAGCTGACCATCTGCCTGGCCAGGGGTGAGCTGGATGGGCTAGGGAGCTCTGTTATGCGCAGGACGCAGGCTTTAAGGCAGCGGCAGCTTGGTGGCAAGCGCACACGCTGTGCACCGCTCTTGGTTCCCCGACTGACAGCCAGCTTCTTTGCATGACCCACCTCTATGCAGGCTTGGTGGGCCACAGCCCGGCCGCTGGCTTTCCCCTGGAGTCGGTGGCTCGGCAGTACAGCTACTGGCACGATGCTGGGGCATTTGGCGGCGGGCAGGTGCGGTGCAGCGCTGTGGACTGTGCCAGGGTGGCATGATACGCTGCAGGCACCCTGTGTGCAGCAAGGCATCACCAGCTCCCTCAGGCGTGCCCTGATTGCATGTGGAGGTGGGCATTGCGCTGACCACCTGGTGCTCCCGCCCTGCCACAGACCTGCCAAATAGCCTTTTCAACCCCCGTGGAGCCGGTGAGTACCAGCTTGCTTGGGTGCATCGGTGCATGGCCCTGCAACGGCTGCTACTCATGCCTGCCCTGGTGCCTCATGCCACAGCGAATGTGTGCACGCTCACTGCGCGCAACACGAAGCTGGCTGTGAGCAGCACCCACTGCCTGGCACTGCCTGCAGGACCGAGCCAGGTGGCTGCCGGCGGAAGGACCGGGCGGTACCGCAGCCCCCTCGCTGGCAGCCAGGATGCAGGTGGGCTCCAGCTACTTGCCACTTTAAGCTACTTGCCAGCTTGTTACACGTGGGGCTCCAGCCAGTCGGCGTGCAAGTTGCCAGCCTGCTACATCAGACTGGGACGTGTCTTTAGACAGTTTAGAAACGTGCCACTGTCTTCTCGCTCCCGCCATCCCCACCGCTCTGCGCCCAATTGACGCCCTGTCCACAGGCCCGCTCGCTTCGGTGGTGTGGCGAGAGCAAGGCCAACGGGGCGCTGATGCGGGCTGCTCCGCTGGCTGTGTGGGGCCACCGCCTGCCGCCGGCAGCCCTGGCAGAATGTGCCGCCTTGGACGCCAGCCTGTCACACCCCAACACCACCTGTGGAGATGCGAGCGCAGCATACGTCATTGCAGTGGCCCGCTTGATTGCACAGCCGGGCGATGCTGCGGGCGCGCTGGCTGTGGCATGCGCGTGGGCAGAGGAGCATGCAGGTGTGCGGAGGAACATTTAATCGGTGAGGGGTTCAATGTGCATGGAGCAAAGCTGTAGAAAAAATTGCCGGCGGGGGTGCACCTCTAGGTGGGCTGTTGGAGGCCTCTGGTGCATTGCCATTTTTGCCACCCCCTGCAGACGACGTGGAACCGTTGCCAGCTCTGGTTTGGCAAAATCTGCAAGTCACAACCCCAGCCCGCCCCACGCCCCGCCCCGCCTGCAGGAGATGAGGTGCAAGAGTGGCTCCTGACCGACTCGCAGCAGCCGCTCGAGTCCATACACTGCCTGGAGTCGGCTGGATTTGTGAAGCACGCCTTCACGCTTGCCTTCCACAACCTGCGGCGGCGGACGCCGTTTGTGGAGGGCATCGAGCAGACCGTCTGCCGAGGAGGTGCGCGCCTGCATGGTGGTGGAGGCAAAGTGCTGGTGGGGTTGTGGCTGTGAGCCAGTGGGTGGCGACACCGTCCGTCGCATTCGCGCACGAAACTGCCCCGATGCTCAGCTCACCGCTGCTACCCAAGGCATCCACCCCACACCCGCACCCCAACCAGGCGACACCGACACCAACGCTGCGATTGTGGGCGGCATGCTAGGCGCACTGTGGGGCGCGGAAGCCATTCCATCCTGGATGAGCGGCCCTGTGCTAGCTTACGAGGGCAGAGAGGACCAGGGAGGCGGCGAGCCACGGCCGGCAGAGCTGCGGGCGGCTGTGCTGCCAGGGCTGGCGGAGCAGCTGTACCAAGCAGCGGCGGCGGCAGAGGGCTGACAGGTGGCGATTGCAAAATGTCAGGCTGAGCATGATCGTCGGGTGCAAACATATGGTGTGATGCATAACGTAGTGAGCAGACAGAAAAACAGGTATCATTGGCACAGGTACTTGCGGCATGCGTAGCAAGAATGGCACCGTGCATACAGGATCAGATCGGCATCTGCACAAAAAGGTGTCAGTCGGCCTTGCGCCTGGGCGCTGCTGCTGCTGCATCAGTGGTACCGGCTGCCTCCAGCGCCGCCACTGCCACAAACCCTAGGTCGCTGCCAAGGAACAGGAGTGGCACGGTACCAAGCCAAGGAGCGCCCAGCGGGCACAGCAGGGGGTCCAGCGGCAGGCACAGGCAGATCAGGCTCAGCGCAGCCGCCGCCAGCAGCAGCAGTGGCAACTGGCCGGGGCGGCGGCCGGCCCGCCACTGCGCCGCCAACCGATGGGCGGTCACTGTGGCAGCCAGGGCGGTTGTGCCGAGGTAAATCGCTTCTGGCACCCAGGGCAGCTGGAAGCGCAGGTTGGCTGCCGCTGCCGCCAGCAGCACTGCAAAGACGGCCCAACAGCGCTGGCTTGCTGCCCGGGCAGCTTCTGCGGTGGTGGGTGAGGGCGCCAGCTGCAGGGTCAGAGGGTTGAGGGAAGAGGGGGAGTGGGTGCAGCATGCCGGTGGTGCACCGTATAGGCTGCGAAGCTGCATTTTGGAGAGCAGATAAATTGGGGCACCCGATCACCCACCTCTCAACAAGCACCCCGCCAGCACCCAGCAAGCCAGAGCCCTAGTCACCTGGGAGAGCAGCAGGCAGAGAGACGAGGCGCCTGTGCACACGATGTCCGCCAGNCAGCGCCGCCTGCCACAGCGGCGAAGCGTGGTCCGCCAGGGCGTGGCACAGGATGGAGCTGCATGTGGGGCATGGGAGGGCGGGGCAGAGGCAGGGTTGGGTGCAGCATGAGCAGCCGGCAACATGCAAGGAAGACAGCTTGAAGCCCCCTAGCGGCTGTCATAGCTGGGTGCTGACGGTCAGATGGCAGTGCACTGGCGAATGTGCGTCACAGTATGCCCAAGTAAAACAGGCAACCACCAACAGCAAGCCGTGTGCTAGACTGCACGGATTGAATGGCTGCCCAAAGCCTGCCTGCCTGCAAAAACTTGCCTGGCGTTCATCCATGCAAAGAACATTAGCGAGTGCCTGAGGTAGGTAAAGCTGTGGCCTCTCAGCGTCGCCGCTGCCACTGCTGCCACAGCCACGCCCGCCAGCTGCCAGGGAAGCAGCTCAGCATTGCGAATGGACAGGCTGCCCAGCCGCAGGGTCTGCTCCCCAGCGCAATGCTGCGCCAGCCAGGCGGGCTGCAGCCGCGCCCACAGGGCCGGGTAGCCCTGGCTCAGGCGGGCATGGGCGGTTGGGAAGAAGTCCAGGAAGAATTGAGACGTGGACGATAGGGCGCCGGGCTGCGCAGCCGCCGCCATGGTGCAAGGGTCGTGCAGACGCACCGCCGGCGGCGAGCGACGGGCGGGTCGCAGCGGATCGGTGGGGGAGTCGGCTGCTCGCGTACTCAAGCCTCTTCAGGCGTGATGCCGGTCGCAGTGGCGGGCCGCTGGGCTGCGAGCGAGGCGCGTAGTGAGCGACGCAAACGCGGAAGGCGTCTCTAGAGCAGTTCAGGACGCGGCAGAGCGGGTACAGAGTCGGGGAGGTGCTCCGAGTACACTATGCTTGCTGAGAGGTTGAGGAAGCATGAGGCGCCGGTGCCGCCGCCGCCAGCTGCCGCCGGCGCCGAGAGCAGGCATTCTGCAAGAGCACCAATGCCTTCAAGGACTGCTTCTGTTACATGCCGGATGCGCAAGAATCATACGTGCAGCATGCCCATCTGGTGGCTGCTGCGCCAGAAGGAGGGGCGCCCTGCTCGCAGCGTGAGGCCGCAGCTCGCGAGCCCTTGCAGCCGCAGAGCTTCGCCGGTGCACCACGTCATTTAGGCTGGACTATTGCTGTCGCAGACTGTTCTCATCGCGAGTAGCAGAATGCTCATCGCGAGTACTGCTTGAGGAAGTACATGATGCTGGGCAGCGTCACGCTCTGCTGCGCCACCCCCAGCCCCGCAGCGCCCTGCAACAAGCGGTGGCAGTAGTGGAGGATTGGAGCCGAGTCGGCGGCGGCAACGGAGAGAGGCTTGCAAGCCAGCAGGACTTGTCATGCAGGGGTGCGCCCAGCGTGTAGCTTCCGGTGCTGCAGATGCAGAAAACAGCGACGTGGAGGCTGCCCAAAACCGCATCAGCCTCTGCTCCCAAGGCCACAATGCAATAGATGGCCTCGCCTGCCGCTTGCACAGCTCCAGGAATCGGTTGTAGTGCAGCAGCAGCTGCGTGAAGGCGGCCTGCAGCAAGGAGCGCCACAGAAGCAAGGGTCAGAAGTTGGAAACACTTCAGGCACGCAGGGCAGTTGCTCTGCAGCAGCAGCTGTGCGATGGCAGCCTGCAGAGGTGCGAGCTGTGCCGCGACTGGTCATGCAGAGTGACTTGCCTGCAACACGGCGCGCCCCGCCGGGGTGTTGCCGAAGTCCTTGCCCACTTCCCTGCAGGCAGGCGACAAGACGCTGTTGTGGTTGATTGCGGAGGACGCATACAGATGGTGATGCACAGTCATCGTGCCCCACCTCCCGCTCAGTGCTCAGCAATGGAACTGCAAAACCGACAACTGCCTGCCTAAAATCACCCAGCCCCACCTGTTTATTGTCTCCACCATGTGCTGCCAGCGCGCCGAGAACTCAGCAGCCACGGGCGCCGCCTCGGCAGGACTGAACCCGGGCACTTCTGCGCCGTCCGGCACCCCCGCCGCCGCCGCCTCGCCGCGCTTCACGAATGCCACCTGAATGCGGAGCGAGAGCGGAAGTGAACAATCTTGCCTAACGCGCTCTTGTTCGCTGTATTGAGCGGCTCTTTGTCAGCCTCTTGCGGCCCCAGATGCTGCCAACTGCAGTAAACAAGTAAATCCGCAATGAGTGTTGAAGGGGCAGCCGGGGCTCACCAGGGAAGCAGCCACTCGCCCCAGCTGCTCGTCGCAGTACAGCCCCGTGCAGCGCGCCAGCGAGTCCTCAAACTCCTTCAGCAGTGCTAGACCTGCAAAAGGGGTAGCAGGAGCATGCTTGCAGTCTGAAGCTGAAAGGAAGCAGCTGCAAACGGTTGCCAGCGAGTCCTCAAACTCTTTGAGCAGCGCCAGGCCTGGGGCAGGGGAGATCGGAGCAGGGCAAGATGGAGGCAGGGCAAGATAAGGACCGCAGCCTCAAGGGATGGACAGGGAGATGAGGCAGTTGGACAAACAAGTCATTCCTCAAACCAAAAACGTCCAGCATAGCTGGCGAATTCGCAACTGCAGCGCCGCAAGCAGCAAGCTGTTTTGGCCGGTTCCTGATGCATCCTTTGCCGCTGGCGCACACCAAACATGGCAGTGCATGTTCCTCTGCCGCGGCGCCAGCCTCGCACGCCTGCCGCCCACCTGCGGTGCCCAGGCCGCTCGTGGTCTCCGCCCCTGTGCTCAGCGTGCCAGGTGTGGCGGGCAGCCCACGTGCATGCGCCTCCTGCACAACACAGGCAACAGAGCAGAGGCATGAACGTCGTTGCGCCATGCAACTGGGCGAGTGTGCGGCTGTACCGGCTGCCATTGGGCAGCGGAACGATCGACCCGTGCGAGCGTTGAGTGCCGCCGCCGCAAAGGCAGAGTCAGCCAGCAGCACAAAGTGCATCTCTCGCAAGCAGCATGTACAATGCAGCAGAGCAGCTGCAAGCAGGCAGCTTGCCTTGAGCACCGCCACCACGAACGCAAAGTTGGTGACCAGGAACACGGTACCGCGCCCCTTCTGCGGGTACTGCCGGCTGATGTGCAGCAGCAGGTTCATGACTGCGGGGGTGAGAGGGAGGGAAGCAACTGAATATGCGAGTGCAACACAGATGGATGTGAGTTCAGTGCAACCAGGGGACCGCCGGCTGATGTGCAGCAGCAGGTTCATGACTGCGGGGGTGGGAGGGGCGGAAATGAGGACGATGAAGTTGCGACGGGACCTGACTGGCGATTGCGGGAGCTCTACAGTGTGCCATTTTCTGGCGCACAGCGTAGCAAGCCGGCCCTTCCGCAAGCCCCTACACCAGGACCCTCTTGGCCCACGCACAATGCCACTCCTTCTGCACAACGCATCGCCACCCATCCGCATATCGCAGCCGCTCGCTGTTGGTGTTTAATCGTGACAAATATCCCAGCCAGCCCTTTCCCTCAGCCCTGCGCCAGCGCCCTTCTGAGCCCTGGCTACCCGCGTATCGCAGTCCCGTCCACCTTGCTGAGCCCCACCCTCCCGCGTATCGCAGCCGCTTTATGTTGGCGTCACATATCCCAGGCAGCCCATTTCCTTAGCGCTGCTGAGCCCCACCNACCAGCGTATCGCAGCCGCTCTATGTTGGTGTCTAGCGGGCCATCCAGGAAGTCAGCGTGCAGCAGCAGCATGGAGGCGGTCAGGTGGNCNTACCGCTCTGCGTGGAACAGAAAGGCAGGAGTGTACCACGATTGAGGCAGCAGCAGCATGGANGCGGTNAGGTGCGCATACTGCTCTGCGTGGGGCAGAAGTGTAGGATGCATCATGGGTCTGGGTTTCAAGCGGCAGCATGGCGGCCGTGTGCGTACCGTTCTACAGGCACAGAGAGGCAGGATTGTATTGCAAAAGATTTGGCAAGGGGCGCAGATGGTCCCCAACAGCAGCAGAGCTTCCTGTCGTCCAGAACTGCCGGTCGCCAGGATTGTGGTCAGCAGTGAGACGCACCCGTGAGGATGTGCAGGCGCGGCTGCGGGTCCACGGTGGCTTGCGTGGGGTGCAGCGCCTTGATGCTGGCCAGCTGCAGGTCGAACAGCGACTGCATAGAAGCAATAAGAGGAAGGACGTATTTGAGAATGTGCTAGATTGCAAGAGGACACTTGGAACGAGCGTTCTGCTGGAAGGATACAAAGACATGTTGCTGCATGCTCTGTAATGCCATGACAACCAAAGTTTCCCGCGCTGAGCGGTGTCCCCAGCAGCCACTTAATGCTACAACCACGCACCTTGAGCCGCGGCCACAGCAGCAGGTTCATGCGGTCAAAGTGGCCGTCCAGCGCCGGGTTGCGCCTGCGCGGGCAGAATCGTGTGAGGACGGCAAGCGGGTTGACCATCACGGATCGAGCAAAGGGAGTCGAGCACGTGCGCGCCATGGCCAGCGTGTTCTCCCGGTTGATGCTCGTGGGACTGTGCTCACGCCCCNAAAAANCGTGGGTCACAAACCACAAAGCAGCGACTGCGCTCACTTGCGCGCCATGGCCAGCGTGTTCTCCCGGTTGATGCKSRTGGKNCWGYRNTSACGSCCMCCGGGTCGTACTGCTCCTGCAGACAAGGCACGAACGGCGCAGCGCATGTGTGATGGACAGTGCAAGTGCAGCGCATGTGTGACATTACCTCAACAAATTCCAAGGGCCGCAGAGATGGACAGCGGATCGTACTGCTACTATATGGCAACAGTCGGGAATCCACATAGGCAGGCGGCTGACTTGAGAGCCGCTGCGGCCACCGCCGTCGCGCTGCACTGCTCGAGCAGCCGCTGCGGTTTTAGTAACATCGAGCGGCATCTTCAGCAGAAGCAAGCACCGTCACAGGACAGGTCCACCAGCCACATAGTTTTGCGCGTCCAAAGCAGCGGACCCTGGCTTGCCTGCAGCGCCGCCGAGAGCGAGGCCTCAATGAAGGCGAGGATGGGGGCAAACAGGTCTCGGTAGGCGCCCTCCTCACCCCACATCTCCTGCACAGGGGCAGGAAACAGGCGACCAGTGATGCCGCATGGCACAGCAGTGCCACGCAGCAGCAAGCGCTTGCATTGCTGACCTTGCAGGACAGAGCCAGAGAGGTTCCACGCGGATGGGCCTATCAAATGTGATATAACAAAGCACCATAGCTTGCATGTGCACCTGGCAGAACAGGTACTCGTGCGCCGCAGTGTCCATCAGCAGGCGGTGCAGCGAGCGGAACAGAACCTGGAAGGGCGGGGCAGAAGGCTGAGCAAGTAGTGAGGCGCGGATGCAGCAGGCATACCACGCTTTCACCCCGACGCTTGTGCGCAGGCTCACGAATATAAGCCCACAAACCAAGCGTTGCCAGCCCCTCAATATCGACGGTAGATTCATAAGAAGCTGCAACAAGCAGCCACCAACCACCTCGAATGTGAACTTCTTGTGTTCGCTCTCCGCCACATGCAGCACCAGCGGCGGCGCCTCCAGCTGGGCCAGCACGCCCGCTCGGTCCTGCAAGGGATATACATGCACAGCATGAGAATGGAACAAGTGCATGGAACAGCACAGGAGGCGGCGCCTCCAGCTGCGCCAGATCCCCCGCTCGGTCCTGCAGTTCACAGAAACAACTAACCGCTCGGACCTCGAGCGCATACACTCTGCCCTGCCGCTGCTGTGCCACCTGCAGCAACAGCATACCACCAGGCGCCCAGACAGTGCATCTGCCAGGTCAACAACAACAGCAGAAGGCAGCCAAGCTCACCTTAAGCGCATACACCTCCGCCCTGCTGCTGCTGCTGCCCGCCAAGGGCTGGCGGGAGAAGAGCGCCCAACTCAACAGGCCAACAGCCCTCCNGCAGAACAACAACTCTCACCTTGAGAGCATACACCTCCGCCCTGCTGCTGCTGCTGCCCGCTGATGGCTGGCGGGAGAACAGCGCCCCCAGGCTCATGCTGCTGGCCGCCGCCTCTGGTGCGCCCAGCGAGTCGGTGGCAGTGACCACCACCTCCTGCATGATGTGTGATGGGTCAAGACTAAGACATTTCCGTCGTGCATGCAGACAGCATCTTCACCTTGCTGCAAAGGCATGCGATCGATGGGTTTGCCAGCATGTCCCAATTGTAGTGCAGTGTGTCAGTGAAGGAGATGCTGCTGAAAAAAGCTCAGCTTTGAAGGCAAACCCAACCCAGCTGGCACTGACCTCCAGGCGCTCCATGGCTGCCCAGTAGGTGCGGAACAGGTCGAGCATCTTGGCGCCCACCTTGTCCACGTACGCGCCCCGCACCTGCAAGCAGAAAGCAACAGCACAAAAAGGCAGTGGAGCCAGTCAAAACAAATGTTGGATGGGTTTGGCATCTTGGCGCCCACCTAGTCCACGTACGCGCCCCGCACCTGCAAGCTACAGAAGACCGGGAGACAGCGGGCTGCAACGTTTGTTTGTGGGTGTGACGCAGCAACTCCGCATTTCCGCAGCATGTGCACACCGTCGAACCACCTCCCCGGCTGTCCGCACCTCTGCATAGATGTTGGGCGCGTGCTGCTTGAGGAACGCGGCCATGTAGCGGTACCGGAGCAGCACACTCTGCTTGATCTGCAGACGGATGAAACAAGAGGGACGTGTCCTGGGTCCAGTGTCGCGCTGCTGGGAACGGCACAGCAGGACGGTGCGCAGCGCCGGGCGAAGGCCTGCAGCTGCACTTCAATAAAGCCGTCTCACTAGAGCCTCGCCGCCCCGCCAGATGCCAGCCACGCAAAAAAAAACCTGCCTGCAGGTTGGTCTTGGGCTTGCGCATGTCGTAGATGCGCTCCATCAGGTGGTCCCTGCAGAGGGCAGCATGTATGTTTTGTTTTGCTGGTGTGTACTGCTGGTGTGTGCACTGCCCACCAGTCTGGTTTGTGTTGTCCAACAGAGCATGCACTAACACGGCGGCCTGCAGGCTAACACCATAAAAGCAGCCAGAGCACCAAGTGAAGTTGGACCGGCTTGCAGCGCTGCACGGCCATGACCTTGAGCCGCACGTGCCACAGCAACTGCCACACTGGGACTACATGTGCAAGAGCAGCACCGCACAGCGCTTTTCTGCACAGCCCACCTGCACCGCTGCACGGCCTTGACCTTGAGCCGCTCCAGCTCCGGAGCCACGTCCCTGCGGGCATGCAAATATGGGAGGAAAATCTGCATACCAAGGTAGTCCAGCTTATCCAAGCACAAATACGCCCTTATCCAAGCACAAATACGCCCACACGCTCACCGGAAGGCGGCCGAGAACCGAGCGGTGTCATCGCTGGCCACATAGTCGAGCTTCTTGGCCAGGTCCTCCAGGTGGCCCAGGAACGCCTCGCCCATCTCGCCCTGCAGTTCAGGGCAACGATGGAGCAGACAAGCTCTCAAACAGCCACCAACAGCTTGCTGGCCAAGCCCTTCAGGCGGCCCAGAACTGCTCATCCATCTCGCCCAAGGGTGCAGCATAGCAGCTTGTATCCCTTGCCTACGCACGCACAGCAAGCAGCCCCGCTTGCATTGTCAGGCAATCCACCCCCGCCGGCAGAGCAGGTATCGCTTTTGCAGCTGGCCGCCGCACCTGCACGATGCCGAAGATGAGCGGCGGCGGGATGCTGACGTGCTCAATGAACGCCTCCAGCCGCTCCTGAACGTGGTGGGTGGGAATAACACATTATTGTGCCATGGGGGCGGTAAGAACGGCAGCTGCACAGAGGTGAGGTGCAGTGCCGCCCCCATGCCAATCAAACCCACCAAGCTCGCCACAGCTGCATGGCAAGAGCTGCCCAGCATGGCAAGTCTGCCATGCCCAGCTGCGCACAACACACACCTGCACGGTGCGCCTGTTCTTGAGGCGCACGCTCATGCTGGTGCTCTGCTCCTGCAGGCTGCGGATCTCGCTGGAGATGTTGCCCAGGTCGGACTGCAATAAATAAATGATGAGTGGAGCGGCAGCTGGGGTGATTTGAAGGACAGTTGGATGAGCATTGAGGTGTACATCGCTTTGAGATGTTGCCCAGGTACGACTGCAGCACACACGGGTCGGAGCAGGATAAGGGAAAGTTTGAGGGGGTTCGCTGGGCACTGAGTGATCGGTGGACATGCTGCCCAGGTCGGACTGCAGCACACGCAAGTGTGGAGCAGCAGGGAAGATGTGAGGGACAGTTGGATGAGCATTGCGGGACCGTTTGCTGGGCATTGGGGGAAGATCCCCGGCTGGGGTGGCGGGAGACGGCGCCAAGCACTCTTACCAAAACAGGTCGCAGAAGAAACGGCGCAGCGGGAATGCCCGCAGCAGCATGGCAGAAAGTCCAGCAGAATGTAGCGCGCCACGAAGCAGCAGATACAGCGGCGCACCTGGAACCGCCCCAGCATGTCCTCCATCTGCACCAGGATGCCGTCGCACTCCTTGATCTGCAAGTTTTGGCAGAGTCTTCCAGTTGTGAGTATAGCAACACAAGTATAGCAAACACATCTGCACCAGGCTGCCGTCGCACTCCTTGATCTGCGCATGTATGGGCAACCAAGGTGTATTTCCAGTGTCTGAGGTGCGGCAGTGACAGTTTACGGGCAGCGAGCACGGCGTCAGCAGCCCAACCTGCCCGCCCACAAGCTGGCGGCCGCAGATGCACATGCCCGCCGGCACCGCTGCTTGCCTGCGAGTGCAGAGCGGCCAGGCTGTCGCTCTCCGCAATGTAGTCCTGCAGGGGCATGAGCGCACGTTTAATGGCATCACAGCAGCGGCATCAGGCCATCGACATGAAAGCAAGACTAGTGGACATTCGGAGCAGCGGCATGAGCCCCAACCAGTCTCGATGGCCAGGGGAGACCACCACCTCCGCCTGCCTGCCTGTGCTTTGCATGCACCTGTATGCTGGCCACCTCCGCCTGCCGCAGCTTGGCTTCATACTGCCTGCTGTACTCGCGTGGATCCACCCCTGCAGCATGCGCAGCATAGTAGGCTAAGATGCAGAGCAGGCTAGCCACAACCACGCGCGGCGCCTCCAGCTGTGCAGCGGTCAGCACCCAAAAACCGTTGCCTCATCCAACGGCACGCTGGCCTGCCGTGCAGCGCAAACAGTGCCTGCAGCGGCAGCTCATTGCATGCCAGCAGCCGGGCAGCAGTCAATAACTCTTGCATTCACTTCCCAGCCACTCCCTGCCACGACCCCCACGCATGCGCCCCTGCATCCCATCGTGGCAGCCCAGCGCACCCTGGTCCAAGATGGCTCGCAGCACCTCTGACTCTCCGCACGCCTCAATCTCCTTCTCCAGCCCCGCCAGCGAGACCTCGCGTGTGGTCAAATCCAGCAGCCCCAGCGGGCCGCCGTCAGCCGCCGCTTCGTCCTCGCTGCTCAGTGGCAGGCGCGGCGCGGCGCCCSCMCCCSGCGGCTGGGCCACCTGGGCCGCCATKCCGCTGCTGCGCMCACTAGTGGGTGCTGTGGATCGGCTGCACCSCMCAGCGAGGGGCCTGCAGCAGGCAGCAGGAGTGGCAGCCTCGAGCCGTTTGGCGGGTGGCGGGAGGMGCGGCGGCGGCGGCGGCNAGACCGGCGACTGTGCGRTCMGGGCAGCGCAACTGGTTGAGTGGATGACCGCGGTGCCTTTTAGGGGCGCTCAAGGGCGCCCGGCAGCGCGCGACAGAAGCCCGGCGAGCGCAGGCGAGCGCAGCGATAAGGGCAGCGGCTTAACGTGATCAGCGGGCCGGCATCAGCTGTGCCAATGTCCCTCAGCTCACCCTGGCACNGGGGTGTTGGGCAGGGCTTTGACTCNGNCCTCCCCGCCNGCNTCTGNCNTGGGNCCTGCGTGTGGTATANTAACGNCNAGCACGAAGTGATCGCAAGNCNACAGCGAGGGCTCGGCAGCGGCCTCTGCGGCGGCGGCGGCGGGGCGCGCTGTGGCGGCGAGCGACATGGCGGCGCGTGCGGGTTCGCAGCTTACTGTGGGTGTGTGATGCTGGGATGTGTGCCGCTGATTGACTAGCATATACAAGCCAGATGCTCGATGTACCATTAACCCCAGCTGCCAACCTCCGTCCAGGATGTTTGAGCCGGGTGAACAGGGCTTGTGCTTTCACCCACTGCCGCGGTGCCAGTGCGGTGCCCAACCACACAGCACAGCACCGATTAAGCCTCACCGCGCTCACCGCCGACAGCAGCCAGCCGCATCATTGAGCTGCCAACCGTGGCATCCATCAGGGTGTCGGTTCCATCTGAGGCGGGGCTCGAGCAATGCGGCTGGGACACATGGGGAGCGGCGGGAGGGCATGTGAGTGGCCGGCCAACCAGGCTCAAAAGGCTTAGTGGACACAAGAGGGCCCAAGGAAAGCAGTGGTGCAGAAGTCTGCCCGCGTGCTGCGTGGGGAAGGAGCAGACGTGCGCCAAGACTTCAAGAGTTGTGTGCCCCATCGGCGGATGCCGCGCCACAGCACACAGAGAGCCACACAGAGGGGGCGCAATCCCCAGCAGCCTGATGCAAGCCCTCTGCATTGCATGTTACGCGCCATCAGGCGTTCTGGAAGCGCGTCTGCGGGCCGTTCTGGGGCGCGCCCCGTCCACCAAGCCCTGGCCTGCGCAGGCTCCCGCCCGTCCCGCAGGCCTGAGTGGCACTCAAGCTTGTGCAGCCACTCGCCGCGCTAGCGGTCGGCCCAGCAGCGAGCAGCAGCTGCACCCGAGCAGCAGCCCGTGTCGCACGTGCAGAGACTTGCAGCGCCGCCCAGCAGGTGTGTGGGTGCTTGCGGTGCGACGCAAGCAGCGGCAGGGGATCGCGCGGGGGTGGCGGGCGCGGCCACCGCCACCGCCAACAGGCGCACGTCAGTGCTGCAAGGCGGTCCCGCCCGCTGCATGCTCTACCCTACCGCAGGCCCTCTGCATCGCAACCATGAACTGCAACACAGCCAAGTGCCCGGAGCTGGCGCGGCAGCAGAAACGCGAGGCCAACGCCCGTCACCGCGCTCGCAAGAAGGTGGGCCGCCGTCTGCTGCACGCCCTGCGGCACGCTGCATATGTGTCGCGCCCAAACAGCAGCCGTGGCCAGGCAGGTTGTTGCTGTTTCTTCAGGCATGCCTGGCTCAAGCTGCCGACTTGCTCCCCCCCCTGCATCGCCGGTGCTGCCCGCAGGCACAACAAGCGCAGACGGAATGGGCGCTGACGGCCACTGCTGCGGAGCTGGAGAGGGAACGCGGTCGCACAGTGGAGCTGCTGCAAGAGCAGGATGCGCTGCACAGGATGTCTGCTTATCAAGCGGAGGCAGCCCAGCTGCTGGACTTTGCAGCCCTGGCTGAACAGCTGGAGGGAGAGCTGACGCTGTACCCTGCCGGCACAGGCTATGCAGCGGTAGCAGCCCCCGCTGGCCTGGCAGCAGCAGTGAACAGCGGCCAGCAGAGCATGCCAGCAGCCCCAGCAGCCTCCACCGCTGCTGCAGCCTCCAGCGGACCAGAGGCCGCGGCGGCCGTGTCCAGCGGCAGCAGTGGCAACGCTCTGGCTGCAGCACTTGCCGCCTTTGGCTGCAGCGGGCTGGACCAGGGAGCGGCGGCAGCAGTGGCAGCGGCAGCGTCTGATGATTCTGTGGATCTGGATGCAGCTCTGGCCGAGCTGGATGATGCTGATCTGGCGCTCCTGGTGCAGCAAGTGCAGGACGGTTCAGGAGGGGACTGGCTGGACGATTTGCAGAACTGGCTGGAGGAGCCGGTACCGACGCTGCCTACGCAGCCGGCACAGCAGCCAATGCAGGTGGCGCAGCCGACGCAGGCACCCCTGCAGGCAGCGCAGGTGCCGCAGTCGCAGCAGCAGCCGCAGCAGCAGCCGGTGTCGAAGCGGCGGCAGCAGGTGGAAGCGGAAGAAGCCCTTTTGCGGGAGCTGACCCGGGAGCCTCCATTGCCAGTTCGCTGGGACCAGTACCCTCTGCAGCCGCCGTCCTGGCTGTTAAGGTGCGCCCAGCGGGTTTGTGTGACGCTTGAAAGCTGGTTTGCTATGCATGCTGCCGCAGGGCGGGCAGATGGGGGCTGCATGTTGCAGCAGTGCACAGCCAGACCATGCACCGCTGCCTCACTGAAACCGGCCCCTTGCACTTGCAACTATGCACCCACGCAGGGTCGCTTGCCGCGCCATGCAGCTCTCCCCTATCAGCGTGCTGGAGCTCAGCGCTCGGCGGTTCCTGCAGAAACTGGAGAACAGCATGCAGCAGTGGGAGGCGTGCCCCGGCTCGCGGCGCCAGATCGAGCACCTGATTGCCGCGCGCATGGCTGACCGGGTGAGACGGGTCCATGAAACGCAGTGACCATGCCATGAATGCTGCCGCTGTTGCTGCAGACAGGGCCTCATGCATGCAACTGGATGGTCCAGCTGTAGTGCCCGACTGGAAATCCAATCTCACCTGCTCCGCGCACAACCCCTTCCCTGTCCTGCAGCAATATTGCCTGCAGCAGCTGGTGCAGCACCGCCCCGCCGATCTCCTTGCGGTGTGGAGCAAGTTTGCCTGCCCTGCGCCGCCTGCGGGCACCACTTTCCCAGATGGCCGCCCCGCCATGCACAGCGCGCTGCTGCCTGCTGCGGTAAGGCCCACTTGGTAGCTAGTGTTGCATGCTATGGGATGCACAGGCAACATCACACCGCACTACCGTTGCGTGTGCTCAACTCCAGCAGGTGCAGTTGACTGTCTGCCGTGTCTGGGCGAGATTGCAGTGGCTGGCTTAGCGCGCTGCCGACCCAAGGCTGTGGGCTCAATGTGTCCCTGACAAAGTGCCACTCTGCACCTGCCTTTGCAGCAATACATGGAGGCCAACCTGTCTGCGCACCAGCTGAGCCAAGTGCACCAGGCCTGGCAGCGCTTTGTGCAGGGCAGCCAGGCGGCGCAGCAGCGGCGGGCCCAGTCCACTGCAGTCCTGCACCAGGCTGCCGCCCAGCAGTGCATCAGCTGGCAGAAGCAGAGCACGAAGCCGAGTGGCGGCTGTACCGCGGAGCGGGCAGAGGTGAGAGCATGCGTGCTATCCATGGGTGCTAGCCATTTTAATGGGCGGCCTTGCTGGTTCTGCAGGTGCTGCACCCTTGCTACTGCCCAACCTGCAGCTCAGCCCTGCCTGCAGCTCGGTTCTGCCTGCAGCTCAGCCCTGCTGCCACTGCACCGCCTTGCACAGTACACTTTGCACACTGTCGCCTGGCCCGCAGAGGCCCTGCATGCAACCCCTCAACTGCTACCTGCCACTCCCTATCACCGCCTTCTGCAGGCCTTCTGCTCCATGGCTGAGAGCACGGGCGGCCTGGCAGTCGAGCCCGTGGACTTGGCGACTCGCCTCCTGGACCTGCAGGTGGGAGCTTCTTTCGTCTTTCTCACCTTGACTGAGTGAACAGAAACATGCCTCGCTCGTAATGCAAAACCAATCAATTGATATGCTGCGGAAGCCCACTTTGGCTGGGTGTGTGGAAATCCAGTCTGTCGCCCGGACAGGCCAGTGCAGGTTGGATGCGATATGCTGTGCCCGCCTGCCAACCTGCAGATCAGCTGACCTGCTGTTGTATACTGCTGCTTGCAGGGCGCGCTGCTGCGGGCGCTCACCACAATCCAGATGGCTCGGGTCCTGCTCGCTTCCAGCCCCTTCTTCCCAGGTGACTGTGGTCTTATCAACCATATGCACCGAGTCAGTGCAAAGAAGTTGATTCGATGGTTGATTGACATGCTAGGGGCGCGGGGGGTGTCCACTGGCGGCTGGCAACAACTTCCCCCAAGTGCGCTGCTCGCACAGGCATGCCATGCACGTGCGCGAGCGCTGAATGGTGCACTAACCAGTGCTGCCCGCCGGCAGGCCGGGTCCTCCTCCGTCCATCCCAACAATTGCTGCTGGTAAACACTACAAACCCCACACCTGCACCTCCCTCGTTGGCACTGCAGACCTGGCTCAGATTGGCCCCTGGCTGTTTGCTCGTGGCACCGCTGCCACCGCAACCCTGGGGGGTGGCCCCACACCCAACTCCTCCCTGGGGGCCAGCGGCGTGGGCCGCAGCGCGGCGGCTGGTGCTGGCACCACTCCAGCTGGCACTGACTCAGATTCGGCGAGGGACGCTGCCACCGATGCTCTGCTGCCTGTGGGCTTTGCAGGTGTGTTGCCTGCCTGTCTTGTGTTGCCTACCTGTCCGAAAATGGAAATGGAAATGTCTCGGCGTTGCACACGTGGGCATGTCTTGGCAGCTTGATTAGTTCCCGCCAGCTGGTCTCTGTTCGGCCTGCAAGCTGGGCTGAGCAAGCTTTGCCTGGCTACTTGAGGGCTGGCGGCAATGCACGCATACATAGCACTGCTGTCATACCGCCCAGCTGTGCACAAGTGAATGACTTTCAACCGCTGCACTGCAACCCTCAGCCCGCCTCCCCGCCTCCCCTCGTGCGAGCAGACGTTTTGCTGGAGGAGCGCATGCAGGCAATCCAGGAGCACCCCGTGCACAAGCTGTCTGGAGGCGAAGTGCGCACTGCCAGCTGCCACAGTGGGGGCAGTGGACACGACCCTGCCCACCTGTTTGCCGCCGCGGTCAGCATGGGCATGCCAGGCTGGTGACCCTCCGGCAGTCAGCCGGGCGCCTCTTGAAGCGACTCCCCGACTGCCTCTTTGACCACGACTGTCCTCCAATGGGCTGCATGCGCCAGCCGTGTCAGTGCTGGTAATGGCGCACGCCTCGACCTGTGTCCCGCTACTTTTTCCAACTAAGCACCCCCATGACTGACGCAACCACACTCAACCGCCAACATCGTAACCTCTGCACCGCTGCAGCACCCAAGCCGGCCTGCATGCTCATGCGCTCTGCCAGTCTGAGAAGCAACTCCCTTTGATCTTACTATACACCTTCCCCACCAGATGGTGGGCATACCCGTGCAGCCCTCCCGGCCTCTTGACCCACCCTGCTCCGCATAAGCATGCCTATGTGTTTCACTAGTTACCCTTTTTCCAACTCCATCTGGGGCTTTACCGGCCGCTTTGATTTTACCGGGATTTCAGGACGTTTCAGCCACCGCATGACCCACCGATTCCGACCCCACCTCAGTTGCTTCACCCCCATTCAGATGTACACCCACCTGCCACTTGCAGCGCCGACTGAGCCTCACCGCCAACATGCCTCACTGCCTACATGTATACAGCAGAAAGCAGCTGGCTCGAACTACAGCATCCATAAGGCAGTCAGCCGCCCTTTGGGACAGGCTCTGCTCAACGCAATGCGGCTGGGACACATGTCGTTTGCGCACATGGGGGAGAGGCGGCAGGGCACATGTGTGGGCTCCCGCCAATCAGCGGTTCCTGCCACGGATGGCTGAGACGAAGCAAGAGGGCCCAAGTCTAAGTCGTGACGTAGAAGGCTGCCCGTTGCTGCATGCGGCGGGAGCAGATCTGCGCTCTTTAGTTGTGTGCCCCGTCGGCGGGCGCGGCACCGCGCGGCCGCGCCACAGGGCAGAGGGGCCACACAATCCCTACCAGAGGCGGGCTGCAGGCGCTCCTGCGGTACATGTGACGCGCCATCAAGCGTTTGGCGCCCGTCTGCGGGCTGTTCCAGGCTCGCACCCGTCCGCCAGCGCTGGCCAGCTCGCGCTGGCTCGCCGCTGCACACGGCGGGCTGCAAGTGCTCAAGCCTGGCAGCTCTCACCTGAGCGTCTTGGCGGCGCTGCCCAGCTGCGAGCAGCAGCCCACCCGACCGACAGTGCACAGCCCGTGCTGCACGTGCAGAGACTTGCAGCGCCGCCCAGCAGGTGTGTGGGTGCCTGATCTGCCACAGTAGCAGCGCCAGGGGATCGCGCGCGGGTGAGGGCGGGGTGCAGCCTGCCGCCACCGCCAACAGGCGCACGTCAGTGCTGCAAGGCGGTCCCGCGGCTGCATGCTCTACCCTACCGCAGGCCATTGACTCACAAACATGGCCAGCAAGACCAAATGCCCGGAACTGGCGCGGCAGCAAAAGCGTGAGGCCAACGCCCGCCACCGCGCCCGCAAGAAGGTGGGCCCAATGGCTGCCCCACGCCTTGTGCGCCAGATGCGTCCGCTGCAGCCGGCCTGCCGCGCGTTGCGCCATGCTAGCATGATGCGCAGCCATGGCAGGGGCAGGTTGTTGCTGCAAGCATTGCACGACTTCGGCGCACCTGGCAAGAGCTGACGGCTGCTTCTCACCTGCCTCGCTCATCTTACCCGCAGGCGCAGCAGGCGCAGACGGAATGGGCGGTGGCGGCCACCGCTGCTGAGCTGGAGCGGGAACGGGGGCGCACGGCTGAGCTGCAGCAGGAGCAAGAGGCTCTGCACAAGATGTCAGCCTACCAGGAGGAGGCAGTGCAGCTGCTGGGCTTTGCGGCCTTGGCTGAACAGCTGGAGGGAGAACTGACCCTGTACCCTGCCGGCACAGCGAGCACAGCAGCAGCAGCAGCAGGCCCTGTGGGTGGCCTGCCGGCAGTGGCGGGCAGCCGCGGCGGCCCGAACAGCTCGCAAGCTGCGCTAGCAGCCGCCACTGCTGCGCCAGCCTGCATAAACCCTGCGGCCGTGGCAGCCATGCTCAGCGGCAGCGGCGGCAACCCTTTTGGCTGCAGCAGCCTGGCCCAGGGTGCAGTTGCGGCGGCGGCGGCAGCGCCAAGTGATGCTTTGGATCTGGATGCAGCTTTGGCTGAGCTTGATGATGCTGATCTGGCGTTGCTGGTGCAGCAAGTGCAGGGTGGCTCCGGAGAAGACTGGATGGACGGCTTGCAGTGGCTGGAGGAGCCTCTGCCGGTGCAGCGCCCACCACAGGCGGCGCAGCCGCAGGCAGCACAGCCGCCCCTGCAGCCGGTGCAGCGGCCGGCGCCGCAGCAGCAGCCTATGTCGAAACAGCGGCAGCAGGAGGAAGCAGAAGATGCGCTTGTGCGGGAGCTGACTCAGGAGCCTCCAGTGGCAGTGTTTTGGGACCAGTACCCCCTGCAGCCGCCGTCCTGGCTCCTGCGGTGCGCATGATGAGCCTTGGAAGCTTGCCTCTTGTGGTGCTGCTGTCCAGCAGGCGGCTGGGGGCTGCATACCTTGGCAGTGCACAGCCTGGCTGCCTGTGCCATGCAAGATTCTTCGCTGAAACCGGCCCCTTGCACCCGCAACATGGTCCGCCCACGCAGGGTTGCCGCCCGTGCCATCCGGCTCTCGCCCAATAGCCTGCTGGAGCACAACGCTCGGCGGTTCCTGCAGAAACTGGAGGACAGCATGCAGCGGTGGGAGGCATGCCCCGGCTCGCGGCGCCAGATCGAGCACCTGATTGCCGCGCGCATGGCTGACCGGGTGAGGGGCCACATTGATGCTCTGACTGTGGCCATGTATGGATGCTGCTGCTGCTGCTGCTGCTGCTGCCCCTTCCACCGTTGCCGAGCAGTGCCGTCACGCACGCACGCCAACCTGCAGCTGGAGATCCGATTGATAACCTGCCTCGCCTGCTTGGCGTTTCCCCGACACCCTTCCCCTGCAGCAATACTGCATGCAGCAGCTGGTGCAGCACCGCCCCGCCGACCTTCTCACGGTGTGGAGCAAGTTTGCSTGCCCTGCGCCGCCTGCSGGCACCACTTTCCCAGATGGCCGCCCCGCCATGCACAGNCGCGCTGCTGCCTGCTGCGGTAAGGCACACTCCGCAGCTAGTGGCTGCMTGCTATGGKATRCACAGCTTTGTGGCGCACCNAGCCCCATTGCATGCGCTTGCCACCACAGCGCTGTTGTCTGTTTGTTCTCACAGGCCAGTGGCCTGGTTGCATCGCGCTGCCGACCCCGTCATTCGAGCGCAATGTGGGCATCATTGTTAACACGACACGCTTCACTCCTGCCTTTGCAGCAATACATGGAGGCCAACCTGTCTGCGCACCAGCTGAGCCAGGTGCACGAGGCCTGGCAGCGCTTTGTGCGGGGCAGCCAGGCAGCGGAGCAGCGGCGGGCCCAGTCCACTGCAGTCCTGCACCAGGCTGCCGCCCAGCAGTGTNNNAGCTGGCAGAAACAGAGCACGCAGCCAAGTGGCGGAAGCACAGCGGAGCGTGCAGATGTGAGGGGTGGGGGGCAGCTGGGCTGGGGTTGTTCACTGCCTAACCTGCGGTGGGGTGGTGCAGCAACTTGGTTGAACCCGGCTTGGCGCCCTGCCCTGCGTGCAGCTGGCGCAGGCCTGTTGGCACTGAACCTCGTTGCACCATGCCCCTTTGCGCACCGCTGCCCGCCTTGCAGCGGCGCTACCTGCAACATCTCAACNTGCTCCATNGCCACTCCCAATCGCTGCCTTGTGNCAGGCTTTCTGCTCCATGGCTGAGAGCACGGGNCGGCCTGTCTCTNGGAGCCCCAGGACTTAGCGGCTCGCCTCCTGGNACCTGCAGGTGGGTAATCGATAGAAGTATGCATCAGCCAACTCAGCAACAGCTTCACATGCATTGGGCGACCATAACGGCAGTGCCTCAGTAGGACTGGGCTGCGTGACTCCTCTGGATAGGTGATATTGCAGTGCCTTGGCCGCCTGTCCCTCGTGCGTTGCAAGCCCCCTGGCCGGCTCAGTTCGGGTGCTGTATGCCTGTGTGCGCATGCCAACCCGCCTGCTGTTGTATGCCGCTGGTTCGCAGGGTGCGCTGCTGAGGGCGCTCACACCCATTCAGATGGCTCGGGTCGTGCTGGCCTCCAGCCCCTTCTTGCCAGGTACGCTGCTCCACAGGCGCTGATTGGGGCATTTGCGGATGCTGTCTGCTTTCCTCCTCCGCCCATCCCGACCTTTCCTGCTGGTGCCCACTTCCCCTCCGATTCTGCTGCGCCTAACAACCGCTGCAAGCCCTGCTCCATGCACTGCAGACCTGGCTCAGATTGGCCCCTGGCTGTTTGCGTCTGGTACCGCTGCTGCTGCAACCTTGCGGGACGGCCCCTCTTCTCTGGCGGCCAGCGGTGTGGGCTGCAGAACAACACCGGCCGGGCAGTGCCATGGCGGTACCGGCGCCGCCCCAGCTGGCACTGACTCAGACTCAGCTGCGGACGATACAACCGATGATGTGGCGCTGCCTGTGGGCTTCGCAGGTGTGCTGCCCACCTGTCTTGCCGGTGTGGTATAGATGGGCATGTCCAGGTGGTGTTTCCAGGTGCCTTCTCTCCGGCGTGCAAGCTGGGCTGAGCCAGCTTTGCATGGACGCAAGTCGATTTGCCCCATGCAGCGCGCGTGCCCCTCCTGCCATCCTACCCAGCTCTGCACGGTTGGCTTGCAACCGCTCGACCGGCGGCACCACGACCTCTGCCCTCCTCCCTCCTGCCCTGCGCACAGACGTCCTGCTGGAGGAGCGGCTGCAGGCAATTGACGGGCGCCCCGCCCGCAAGCTGCCTGGCGCCGATATGGGCTGTGCCAGCTGCCGCAGCGGGGGCAGGGGGCAGGACCCTGCCCACCTGTTTGCCGCCGCAGTCAGCATGAGCTTGTCGGGCCGGCGGTGATGCCCCCCAACACTGCTCAGGGAGGCGTGCTGGAAGCTGGCCTTGATGACTCTGGGTAACGGGGCTGTTTCTACTTGTCTGTTGCTTTTTGCATCCACTCGATCGCCAGGGACGTTCATTCAGTTGTGCCACCCATAACGCACGTCTGCCGTCATTTCTTTCAACACAAGTCTCCCCTCATTTTTGCACAAAAGCAACCACACTCGACCGACCAAGCCCTGCAACGATGAAGCCGCAACTCCCTTTGATCTTACTACACACCTTCCCCACCAGATGCCTCCCAACCCCCTTCACCCATTCTGCTCCACTGCATGCCTATGTGTTTCACTACTCGCCCTTTCTTTCCAACTGTATCTGGGGTTCTGTACCGGATCCATTCATCCTTCGGCTTTTCAGGACGTTTCAGCCACCCACATGACCTCGGTCCCATCCCAGGTGTTTCATGATCCCACTTGAGAAGCCGAGCACTTGAGTAGCCGAATAACCAACCAAGACAGCTCAAGACTGTGCAGGGCCGGCGCAGGAGTGCTGTTGTATGTGCTGAGCTGACGGGAGCAGCTGCTGGGGGCAGTGAGGCATGGCTTTAGCGCGTGCAAGGATTGGCGAAAGCCGCCGGCGGTCGCCGCCTGCTGAGCGGCGGCCTCAGCATGGAAGTCACGTGCCGGTGGGAAGCACCGCCAGCAGTAGTTGTGGCCTTCCGGCGTCCGATCGGCTTGCACGCCCGCTTCCACGGCGTTGTTGGGTGCAAGCAGCGGACAGATACGCGCTGAGGCACAAGCTGGGACACGCGGATTAGGGCCCCAGTTGCTCCTTGTGATCCTGCCAACGCATCCAGCNAGGCCACGGGCCGCCGCGAGGCGCTGCGACAGCCTGTCGAAGGCCTGCTGCGCAGCCCGAGCGCTCGCACGACCCCACGGTNGCGCCCTGGGCATCACACAATCATAATCAGGGTGCTCCGCCGCCCGGCCCGCGCCCGCCCCGCGGCCCCCGGCTGCCGCCGCCCGCCTGTGGCTCCCGTGCGCCGCCACCTCGGTCCCCACCCTGCCGACCTGCTGTTGGTGACCTGTTGCTTCGCTGCCACCCCATTACAGTCCAACCGCAGCTGACCAGGCGACCTGGGGCATGGCGGGAGACTTGGTGGGTGCTGGCCGCGCCGGCGGCTGCGCGACGGCACGGCGGGATGTGCCGCCCGAGCAGGCAGCCGAACTGGCCAAGCAGCGCAAGCGGGATGCGAATGCGCGGCATCGCGCCCGCAAAAAGGTATGCGGGCGCAGAACCGGGCAAGCAGGGGACAGTGCGGTTCAACCATGCGCATGCTGCGCAAATGCATGCCATGCAGCCCAGCTGCTGCACTTTGCCACACGTGCCCAAGATGCCTTGTTTTCTCAGCACGTTTCTTGTTCATCATTCAACCTGCAGGCGATGCAGGGCCTGGAGGAGGCGATGGCTCGGGTGCAGCTGGACGCCGAAAAGCTGCGGGGCGCTGAGCTGGCGGCCGCTCATGCGGCCTTGGCCAGCCTGAAAGAGTATCAGGAGGAAGCGCTGCGGGTGCTGCAGTTTGCCGCGCTGACCGAAAACCTGGATGGAGAGGTGGCTCTGCTGGATGGCCAGGACTTTGCTGCCCTGGACAGCACCCACATGGCGGCGCTGCTGACCGCAGAATGGCAGCGCGCAGCAGCACAGCGTGCCCAGCATCAGCCCAGCAGCGGCAGCGGCGGCAGCGGCGGCAGCGAGGCMGCSRMCGGTGCCAGCGGCGCGCAGTCGTCGCCGGCGGGGGCGGCGGGGCAGCCCGGGAATGCACAGCAGGCACAGCGGGGTGCGCGGCGCAAGGCGGCCGCAGCTGGGGACCCTGGCTCTGCAGCAGCCTCTGCATGCACAGGGGGCAGTGCGGCGCTGGGCAATGGCTGCGGCGCCGCGGCCGGCAGCAACACGGGCTCAGCTGCAGCTGCAAGCATTGGGGCGGCGCTGCCACCTGTTAAGACGGAGCCCTCCAACAGCTGCAAGTCGCAGCCGGGTGCGGCAGCTGCGGCCTCTGGCTCTCAGAGCGCCAGCGGCGCAGAGCATGCGGACAGCTCGCAAGAGCAGCGGCAGTTTGTGTCCGAGTGGCTCACGCAGCTGGACGGCATTGCACGCAACTGGCAGGCCACGCAGGTGCCGGAAGTGCGCAACACATTTGTGCGGTGAGTCAAGCAGTAGTTACATGCTCGTGCTACGGCTGCTTGCACAGATCTGCCCACGCGCAGCTTTGGGATTGCACTGTGTGGCATTGCTGCGGCTGCCCCCGCTGCACCTGCACAGTGCAACACTGCATGCATCCCCGCCTGCCTGCCATGTGCGATTTGCAGCGTGGCGGCCGCCGCCTTCAACTTTCTGTCCACTCCGGTGATCAGCCAGCGCAACCGGGAGTTCACGGTGCAGCTGCAGCACATGGTGCAGGTGGGTGAACGGTCTGCTGGGGCTCCGTCAAGGCGTGGCAAAGTCGCTATGCTGTGCTGCCTTACACACCCCTCCACATGTGTCGGTGCCACACAAGGAAGGGTGGCTTGCCTGCTCGCCCAGCAGCTGCATTTTGTGCTGTCTGTAGCGCTGGGAAGGAGTGCCTGCCGCTCAGGCCGAGCTTCCACATTTGCTGCATCCGTGCACTCCTCCATGCAGCGCTGGGAGGCGTGCCCGGGATCGCGGCGCGAAATTGAGGAGCTGATTGCAGGGCGCATCAGCACGCGGGTAATTGCCATTCAAGCTATTTGTGTTATGCTTCTGTGTGCATTGAGCTCTGGCGCCTGCACCCCACATGCAGCCCGCTTGCACTGCACTGGCGCTTGCACCTCACCCCACCCNTTCCATCGACTTTGCAGCAAGCCGTGATCAAGTATCTAGCTGGTGCCCACCGCAACCTGCCACATGGCAGTCCATCTGACCCACCTGCGCTTTGTGTCCCGCCGTGCTGCAGCAAGCTGTCATCAAGTACTTAGCGGAGCACCGGGTGCCAATCCTCATGGAGCTGTGGGCCACCAACTGCTGCCCGCCGGCGGCGCCCGGCACCCCCAGCCTGGACGGGCGGCCGGCCATTCACCACGTGCTGCTGCCCATTGCAGTGAGTGGGTGGTAGGTTTTTGCTGTGCAGGACGCGCAAAGCATGTATTTTGCTTGCTGTGCAGGGTGGTGTGTGACTATTGCACAGCAAGCAGACTCGCATGCCCCGACCGCCACCCTGCCATGCCTCATCCGCACTCGCATCCCATCCCTGCAGCAATACCTGCAAGCCAATCTGGCTTCAAGCCAGCTGAAGGAGCTGGAAGCTGCCTGGGGCCGCTACCAAGCCAGCACAGATGCTGCGCGGGTGCAACGCACCTCAGCGGCAGTGCAGCTGCGGTACGCCGCTGCTCTGCAGTCCATCAGCTGGCAGAAGCAGAGCACGCAGCCGAATGGCGGCTGCACCGCGGAGCGGTCGCAGGTGCGGTGATCGAGCAATGTTGCAGATTATGTTCCCGGGTCGTGTGTGCTGTGCAGCTTCATCCCGACACAAGGGCGGTGCAGTGTGCCTCGCACGCCCTGCTGTCCTCGCACCGCCACTGCCTCACAACATTTCACTCTGCCACCCTTTCGGCCTGCAGGCATACGCAGCCATGGCCGAGGGCACGGGCTGCCTCAGCACGCTGGGCCACGCTGAGATGAAAGCGCTGGTGGAGCTGCAGGTGATTGCCATGTTTTGGGGCTGATGCTGTAACGTTGAGTTGGTTATAAGGCCGTTTCAGGGGAAGAGATTAGTTGTCACTGGCCTGCCCTGCCGTTGCCTGCTGAGCACGGGTTGTGCTGGAATGGGCCCCGCTGTGGTTGGCCCTAACTGGCCGTCTGCTTGAAGCAACATGTGCAAGGGCTGCAACATGTGCATGCATTCATTTCACTGTGGTGCAGGAGGCGCTGATCCGGGTGCTAACACCCATTCAGATGGCCCGAGTGTTCCTCACATCCTTCCCCTACAACCCAGGCAAGCCGCTTGCTTGCGAGCCGTGTGTTAGCATGCCTACGGTTGTACAAGCCTGATGTGCTGGGGCATAGCGTACAGAAAGTGTGCTTGCGGCCCAAGTGCACGTGCCCTTGTGTTGTCCTAGCATGGATCACTGACATTTCCGTAGCCCTCTGCGGCCCGGCTCCTGGCGCACCCACCCAAGCCTCACTGCTGCGCTCTGTCTCTGCCTACCGTCACAACCGCTGCAGACATGACTCAGATTTGCAAGTGGCTGTTTGCGCAGCCAGCTGCGGCGGCCATCCTGCCGCCTGCCGCACCAGCTGGGGCACCACAGGCCGCCGCCGCCACAGCTGCTGCCGCTGCACCAGCTGCTGCCTCGGACGCCAGCATGCGCAGTGCACCGGTCAGCTCGCCGCAGCAGCAGCAGGCGGGCCATCCTCCGCCGCCGCAACAGGCGCACGTTCCACCGCCGCCTGCGCCCTTTGCAATGGACGCAATGGATGCGCTTGGGATGCTGCCGGACGCTGGGGCAGATGCCTTTATGGACCTGCTAAGCGATCGGGAGCTGGACATGCTCATTGCTGACCTGGCAGGGAATTGCAACAACGATGCGGGGCACCTGCTGGCGCCCTCCAGCCCCCGCCTGCCCTGACCGCCGGCCTCAGCTGGCTGCCATTTGCCGCGCAGCGCTGCAAGCGCCATCAGCCATGCCCAATTGTCCCGGCCGCAGGGCAGGCCCTTGCCCTGCTTCTGATGGAGCTTCCATTGTGTTTGCGCGCTTGCGTGTCGTTGCACTCTTGTACTTTCCTCTCGGCCGCCCAACTCTGTGTTGGCCGCAGGCTGCTGCATGATCTGCATAAGCACAATTTTGTGCCCTCAAATGTCCTGCCGCTCATCTGGCCTCCCTAACACACCTTTTCAGTGAGCCCTGTTGACCCACGCATCTGTACTTTTGACTAACGTACATGCACTCCCTCGGCTTCTCTTTTCTGCTTGCATGCCGCACAAACCCTATCCTCCCGCGCTGCGAATGAGCACCTGCGTTGTGCAGTTGCCCCGCCGCCACTCTCATCCTTTTTTTTCACAACCTTCATAACGTTCATGAGCACCTGCAGCTCGTGACTCGATGCGCCCTTCATTCTTTCTCCTTGCCATGTATCCGCTCTGCAGCATAACGATGTGCATGCCGGTCTCGTTGCCGCTGGCCGCTGCTGCACTCCACCCGTGTCTACTCTTTTTCAGCACACCGCTCGTCCACACCGTTGCCCATTCTCACCTTTTACAGATCAGGGGATACTTTTAAAAACAGCACGGCCTGCTGTAAAGCGGCTGTGGGGACACCGTGCGAGCAGCTTGTGCAAGCAAGGGCAGCATGTGCCGTGGGCCACAGGTCAGGGGGCACATGGGTAGGCCCTCATCTGTCTTGCCATGCCATATTGCTGATCCTGTCTTCCCGAACGTCTGCCGGCGCACTGCCTGGACCTCAGCGAGCGCGAGCAAGCCCACGCCAACCCCAACACAGCTTGGAACAGGCGCTTGCCGAGCTGCGCGGCGGCCGCACAGCTTGCAAAGGCGCCATCGACTCCCACAAAAGCACGGCAGCGGCCCCAGCGGGCTCTCGGTCCTCAAGCCAGGCGACACTCTGCGCCGCTCGGCGCGCGGCCCCTGGAGCTGCGGGTAGGTCGGGGCAGCGCAGCCCTCGCTCCAGCAGCGTGCGGCGGTCAGCGGGCCGAGCCTTGCGGGCAGGGCGGGGCGTCACCCGCCTTGCGCCGCTGCCGCCCGGCAGCCCTACTCTTCTTCAGCAACGTGTTGCCTGTCTCATGCTCCTTGTTGAGCCCTTGTGGTTATCTTCCTCTAAAATCTTAGCAGCTGCTTTCCAATCCAATCACTTGCAAGCAGCATGACGGACGCAGGCGGCGCAGCTGCCAGCGGCGGCCACGATGCTGCAGAGCTTGAGCCGCAAGCTGAAGAGCTGCTGCGGTTCGCCAAGCAGCGGAAGCGGGATGCGAACGCGCGGCACCGCGCCCGAAAGAAGGTGGGCGGGTAATGGAGGCGGGCAGGACGATGGAAGGGTGTCCAAACAGGGGTTCGCCTGAGCAGCCCAGACTGTAGGCCATGGTCCCGGCAAGATCCCTGCTTGCTAGCCCACCACACCTCGCATTGTCAACCACGAGTCTGCTGGCAATGCACTTTTGCAGGCGGTGCAAGCGGACCCCGACAGCTGGCAGGCCGCCATGCAGCAGCAGCTTGAGTCTGAGCGGCGGCGGCTAGCAGAGCTGCACTGTGAAGAGGCAGCCCTCAACGGCATGGCGGCTTACCAGCAGGAGGCGATGCAGGTGCTGGAGTTTGCAAACTTTGCAGACCAAATGGGCGGTGAAGTGACGTTCTTGGGTGCTGCCGCCGCCGCGGCCGACCTGAGCGCAGCAGGCGGCAGCGGCGCGGCGGCGACCGACAGCGCTGCAGCCGACACTGCTGCGGCAGCAGAGAAGGCCTCTGATATCAAGGACTGGGTGGCGTTGTATGCTGCCACGCTGGTGCCAGCGGAGCAGGTGGACTGCAGCGTGACCGGCCTGGCCCCGTCGCACGCAGCAGGCGCGGCGCAGCAGGCACAGCAGCAGGCACAACAGCAGGCACAACAGGCAGCAGCGGAGGGCGCGGCGACGGATGATGACGGATTCGTCTNCTCCCGCAGTGGCAGCGGCGGCAGCGCCGGCAGCGGCGATGCCACGGCTGCGGGAGCAGCCGCGGCGGCTGCAGCCTCTACAGCGCGACCGGCTGTGCCGGCCAGCCCGGCTGACGGCAGCTCGGCTGCTGCCCCACGTGGCTGGTCGGCACGCACAGCACAGCATGGCGCAACAGGGAGCGGCCGGGCTGGCACGTTTGCAGCTACCAGGGCAGCAGGCGACAGCAGGGCAGCACCCAGTGGAGAGGGTGGGGCGGGCGGCGGCTGGCGGTCGCAGGGCAGTGGGCAGCAGGCGCCCATGGGAGCCCAGGAGTTCATTGAGCGAATGAAGCTGGGTCCGGCCGACCGAGGGCTGATGGATGTGCTCATGCAGGAGCAGCGCGTGGTGAAGCACTGGTGAGCTGGTGCAGCCCGCAAGCAAATCAATCAAATGCTTGATGATCTGTCAAGCACAGCGCGCTTGGCGTGCTGCTGAGCAGAGCGATTGGTCCAGCGCCGCTGCTGCCCTGCCCGGGGGCTGGTGTACAGTGGCCTGACTGACCAACTGGAATAGCCGCCTTGTTTGAGCACTGCAGGTACTTTGCGGGCTCTTCGCTCGTGCGCGCCTCCATAGTGCGGTGAGATGGATGGAAGGGGCATGGAGAGTGGCTGTTGGGCTGCAGCATTGCTTCACGGCGCACCTGCCATCCAGCTGCTGGCTGCGTCTCTTTTGCTGGGCCATGTCCGCTTTTGCCAACTCGCGGCCTTCCAGTGCGCAAACCAAACCACCCACCGACCCTGTTGCGGTGCAGCGCGGCGAGCATGTCGCTGTGTGCTGCCTGTCGATGTGTTTCCCTGCGTCGACCTCTTGGCCATGTCGCCCCCACCCTTGTTCACAAGACCTGCCCTCTCTACCCACTCGCAGCGTGGCGAGCATGGCGCTGAGCGTGCTGCCGGTTAGCGTGATCAGCCAGCGCAACAAGGCCTATATGGCGCAGCTGCAGCACACAGTGCAGGTAACTCCGCTTCTCTGCGCCTGCCGCTGCGCCTGAGCACCGTGGCGCGCATGCTGGTGTGTGTGCTTGTTGCTGGGCCGGATTGCTGTGCACAGTGCTCCCTCCTGCCTTTCAGCCAGCGTCCGGCATGTGCTGCATCCGTGCATTCCTCCATGCAGCGCTGGGAGGCGTGCCCGGGCTCGCGGCGGCAGATTGAGGAGATCCTGGGGGCGCGGCTGGTGGACCGGGTAAGCAAGGCTCTGCAAGCTTTGCCTGCGCCGCATACGCAGGCCCGCAGGCCGAGGCTGCGCGCCTGTCTGCATGCCTCCTTGCATTCATATGCGTGCGTGGTTGCGTCCTCGTTCGCTTGCGGCTGCTGCGCTGCCGGCAGCACGTTTGCATCACATCCGTTTGTCCCCTGCCCTTTCCTCCGCTGCAGCAAGTGCTGATGCGGCACCTGGCGCAGAACCGGCCCAAAGCACTGCTGGAGGTGTGGGCTGGGGTCACCTGCCCGCCGCCGCCGCCGGGCACCCCAAGCATTGGCGGCCGCCCGCCGCTGCACCCCATGCTGCTGCCGATTGCGGTGAGAGCCAGGGAGGGGCTGTTTCTGTGTGATGCCTTGCTGCTATGTTGCTGTCCATTAGGTTGCTGCCCGCTGCAAGTTAGGGGCACGAGTTGTGATTGGCTGCAGCGGCAGAAAGCCATCGCCCAGCACAGCCCCTCTCTGACTACCAAAATTGCCGCATTTTCCCTCCGCTCCCTGCAGCAATACCTGGAGGCCAACCTGTCCCGCGATAAGCTGGTCCAGCTGGAAAAGGATTGGCGGAAGTACCAGCAGGACATGGGCGCAGCAGTGGAGATGCGGGTGCAGGCCTCGGCCCGCCTGCAGTACGCTGCGGCGGTGCAGGCGCTGAGCTGGCAGAAGCAGAGCATGCTGCCCAAGGGCGGCTGCAGCGCGGAGCGGTCGCAGGTGTGACATGACGGCATCAACACAGGCACCGGCAGATGTGGGGTGGGGCTAGGATGCGACCGAGGGGCACAGCACTGGCTTCCTTGCCGTTGGCTGGCGCTGCCCCGCGTGCCTGTTTTCGGCCCCATCTTGATCATGCAATGCAATCCCCCTGAATGCCTCGCAGGCCTACTGCACCATGGCGGACAGCACCGGCTGCCTGGCCTCTCTGGAGACGCGGGAGCTGATCGCGCTGCTGGACCTGCAGGTGGGCTTTTTTCCACCATTGATCTTTTCCCATTGATCTTTTCAATTGGAATTGATCAGGTGCTGGACCTAAGGGACGCGGGAGCTGATCGCGCTGCTGGACCTGCAGGCGGGTGCTGGGTGGCTGGCTGGTCGACTGCGGTGGCTAGGACGCTCGCCGCATCTGCTGGACTTGCAGGTGGTGGCTGCTTGACTGACCATGTGTGCTTGAGCTGAACTGCAAGCCCACGTTTCTTTGCCGCTAAATGCACGCAACGCATGCCGCTATGCAACTTACCGGATCCTGTGGTGCTCTTCCTCCCGCAGGAGGCGCTGATGCGGGCGCTGACCCCCATCCAAATGGCCCGGGTGTTCATGGCGTCCTACCCATACAACCCAGGTGAACTTGCACATCCCAAGGGTCGTCATGTGTTGTTAGGAACAGAATAGAAGATGGAATGATTGCTTCTTACCCATACAACCCCGGCACGCTTTGTTAAATGCCGCAATTCGGCAGCTCGTTTGCCCACGGCTGCCGCCGCCGCCGCCGCTGCCGCTGCCACTGCGCCCTGCTGCTGCCGCCACTGCCGCCGCCGCTTGCTGCCCATAGTGTGCTGAGAGTACCAGATCCCTTCCCTCCACTGCCTCCAGACATGACGCGCATCTGCCCCTGGCTGTTTGCCCGGCCGCTGCAGCAGCAGCAGCAGCACCTGCCGCCCGCGGCCACCGCCCCGGGGCACTTCATTGCGCCCATGCCGGCACAGCCCATCTTTGTGCCGCTCGGCCAGGAGTTCGGGCCCGCTGTGCCCGCTGCGCCTGCTGCGCCGGATGTGCCGGCCAGCAGCCAGGCGCACGGCGTGCACGGCATGCACGGCATGCAGGGCGTGCACGGCGTGCACGGCGTGGTGCCGGTGGGCGTGGCTGATGTGGCGGGTGCTGACCTGGCACCGATGCATGCTGACCTGGCACATGCTGATGTGGCATTCGCCGCCGACGGCGCGCCCGGCGGCTTCCCTGGGCCGGATTCAGACGCTCTGCTGGAGCTGCTGAACGACGATGAGCTCGATTTCCTGATTGCTGACCTGGCGGGCAACTGCAACAGTGATGCGGGGCACCTGCTGGCAGCCACCAGCCCCGGCCTGCCCTGACCAACTGCTGTTGCCCACCCGTGCGATGGCTGTTCCCCCTTTNGTTCCCAGCGGCCGGCCTCAGACTGACCCATCTGCTCACTGTGCTGTGCCCTCCCCTCTACCAAGTGCCTGCCACTCCTCCCAGGCTCCAAGCGCGCTTTTCAGAGCCCACATCTCTGTTGTTTTCACCATAAGCGGCCACAATAACAACGGGGCTGGCCTTTGTGGGCCGCCCAGCCGCCCCCTTTCAGAACCCCATTGCCCACGTCTATCGCTTCCTGTTGCTGTATCGCTCTTGCTGGCAGCTGCGCAATGCCCCGCGCTGTTTGCTCCCTCTCATTCCTGCTCTTTCGGGTTTTTGTTGCATTTATTGCTCACAAAGGCTCCTCCGTGTGGTGCCAACTGTTCATCACCTATGTTTCCTCATCCAGGCTTTTTTNATTCCGCCAACACCGCTTGGCACGCTAACCAGGCCGTGACTTGTTCTGCCCTGCTGGCTTGCAAGCGCACGCTGCAACATGCAACCCCCACCTCCCATCGGGAACTAGCTCACCACTTGCATTGATTTATCTGTGTTGGTGCGGACTGTTTGCTGTAATAAACCGGCTGCAGCAAGTGGTGTATAGGCTGGAGCTACAGAGGGCTGCAGCAAGGTTGGTTGGCATTACAGGGCCACAGGGCCCAGGTGAATCATGTATGACCATCAGCGATGCGCATGCTTGCATGGCATCAGCGAGCGCCGCAGCTGCCGCCAGCTGCAGTGTCCGGGCGTGCCACAGCTGGATAGCGATCTGCCAACTGACTGTGCTGAATGACTAGAGGACGGGCGCAGGTGCAAACACATCCTCTAGGCAGCGCTCGAAAATGGACAGCCCCTCCTCCACCTCAGCCGCCGAGACGTTCAGGGGCGGCAGGAAACGGATGGTCTCGCGCGCGCCTGCAGGTGAGGCGGGGGAGGCAGTAGTGCGCAAGATTGGGAGGAGAGTTGGCAGGATTTGTAGATCTGCCAGCAGCCAAGCTTCCTGCCATGTCGTGACGATCCAATCGTGCTCCCCGCTCNTTTTTTGCGCTGCAACCCTGCTGCCTTGATCAGCCTGCAAAAGCAGCCCCCCACCTGCCCCCATGAGCAGCATGCCTGCCTCTGCCAAAGAGTGCCCCCACTCCTCTTGGGACATCTATACACCACACAAGTAACCAGGCTCAAACAGTCTCCAAAGGCAGCCAACCGCGCACCTGCCCCCATGAGCAGCATGCCCCGCTTTGCCAAAACAGCACCTCGCTGCACTTGCCGCCAAGCACTAGCAGCCAGCAGCCGCCCACCTGCACCCATCAACAGCATGCCCCGCTTTGCAGCCGCGTGAGTGATGTCCGCCGCCGTGTGCGGGCGGGCAGTCAGCCCCCCGTCCACGCCTCCAAATTCGGCGGCCAGCATCAGGCCCCGGCCGCGCACGTCGATGATTGGGTACTTCTGCATTGGACAGGCAGGGGCGCAGGAAACAGGGGCTGGAGAAACTGGCAGGGCGGAGCATCACATGCGCTCGGGCAAGCGAAAGATGAGCACGAGCATCGAGCGTGGGGCGAGCAGGCAGCAGGCATGGCCTATGGCCTGGTGCATCTCAACTCCGCCCGTGCCGACTGTGAGCAGGGCACAAAACGCTGCAAGCCTACCTGCGCCAGACGCAGCAGGCCCTCGGTCAGCTGCTGCCCGCGCTCTGTAGCGTTCTGCGGCGCATGGGGCAGGTGCAGGGCATGGGAAGTTCTCAAAACCGCTCACGCACGGCCACCAACTGCTATGTGGCAGCGCAACCGACCAGCTGATTAGCTGCAAACTGCAAACGACTCCGCAACATAGCACATCTGTCGCAAACTCAGCAAAACTATCCAATCCCTGCCTGCAGCATGCCATCCTCCTCAATGGCATCAATGGTGGCCGCCGCCGCCGCGCAGCCCAAAGCGCTGCCGCCGTACGTGCCGCCCTGGTTGGGAGGCCAAAGAGTGAGACAGGTAAGTCGACCCGCTTGGCTAAGCTCGCGGCATGGCCACGCAGGCTGTGCAGACCCCAGCACATGACCCTTCTGCTAAATATCCTTTCTAAATCAGGTTTTTCTATTCATGTGCAGGACACCCTGTAGGGCCAGAGCTGATCCTTCCTGTTCACCCTCAAAACCAAAGATCGTTCGTCCTCCGCATTCGCTCACCATCATGCCGGGGCTCATCTTGGAAMTACAGCTTTGTCTCACGATTGTCAAACATGGGCNAAGCAGCCAGTGGCGTGCAACGGGGTAAGAAAGGCAGGTGATCTCACCANTCANTNGCCNGGGGCTCANTCTTTGAATACAGCTCCGGCCGGGCCGACACGCCCGCAAANGGGGAAGCCGCNTNGGCGATGNCCCTTTGCAAACATGAGCATGTCGGGCTGGACCTGCACAGGTGGATTTGGAATGGACCTTGAGGGCTAGCCGTAGCCACAAACCGATGCCTGCATGCACCTTGGACTCGCAGGCGACACTGACGCGCAGCACAGTTCGCAACGACAGCCATGTGCAGTCTGGCCTGGCAAGCAGGAGCTTGCATCTGCTTGCATGTGCCTGTTCACCCCAGAACCAAGGACCACCACAAGCAGCTTGCCTCTGCGAGGTGCTGGTGGCCCCACCACCGCCCGGTTCCGCTCTTTACCCCGGAAGCAGTGACCGCCTTCCCACCCCACAGGGGCTTACCTCAGTCAAGTGCTGGTGGCCCCACCACTTCCCCGTGCGCGCCACGCCGCACTGCACCTGCATGACAGAAAGCCAGCAGCAAACAGAGTGGGGTGTCAGGCAGGGAGCTGTTGGCGGTGTGTGCATGCAGGGGGGCAGCGCGCGCTCGTCCGGCATGGCAGCACAAAGCACAGAGTCAACACCTTTGTGCAGGTTACTTGCCTCATCGAAGCTGAGCAGCATGCCGCGCTTGTCGCACAGCCGCAGCCCAAAGGAGCAAAACAATAGGCAAGATCAAGCTTGCAGGCACGCACCTCGTCGAAAATGAGCAGCATGCCGTGCTTGTCACACAGCGTGCGCAGCGCGGACAGGAAGCCGGGCGGCGGCGTGAGGAAGCCGCCTTCGCCTAGGATGGGCTCGATGATGATGGCAGCCGTCTCCTGCAGTGCACCAAGTGCAGGGAGTGTGATGTAATCAGCATGCAACGTGCATCGGTGACCCTGGACTACCTCTAACCACTCAGCAGCTCTTCGCTGTGCATTCACCCAACAAAGCTTACCGAGGGCGCGGAGTGCGTCTTCAGCATCCACTCCAGCTGCTCCAGCGGCCCCTCAAACAGCTGCTTAGTGCACACTGAACCAACGTAGCTCAACCGAACCAGCTTACCGAGGGAGCGGAGTGCGTCTTCAGCATCCACTCCAACTGCTCCAGCGGTCCGCCGCAGCAGCGCCGCTCGCTGTACGGCTTGCCCAGCGGCGGCACGTTGGGAGCCACCTGAGTTTATACACAATGGACAGCTGTGGCTGTTGGTGTTCAGGCCAGCTGTAGATTGCAATGCTCAAAGGCGCACAACTGCTCTAGCCCGCTGCATAGCCGTGCACCCTCCCCAGGAGAAATCATTCAGGGACCAGTCAGCCCAGTTTTGTACTTGCCTCGTAACCCAGGCCGCCTGCCGCGTGCCGCGCCTTGCAGTGCAGGCAGTAGGGGTAGGGCGCGCTGACCACGCCTGCAGGGGAGCGCATTAGGTGGGCAAGCACGGTAGTGAGCTAGGTTGCCTTCCGTGCATTTCCTTTGCATGGCACCTAGCCCCCTGAGCACATTTGCATGAGTCCTCCGTAACCTGCAATGAGTCCTCCGTAAGCTCACCGCTGGGCAGGGGCCCGAAGTTCTGGCGGTACACCGTCTTGCTGGTTGTCAGCGACATGGCGCCGTAGGTGCGGCCGTGGTAGGCGCCCTGTGAAGCATAGAAGAAACGGTGACAGGTCAGGACGAGTGAGCTGTTGTGCATGCTATAATGCAGCGGGTGGGTAGCGACATGGCGCCGTAGGTGCGGCCGTGGAAGGCGCCCTGCAAGTGAGCACATAATGAGCAACACATCACATGCAAGGTTGCTGAACAACGCGAGCACAAATCTACAGCAGCAGGCGCAAAAGGCCGCTCTGGAGGCAGCAACGAGAGCACAGAACGAGCTCCGGACTTCCATATTGCCTCACGTCAAAGGCGATGATGTTCTGCCTGCCGGTGTAGGAGCGTGCAATCTTGATGGCGTTGTCGGCCGCCTCTGCAGATGAAGGCAACAAGATTACACGCAGTTTGTGGTCAGCAAGACTGTCACTGATGGCTGGGCAGTAATAGCATTCAATATGGGCAGCGGCCTGACTGGAGGTATGGCGCTGCTGAAACACAACCCGGCAGTTGCAAGGTTTTGCACCCTAACCTGAACCGGAGTTGCAGAAGAAGTGGGAGGTCATCTGGCACATACTAGGCCCGATTCGTGCAACATGCAGCAAAGANGTCTGGCATCGGAGCGCCNACCTGATCCCGAGTTGCAGAAGAAGTGGGAGGTCCGCTGGGCAGGCGCATCTGAGGCCAGTACGCTAATGTATGCATTCAGTGGGGAGTCACAAAGGAAAGCAGCGATGCAGCAAACCCACCCGAACCCGAGTTGCAGAAGAAGTGGGAGGCCAGCTGGGAAGGCATCACGCGCTCCAGGCGCTGCAGCAGGTCCACCTGCAGTGAACAAGAGCCCGAGAAACCAGCAGCTCATGCATCAGCCGAAGCTCCGGCTGCTGCTGCCGGCCTTGCTGTGGAGCAGATGGCGCAGCAGGCTTGCCTTGAGATAGGCACGACCATGTATGTGCAGCACATGCACCCCCGGTGCAAGAGTCAGAGCAGGCCAATCAGGGGTGCACCATGGGCTTGCGCCTGCCTGTGCCAAGCATGTTCCCTGATGCAAAAGCAGGAGCGTATCAAAGGAAAGCTTACCATGGGCTTGCTGCCGGGCAGCAGGTTCTGCTGCGCCATGATCAGCTGGCCGGCCTGCAGGGATGAGGAAGAGATGTGTGCAAAAGATTTACCTGTTAAGACTGAGCCGCTCTGAACACCCAGTGCGACAAAAAAACTGCTGATCTGCATTTGCAGCTGCATTGCAGGCATGGTAAGGGCCCGCCATGCGCCTTGCCTGCCGCTGAATGGCTTCCACCACCTTGGGGTGGCAGTGCCCCGTGGACAGCACGCCTGCATGTGGGACGTGCAGCAGCCACATGAATGAGAGTGCCAAGCAGCAGGCAACATGTGGCCATGGCGTGGCATCTCGCTGCATGCCACGCCGCCACCAACATCAAACAAAAAAAACATAAGGCCGTGAACATGCAGCTGTGTGCAACCAGGCTCAGCAAGCATGGCAAGGCGCAATTCACAACTAAANCTAAAAAATTCCGAGCGCCGCACCAATGCCGCACGCAAAGTCGAGGTGTCGCCGCCCATCAGTGGTCCACACATAGCTGCCGCTGCCGTGGTCCGCCACAACTTCCTGCAGGCAGTTTGTGATTGCTACTGTTGAGTGGCGAAGGGCGCCGCTCCCAGGCAGGGTGGCGGCGGCGGCAGCAGCGGCGGCGGCAAGCACATAGGGCTGCTCGGCATGTGGGCGCGCTGCGCGGCGCACCTGGAACTTGGACACGGCGGGGCTGGGGCGCTGCGCTTTCTCGGCGAAGGTCCAGCCCCCGGCGCCCGCGGCCCCCGCCGCGGCCTTGAGGCCCAGGCGCGCCAGGCTGCTGCCAACCATTCTGAGTGCACTGCGGCTCGTTTGGTGCTGCGAGATCGCCGCCACGCTCAAATTCGGTCAAGCCCTTGGTTGCAGGGTTTGGCCTCGTTCGCCTTCTTTGCCGTTCAGATCAGCAGTCGCAGAGGTGAACTGGCACACGAGCAACTGTCCGATCGACCGTTCCCAAGAGGCTGTGGCACGGCGAGCGGCGGCGGCACAGCGGGCAACGTCAGCGGGGCCGCGCATCTCGATGGGAAAATTACAGTGCCTCTCCCTCTGTGTGCACATCAGCGTCGCTGTGCAAGCAAGCCAGTCAGAATCAACATCAGGCTTAGCAATACAACTGTCCTGGAATGGGCACGGCCCACGCTCTTGCCCTTGCCGCTCGCCCGTGCGCGTCTGCTGCTACCTTCACGATGCCAGCAAGCGTGCCGTGCAGCTACTCCTCGTTGCGCCCAGCCGCAGAAGGCCCTCAGATGAATTGGGAGGCGATGCTGGCCACCGCCTGCAGCAGCCCCACAGCCACCAGTACCCAGCCCAGCGCCCAAATCGCGCGGTCGCGGGCCGTGTGCGCCTGCGGAAAGAACGGGGCGGCAAGAGGGCAGGTAGCATCAGGCCTCAAGACGACAGGCGAAATGCATGCGATCCCGGACCTGCATGTCACTTGTCTGCTGCCAATGCAAGTACCGCGGGTTGTGCCCCCGTATCAGCCACACCCTATCAACCAGCAGCAGCAACGGACCTCACCTCCCCATGGCGAGGCCAGCGGGTGCTCAATGCGATGGCTCCTGGGAACACAAAGGCCATGCAGCCCACTGCAGCGGGCCGGCAAGAGGAGGGCAGCCGGGCAGGCGGACAGGTCGGCGCACAGGCTGGCAACGGAGGATGTTGCATGCGGCACACAACCACAGAAGCTCGGTGGATTAACAGTTGAATTCGCGCAGCAGCCTGACCTGCTGTACCGCCCAGCAGCTTGAGCGGTTTCCATATGGAGGGCACCAGTACCGCGATCAGCGTGCATCCTGCAGCGCAGCAGCCGCACACAGTTCAGGCCAGACAGCAGATGCAACGGCACAACAGCAGCAAACGAGCCGGGGGTGGGCATGTACTCTAACATTTTGTTAAACAGAGGGCAGGGATGGCAGCAGTGGTTGGTGAGCATCTGCACCGCCTCACTTTGCATGGCAGCCAGCATACGTGTTGCTACAGCTGTTGCACACAAGCAGGCAGCCCCTGTTGCGCTTGACCAACTCTAGTTTCACGCACCTGCCAGCGAGGCGATGTTCGTAGCAGCAAACGAGCGCTGGTCATTCATGCGGTGCTCGGGCGACTGGCGCGGCAGCGCCGCCCACAGGTTGTGCTGCAAAAAGGGGGCAGGGGCAGTGTAACAGCTTGCAACAGTGCAACGGAAGTTACGGCCCACAGTACCGACGCTGGTTCGCGGGCGGGGTAAGCCTTAGGCGAAGGCAGGCAGGCAAGCACTTGATAATGCAAGGGCTGAGGCAGGCACAGACCGCACCTGATACGGATACAGCCTACCGGGCAGGCCGGCAGCGTGAGCAGCCCATTGACCAGGAAGGACAGCTTGGCCGCAGCTGAAGGAAAAAAAGTAACAGCACCCACACCTGGTACGGGTACAGGTAGGCCGGCAGGGTAAACAGGCCATTGACCAGGAAGGACAGCTTAACGGCGACCGCCAGCGCGAGGGCAGGGCGGCGCGGCATCAGGCGGCGCAGGCCGTGCCCGCTGTAGTTCAGAAGCACATCAGGCTGCAAAAAGATGGGATCAGCACAGAACCTGCTTTGCTTAACAGAGTGTTGCAAACGGTGTAGTTGAGCAGGACGTCGGGCTGCAGAGCAAGGGGCGGCACATGTGTGCCGCGGGTTGAGCAAGGAACGTGGCGCTGGCCAGTAGCCAGTCGAAGCAGCTTGTGTTAGCGGTCTCCCATGCAATTGCCGTGTTGCTTGAAAAGTTGCCCACCTGCAGCTTGGTGGTGAACACCGCATAGTCGGCGATGCCGATTGAGCTGGCCCATTCTGAAATTGTTTACCCGCAATTGTGACAGCCACCCACCTGCAGCTTGGTGCCAAACACGGCATAGTTGGCGATTCCGATTGAGGAATCCCATCTTGAACCCGTTTACCCGCCACCCACCTGCAGCTTGCCACCAAACACGGCATAGTTGGCGACTCCGATGCACAGGAACACGGCAATGGTGATGGCGCGCGCTGCCGCCTGGGTCGCGTCCAGCACCGGCTGGTTGAAGGGGCGCAGCTGGTGCATCTGCATGGATTGTGCACAGGGAAACATGACAAGCTCTCACTCCAGTAGAGCTTTGCGAGAGGATTTTTACTGATGCATGTGCTGCAGATGAACACAGGCATATCTGCCGCCCACCAGGCTGCAGGCTGCACAACAAAACAGCATCCACCGCGGCTACATTTCACGATTCACGATCAATCAGAGCAGAGCACCGAGCACAACACCCACCACTGAACTAATGTTGTTCTGGGTGAAGGCCGCTCCCATCATGACTGGGAACACGGATGCCACCTCCAGAAACAGGCCCGCCTTGGAGTGCGTGCCCGCCTCCTCTGCGTGAGAGAGGTGGGCAGAGACGAAAGCTTACCGGGTGAAAACCAACGAGTGCTCCAGCCCGCATGGAGACGCACAGCTGCCTGTGCCCACCGATTCTTTCCACTCAGTGACACACGGTACGACCGCCTGCTCGCTCCTGTTGATGCTCCTATCCATGCTCACGCGGCACAAATTCCATGCCTCTGCTGCCCCAAACCCCATGCGCACCTGCGCTGGGCAGCCAGTGGATGTCGTGCGCCTTGCCCTGCCGCCCCGCCACCACTGCACAGCAAAGGATGGTGCAACGGTCGGAATGATTTGGAGACGTGTCAAGCAGGCGTGTAGCCGCATTAATGCTCTAGGGCCTGCCAACCTTGCACCTGCCTACCCATCGCCAGGCCTGCCCACCTGTCGGCACCAGAGCAACAGTGGTCATCCGTGTAAAAAGCGGCATGCCCAGAAAACCAAGCTCACCTGTCAGCACCAGCGCCACTGTTGTCATAAGCGCCACTGCGGCATCGCCAACAAGAGAGATGCCCGACAGCTTGTCCAGCGAGCGCACTGCATGGACAGAAGTTTCTGGGTCACATTGGACGACACCAACCATCGACTGAGCTTGCTGAGGGAGTGCGCTGCAAAGGCAGGAGTGCACGACAGCAATGCATGCCGTAAGTGGCCACGCTGTTGCAAAGCCAACAGCTCCCACAGCCCACCCACCTGACACCACGGGTGTGGCCAGCCCCGCCAGCAGCACGATCCAGNSCCARCKGCNCMGCCWSCARRYRCMRMCCKSARC
>JADXDR010000063.1:240729-261601 GCA_025026875.1 Chlorella ohadii | reverse complement strand
GCAWGRGGRKTGTTTTGCAGGTGGGCACATAAGACGGTTTATCCTTACTTGGCAGGCACCCAATCAACATGGGCTCCACTGGGACGAGCGGCTGCGGTTGCATGGGGNAGGGTGGAAAGCAAGAGGAGCAGGCCAACGCCGGATGAGCGGCTGCGGTTGCATGGGAGTTGGCAGAGAAGGCACTCAAAAATGAGGTTGCATGGGGGTGGGAAGCAGGGGGAGCAGGCCGTCGCCGGATGAGCGGCTGCAGTCAGGATGTGTGGGGCGCAGGCAGGCACATAAGAAGGTTTGCGCCCACTCGACAGGCACCCAATCAATACGGGCTCCGCTGGGATGCAGCCGCTGCAGTTGCATGGGGGAGGGTGGAAAGCAGGGGAAGCGGCCGTCGCCGGATGAGCGGCTGCGGTTGCAGTGGAGGGTGGTTTGCAGGTGGCCACGTAGATGTGGAGTGTAACAGGCATCTGCCCGCCCAGGACTGATCATGGCCCCTGCACTGGGGTGCGCCATGCACCGCTGGCATGGCAGCTCGTCACCAGTGCTGGCGGCCACTCATGAGAACACACCTGGAGGTCAGGCAGCATGCCGAACAGCATGCAATGATGCAACATGAATGGCCCACCTGCCGACGATCAGGTCCGCCAGGATGATGAGCCACACCACGCACTTGCCCAGGGAGTTGAGCATCTGCAGCGGCCAGTGCACACAAAAGGTAGACAGGCGATCATTTCAAGCAGCGGCAGCGGCCGCTGGAACAGGTTGCAGTGCGGCGCATGCTGCTGCTACGTGCATGGTGCGTGCATCACAGCAGCCCGCATGAAAGGCATGACGTGACGTGACATGGCATGGGCATGGGCTGGTGCACCGCATGCCGCCATGCGTGCATGGCATGCCATTGCATGTCATGGCGCCTGAGCGGCATGGCACGTGGGCATGTCAAAGTGGCATGGCATGTGGGCATGTCAAAATGGCGTGGCATGGCATGGCATGGCACGCTGTGCTCATGCCTCGACACGCCATAAATTTGCATGCAACCAGGCATGGCCTGGCAGCAGACCGTGCCATGACATGCCCAAGCATGGCATGTGGGTTGACATATGCGCAAACCAATGCTTTCGCAGCCCCCCCTGCAACCCTCAAACTTGCCTGCGCCAGCGCCACGGCTCGGCCGCCCCACTTGCCAAAGCGCGAGCGCATGAGGTCATGGTAGGAGTCGGCATCCGCCCGCTCGCCCTCCCTGCAGCGAGCATGGGCCATGCAGGTTTGGCAAGCAACAGATGGTAGCAGGCGCATGAGGCCGTGGCAGAAGTCGCCAGGGACCTGCCCGCCCTCCTTGCAAGCTGGTAAACACAGACCGCTGTGATCAGACCTAAGGATTGCCAGTCTGAATCAGTTCAGCATGCAGCAGCAGCGGAAGCCACAGCAGCTGCAGCATCTGCAGCAAAATGTATGGCTGGCACCTGCACCTCTGCCATGCCTGCCCATCCGCCGCCTGCCCTCACCTCGACAGGATGTGGTTGGCGATCACTCCCAGCGTGCCCTGCGAATCAAATGGGTCGGCAGGATCACGCTCAAGGGCCGACGCATCATTGCAAAAGCCATCCCCAACAGCCACATGCACTGCTGTCGTGAAAAGCGCTCTCATTCATAGTGATGTGGGTCACCCTCCAATAACTGCCTGCTGCCTGCTGCCTGCAGTCTCCTCAACGCCATCAATGGGACATGATCTCCCTAAACCGCACCTGCAGCAGCATGGCCCCCACCGCCACTCCCACCCCCAGCGTCTTGACAGCCATGGGCATGGCGACTGCAGCAGGGCAGGGCAGAGCAAGGCGGTCGGCAGGTGAACGACGCGGCACACGAAGAAACAGGTCTGGCTGGGCAGTGGCAGAGGCAGTGGCAGTGGCAGTGCGGTGAGCAGCACGTCAGCAGCGGGGAAGAGGGCGGCACACCAGGCCGCCGCTCATGCCACTACCCACAAGCATGAGCGGACCTGTGGAGCTGCCAATGCCGCTGTTGGTCAGGTTGGCAAACACTCGAGCCGCCTGCCAGCAGGAGCGGAAGCGTAGGGCGCAGGCTTCATGCGAGCGATAGCAGGCGGCGAAGCTTGGCGGTAGCCCGCTCAGCGCAGCACAAACGGTGGGAAGCGGTGCCGCGGCGCCGTCTGCCTGCAGGCGGCTCGCGCCAGCCTACCTGTCCCTTCTGCTCGCGGAGGCCAGTGCGCAGGGAGCCTTGGGAGCCCTGGCCATCGTTGCGGTCACCCTGCAGCAGAGGCTGGGACAGGGCGCCGCCGCCACCCGCGCCGCCGTCGGCGGCGGCACCACTGCCAACGTCGGCGGGCATCGCTGCGCTGTTTGAACGAAATTGTGTGTGCCATCGAGCCGCCTCTGCCTGCATGAAGCCCCATCGCCCACCCACTGGGCCGGCTTCGCGGTGGCATCGCGCAGGGCATTGTGCTCCGAGCTCGCATTGCCCTGCGGGTTGTCGATTCGATCCTCACAAACGTGTTGCAGCCGTCCAGCAGCGCACGATCGCCAGGGTTTCAGCTGCGGAAAGCCCCACACGCGTTCAGTGGCATGGTGAGGGCTATAGCCCGTCAGCAGCCTCTTACGGACGCCAGCAACTGATCGTGGGCGCAATCGAGTTGAAGCATGGGCCGCACGTGAGTGCCCGCCCCTCTGCCCCCTCTCCCCGCTCTCTGCAGGCTGCCACGCTCGGCCGCAACCCGCTGCACGAGCCCCTGCTAGCTGCTAATGACGATGGTGGGTCGCTGCGCGTCCCTCCGCTTCACCTGCCCAAGGCGGCGCCGCTGCCGCCGCCTTCCTGCGCCGGCGCAGCTTCAGAGCTGCCCGCTGGAGCAGGTGCGTAGGAGGGTGTGGTTTTGCGTGCGGGATGAATATTATTGATCCTATTGCTCGGGGCTTTGTAAGTTGTATGCATCGCTTTGGCAGCCTGCCGCCTGCACGAAGCAGCACTGCCATGGCAGGCTTAGCCCGTTTCGGGCCTCACGCTCCCTGCCCACGCTGCACCTTCTTCGCCCAAGCCTGCCGCTGCTCCGCGCCACCACTTCCTTCTTTCTCGCACAGTCAAGTTCTTACTGTCTGGTTAGTTTTTCCTTCCTCATCCCTGTTTCTCTCCCGCAGTCGAGCTAGATCCGGAGGCAGCCAGCGCGAGGACCGTGCCCCCNAAGGTGGCTTGATGTCNACAATTCCTGTCCCGCATCCTGCAGTCGAGCTAGATCCGGAGGCAGGCAGCGCCTACGATCATATGGATGCCGCCGCCAAGGAGGCTTGATGTCATATTTGCCTGTCCCCCTCCTCCCTCCTCCCGCAGTGGAGCTAGATCCGGAGGCAGGCAGCGCCGAAGACCATGCTGCCAAGGAGGCGCGGGCGGCGCACCGCCGGGAGCTGCGCGGCCTGGCCCTCAATGCGCTCAGCACGCTGTTTGGCACCGGCATGAGCCTGTTTGCCAAGATCAGCGGTGGGTGGTTGCTGGCTGGGGCAGCAGGGAGCGTGTTTTGCAATGACGGGTGGATGAAGGGGCTGCCACTGAGTGCGTTGAGCACGCTGTTTGGCACCGGCATGAGCCTGTTTGCCAAGATTAGCGGTGGGTGCCGATGGCAATTATGCGCTGTCTGCTCTGCTGGGCTTGTGCGGCCATTTGTGGAGCGACCAGTGGCAGACATGTGGCAGGCTGCTCGCTCGCTGCCATCACATGGCATGCCGCTGCTCGTGCTGTCGCCTCCCTTCCCTCATCTGCTCATGCGTCGCCTCCCTGCCCTCATCGGCATCGCGGGCGGCCAGGGCAGCTCGTTGCCATTTCACACCATGCTGTTTCCTTACCTCCTTTCATTGCATTGCAGGCAGCCAGGGCATCGGCGTGTTTGAGATTGTGCTCACCCGCTCACTCATCCTGGTAAGTGAACCTGCATGTACCCGCCCGTCTGGCAGTTGCAGGTAGGCAGGCAGGCCTGCCATGTGCAGGCTATGCAGGCGGTGTGCAGGGGCATCAGCCTGAGGTGCCCTGCCACACCAGCTGGCAGCTTGCGTCAACGCTGAGCTGGTCAGTTGAGAATCAACCCCGCTTGCCGCGCGCCCATCTGCAGGTGCTGTTCACCGCCCCCGAGCTGATTTACTTCCGAGTCAACCCCTTCCGAGACCGCAAGTGAGACGCTGCCGGCTGCCGGGTGGTTTGCATTCGTTTCTGCTGGCTGGTGTGCCTGCATTTCTGCTTTGCATTCATTTCCGCCCAGACACCAGCATTCGTGGGTGTTGCTGCCGGCTGGCAGCTGCTGCAGCGCTGCCCCGCTTGGCAGGCCTCGCCCTGCCGCGACCAAACTTGTCCGCGGCCTCGCCCCGCCCCGCCGCTCCCAACCCAACTTGCGCCGCCCCGCTCATCCCCTCCTCTGCCCGCAGCCGCCGATGGCTGCTGGTGCTGCGCGGCGTGCTGGGCTTTGCTTCCGTCTCCTCCCTCTACCTGGCTGTCGCGCTGCTGCCGCTGGCAGACGCATCGGTGCTGTCCTTCCTGTCGCCGATATTTGTGGCGGCGCTCAGGTGCGGGAAGCTGCAAGAAAGAAAGTTTAGGGGGGAAGGGCATCTGTCTCCTCCTTGTGGCACTGCTGCCGCTGGCAGACGCATCGGTGCTGTCCTTCCTGTTGCCCATCTTCGTGGCAGCACTTAGGTGAGGGAGGCTGCACTCAGTCGGAAACAAGTTGGTGCGAGCGAGCGTGCCCATGCGACTTGCTGCCGCTGGCAGACTTATTACTGAGTGCTGCCGTCTATTCATTGAACACTGTTTGATCCCGAAGGTTCACCGCAGTGTCCGATTCAGCTCTGTGTGTCTACCCTCCGCTGCCCCGCAGCCCCATCATTCTCAAGGAGAAGCCATCCAAGGGCACGCTGCTGGGCATTCCAGTGGCCATGATTGGTAAGCGAGTCCTATAGGCAGAGGGGTGATGTGCAGGCGCGCCGCTGGTGGCAGGGCGCTCCTACACGTGCCGCTTTTCAGCTGTTTCCTCGAGCTGTGTGCCCGTCTCCTCATCACGCTAACACTCACACAAACTTTGGCAGGCGTGGTGCTGGTGGCCAGGCCTTCCTTCATATTCCACGGTGGCGGCGGCATCAGGTGGGGTTCAAAGGGCTGCATGTCTTCAGCATTTGCAGGTGCACCAGCACCAAGGCGTCAAGCTTGTGCCGCATGCTGTAGCTAGATGGCGTGCCTTGCAGCAGCAGCAGCCATGCTCATGCGTCTGCAACTTTCGGCGGGTCCTGCTTAGCGCTCCTTGCAAACACTCTGCTCGCTTTTGCCTGCAATTCCTGTGCAGCGGAATTGGCGTGCTGATTGGCATTGCTCAGGCGCTGTTCAACTCCCTGGCCCGCATGGCGGTCCGTGCGCTCAGGTGAGGCTGTGCAAAGGACCCGGCTGTCACGTGCTTCCTTTCCGGTGTTTGCGCTGCCTGGGCGCTGCTCAGTAATCTGACCTGCATGGGGGCAGTCCGTGCTCTCAGGTTTGGCTGCCCTGCCAGTTGTTGTTCCTGTTGCTGCTGCGCCAGTGCATGCCAGGGCTCAGCTGGTTGTGCGGCTGCGCGGCGCCCATGTGTTGCACAGCAGGGCGCAGCAGGGCGATCGTGCCACTGCCACGCCCGTGTGCCGCTGCCTCGACTCGCCTGAGTGCATGTCTAGCGTCCCCTTTCCCCNGCAACCTACCTGCTGCTGCTCACCAAGGCACACWGKGKWTRCTCGTTCCCCGCAGCCTCAACTCCAGCGAGCGCATGTCATCCATCATCTTCGGCCAGGGCGCCATCAGCTGCGTGGGCGCAGGTATGCACATTCTACTGCTCAACTTCCTAGTACTGTGCAATAGCACTGCTGTGACACTTGCCAACTAGAGCTTGGCCTTTGCAGTTTGGCACACCCCCATTTTGCTTATTCTTCCCTGCCCCGCCCCGCCTCGCATGCGCAGCCATCATGTGCGGCGTGTGGCGCCACCGCTTCGTGGTGCCCACCCAGTTCCCGGTGTGGCGCGCCCTGCTGGCGGGAGGCCTGCTGGGTGAGAGGACCTGTGAACGACTGTTGATTGGTGCTGTTGACTGCACTGCAATGCCTTGCCAGTTGGCGTTTCCAGGAACCGCTGTGTGGGGCGCCCTGCTGGTGGGAGGGCTGCTGGGCAAGTTGCAGCTGCTGCCTGCTGCTGCTCGCTGCAGCCATTCATTGACATCTGCGGTGGCATGTGCTCCTTTGGTGGTGTGGGGTTCAAGCTGGAGGTGGCATGTTGGGCATTCCAGCCTGCCGCTTGCCAGCCTTGCACAGTGTTGCTCAAGCAAAATGCACCTGTTCGTTGCCGCCCTCTGCAGGCTACTGTTACCAGCTGGCTCCAGTCCCTCTGTCCCTGCAGACCTCCATCTGCAGACCTTCATCTGTGCCGTTTGCACCGCTTCCCCGCAGGCTATTTTTACCAGCTGGCACTGACGGGCGGGCTGCAGCGCGCGCGGGCCGCCCCCGCCGTGGCCATGAGCTACCTCTCGTGAGCCATTTTTGTATCACTTGCTGGGATTGAACTGCTGGGACTCGGTTGGACTGTGGCGCTTGCATTGTTGCACCCGCTGTCGCCATGAGCTACCTCTCATGAGCATGCTGTTTGTGCCGCTTTCTGTACTGTGGAAGCACAGCTGCTCACTACTCAGCCTTGGCATTGCGCAACTTGCATACTAATGGGCATGGTCTGCATCGGAGTGCGCAGGCGCTGTTGCTGCCGCTGCTTACTCAAATGATGTGTACCTCTTTCAAGCCCCCTGCCGCAGCGTCATCTGGAGCATCCTGGCCGACATCCTGCAACGTGCTCACGCACCAAAAAATATCTATTTTTACGCCCCTGCCGCAGCGTGATCTGGAGCATCCTAGCCGACATCCTGCTCTTCCATGACCTGCCGCCGGTGCTCAGGTGAGCTTCTCGAAACCGTTTCCGAAACTTCCTCCCAGTCTGCTGGCTGGTGTGGCATTTCAGCCTGTGTCAGCTAGTGGCCGCGTACTGTGTCACAAGCTTGTGGCAGCATTCGCTGCGTAGCCTGGCAGGCGACAGCATCAACCAGCTGCTATCCTTCTCCTCCTGCTTCCCGTGGATGCCACCAGTGCTAAACCGCCATCGCCCTGCCGCCACGCCTGCCGCCCCTCCCTGCAGCCTGGTGGGTGCTGGCATCATCTGCCTCTCCTCCTTCTTCGTGGCCTTCTCCCAGAAGAAGGGCTCAACAGCCAAGACCGCCGGCAAGCGCTGGGACCGCTCGGTGGCCCGCCTGGATCGAGAGGCAGGCGCATTGGAGGAAGACGAGGAGGAGGAGGAGGCGGCAGCAACCGCTGATGTGGGTGCTGCGCCCCAGTTGCACGCGCCGCTGCTGGGTGGGCAGCGCTCGCTGGGTGGTCGCCGCAAGGGCAGTGCGGCGCTGGGCGGCCGCGGCTCGGCGGCAGGCAGCGCCAGCGGCGACAGTGCGGAGGATTGGGCGTCTGCCCGAGAGGGCAGCAACGCCAGCTTTGCGTTTGCTGAGGGTGAGTGGTGGGACGCAGCTAGCGCTGGTGAGGGTGGCGCGGCCGGCGGCCTGAAAGCGGACATGAAGGCGGCGGCGGCGGCGGCGGCGGCAGCTGCGGCGGCAGAAGTTGAGCAGCCCGACACGCCAGCCGCACCGCCCGCCCTGCCCATGGCTGCTCAAGCGCCGCACAGTGATGCGGGCGGCAATGGCGCGCCGTCCCTGCTGGGTGCTAGCTCCGAGGCAAGCTCTTCATACGATCAGCTGTTGGGATCCAGCCCGCCGGGAGGCGCATCTCCGCCGCCCAGTGAGCGCTGAAGCAGCGGTTCAGCTGACTGTTGCATCGCAGCCAATCGGCGGCGGCCCCTCTCAGCCGCTGCGCCTTCCATCTGCAGGCAGCCTGCCCGGCTTTTTCCAGGGCTTTTCATTCCTACGTCTGTGTCTACATGCAAACTTTGTTTTCAGCCCCTGCATGGCTGCTGTACCAGCATGTATCATACAGCTCTTGCTTCCAGGCCCTCCGTGCTTCCCTTCCTTCCAATCTCTTGCGCTGCTGCCGTCCAATTTACGCTCCCCAGAGGCCGCCTCAGTGCCCGCTCATTGCCTGTGGAATTTTCGTGTGCTGATGCATTGATCTGTGCGACTACATGTAACATGTTGAGCTGTTCAGGTGGCAGCTTGGCCATGCGCATGCCTGGTGTGTACAAGGGTGGCACCACACGTGCATGCGTTTGTGATGAGCGGCGGCGCGGCGGCGCCAGCATGTTGGGATGAACGAGCTCACTGCGGCCGCTTTCCTCACTTCTTGCGGCTCTCCCAACTCAGCGGCATAGGCCCCTGATCGGCACGAGGCCCAAGCAGCGAGCGGCTGGTTGGCGAGGGCGGTCAGCCGAGTGGAGGGCGCCCAACGCAGCCGCACCCGCCCTTGATCGCCGTCAGCCGCTCTCCAGGCCCGCGGCAGCGCCGCCAAGGCTTCAGGATGGAGGCGGGGGCGGGCGAGCTGTGGGCGGCGCCCAGCCTGAAGGAGCCGCCGCCTGGAGACATCGAGACGGAAGACAGTGCCAGTGCAGCCGATCAGGTGGGGTAGGGAGGCCCAATTGGCCGCCGCCGCCGCAACCGCTCGCCGCTGCCGCTGCCGCCGAGCCGTCTTCTCGCCTTCGCCCACCGCCTTGCCAAGCGCTTCCCCCCGCAGGGCACCAGCTCCCGCTCCTACGCATCCACGCCCAGCCTCAGCAGCCTGTCGCAGCAGTCGTCGCTGTCGCTGGACTGGCAGGTGGGCAGTGCGGGTGGTCTGGATGGCAGCTGGGTGATGGGTGCTGCCGCCGCCATGCCGCCGCCATGCCGCATTGTGTTCGCCTTGTTCGAGCCAGGCAGCGTCATGCAAGCACCCCCTCCACTCAACTCACCACACTACATACCCTCACTCCCTCCAGCCCGCACCGGCACCCCATACCAAGCACGACGCCCGAGCCATCAACGCGCGCATCATGCTGGCGCAGAGCCCGCATGTGGGTGCTGGCCCAGTGGCCCTGGGGCGGGCATGCACCGGGCATGCACCGAGGGCCGGCGGCTTGTAAAGTCTTTGTCTTCCCCTGAGCAAGCCCTTTGATCACATATTTGCAGGAAGTGCTGCACGTGGTGTCCGCCAACCTGGGGAACTTGGACAGGTGTGCGCCTGTGCAGCACAGCACCTCACGCATCGACATGCATGCATGCGCGGCAGGTGTCTGATGAATGGCTTCCTGGCGCTAACAGTTGGTGTGGTTTCGAAGTTCTCTCCCCGGCCCTGCTGCGCAGCATCAACACCACAGCGGCGCTGCAGCGCCTGGCCAAGGTGGGAGGGACCCCTGTGGTGTTCGCAGCCAGGCAGCACAGCTGTGCTGCTTTTAATGCATCTTTTGACCAAGGCTAGGCTCAATATACCTCACGTATTGTACAAAATTTCTGCCATGTCCTGCGCAGCTGCTGCCCGCCCTGGATCCTGTTCGCGGCTGCCGTGCCCGCAGGGAGCAGGCAAGCCAGGCGGAGCCCATCCTGTCCTCCCCGGTGTTCCACGCGCTGGTCGGTAAGCGCTGCTGGGCAGGCTGCCGGTTGGTTGCCAGGAGTGCTGGTTCAGCGAGTGTTGCACTCGCCTGCTATCTTTGGCTCCACTTGACTGAGTGGGCCACCCTGAGGATTTGATCTGCTGCAGGCCTGATCGTGGCGCAGTGCACCGCGGGCTACTTCAATGCGCAGTCCRCCTGCAATGCATGGTGAGCGGTGCTTCGGACTGGTGGACACGTGCCTCCCAAACAGCGAAAAACGTTGGCGCTGCTGCACACAACATGTATGCCGAAGGTTGCGGCAGTTACCTGCAACCTTAATAATTGTGCATGTGTGCTACGACCATGCAGGTGGGCGGTGGCCAAGCTGCACAGCATGGTGAACCCCGCTCCGACCCGGCTGGTGGCTGCGCTGGAGGGCGCGCTGGTGCGAACCGTTTGCCCCTTTGCTGGCTGGAACGCCTGTTTGCCCCTTTGATTGCTGGCTGGCTGGCTGGCTGTTACATGTCTGTCGTGCGAGGCRACTACACGCCCCCAGGTGGCCCACAGGGCTGGGGGGAGAAAAATGGCCACATAAACAAACAAAGAGGGAGAGAGAGGGGAGGGKGGTTTGGAGTCTTGGGCTCAAAGGTAGCGAGGGGGACTCTGCGTGCAGGTGTGTTAANNCGAACTGGAGTAACCGGCAGTGAGCAGCGGTGCAAGGCACTGGCAGGCAGAGGTCGCAAGGMGGGGAAGCAACGTGTCTCGAGCMGGGATGCGTGCCGGTGAGCACTGACAGGCAACACTAGTCCGTATGGCAGTTAGCAAGTAAGGAAGAGCAAGAGAGGAACCAAGAGGTGTAGCAAAAGGAGAGCAATGTGGGAATGGGGGAGGGGAGGAGCTAAGGGGCCAGCCCAAGCCGCAGCCGCGCCCGCCGCCGGCATGCGCTGGCAAAGTGCGCTGTGGCCGCGGCTGCGTCGTTGGCCTCCAGAAAGGACTGCAGGCTGAGCTGGCTGAGGGCTRGCAGGCGGGGGCGGGGGCTGCCTGTGGGCGGGAAGAGCTRGGGGTACTGCTGGCGCAGGTCASCATACAACACRCACTCAAAMACAATGTGGTGTGTGTCCTCCACACTGCTGGGCTGCCCGGCCGCTGCGCAGTGTGGGCATGCYCGCTGGGCAGGGGGCAGGCGCGCGGCACCGCGYAGCCGCTCACGCTCCTCAGCGCCCCAGTGGACGCCGGTGCGCAACTCTGCCAGGGCTTGCCGCTCCCCGTCTAGCACGCAGCATTGCTGCGATAGTCCCCGAGCGTTCAGACTCTGACCTTCAGGTCGAGCGTTCGAGACAGCGTGGCCGAGTGGTTAAGGCGGTGCCCTGCTAAGGCATTGGGGAAACCCGCGTGCGTTCGAATCGCATCGCTGTCGCAACCATTTTGCTTACCCTCATAAGGGTTGGGGGGCTATACCTGCTGTGGATCGCTCCAGTGCACTGCAGCCACTCTCTCTCACAGATTGGCACATGCGGCAACAAGCAGTCAACCCAACAATMTGAAAAGCATACGTTGGCGGCAGTGATAATTGCATCACGGATACAGCTGCTGGGCCACAGCATCATGCTTCCTTTTGGTCGGTGGCATGCGCAAGATGGTCAGCCATGTTCTCAAAAGCATCGCGGCTGTGCAGCGCCGTCAGCTGCGAGCTCTCCACCTCCCCGCCTGCATGTGAGCAACATAAAGCAGGTGTGGGATGTGCGGCAGGAGGGCAGCAAGGAGTGCGACAGGGCGGGAATGTGCACCGCCCGTGTGCCGCACCTGTACGAAAGGGGCGGCGCGCCTCCTCCACCGCGCTCCTGTCGATCACGGCGCCACTCTGCATGTGGYGCATCGGGGACAGAGGGCCAGTATATGCGTACCGCGGTGGCCAGGCGCTTGCTCAGTCTCGTGTATCAACACTCAGGGCAGCAACGGAACAACCACACATTCKGCCCCACTCGCACACCTCCATGGCCATCTCCTCCGCCAGGCCGATGGTGATGCCGCCATGCACCTCCTCATCTGCTGGAACAGCAGCATGGRCAGCAGCCTGTGTGATCATGCAACCGSCAGGCAGGCAGGCAGGMAGTAATGGCAGCCATTGATGGCTGCTGCGCACAGGGGCTGCCGCGGCGGGCCGGGTRGGCAGGCAAGGCTGGGCAGGGGGTGGAGCGGCTTGCTGCGCTCAGCCAATGCAGGGCACCGCACTCACCGCCCCGACCGTCTGCCATGCTGCTGCGTGTCCTGTGTGGGCCTGCAGGTCAGCGTGGGGCAAGTCGCCCCACAGCACATCTTCTCGAGCTTGCTTCCGTCGACAAGCAGGGGGCTGCGGGCAGCCAGCGGCTTTGCCCGCCCCATGGGCATGGGCAGCATGCGTTTGTGTTAACACGTACGGTTTGTGTGGAATGTGCTGCCGCCGTAGCGTGCCACCTCTGTCCTGACCGACACCTTGGCTTCTGAACTATCACCTCTCAGGGGCTTGCTGTGAACGGCAGACAGCGGGCCCAGGTGGCAGCGGCGGCAGCGCTTACTTGCATTCCCTGGGGGGTCGATCGGCATTGATCTGGTGTCGCTGGCCTCTCCGCATCGTTTGCACAGGCGCTGGCGCCTTGTAGGGCAGGAGCGGCCATGAGCCGGCTGCCGTCCGCCGAGTTGCTGGAGGAAGTATGCGTGCGGTTCATCCTCACGCTTCCAGCCACCGAGCTGGAGTGAGCAAAGGGGCCGGCGGGCTGCTGAGGTCCCCACAAGGAGCGGGCCGGTCCGCTGACGCCTGCCCTGCCCACCTGCAGGTCGTTCGAGCGGCTGCTGTTTTCGATCGAGCAGGCATGGTGGCATTACGAGGTGCGCCGGCATGTTTGGTCGTCGCCTGCCGCCGCCGCCTGCCGCCGCCGCCCTGCTCCCCATCTGCCGCTCCCTCTCCCCTGTTCCCTGCTGCTGCCGTCTCCAGCACGCCGCCTGCCACCCCTGGCTCCTTCCAGGATCATGTGCGCGAAAAGCCAGAGAATGCGGCTCTCAAGTCGCTGACCCTGAAGGAGTTCACGGGSTTGATGTTTGAGAAGGTGCGGCAGCTTTGGGGTGCGCCATTACGTGCCTGCCAAGGAGTCGTGCAGTCTGCGTGCGTTCTGCTAAACTGCCCCCACCAAGGCAGCGTGATGAGCCACGCCGACCAGCCCATGTCAGTCGAGCACGCTCCAGCGCTGCATTGTATGAGCTGCACACGTGCCCATGCTTGCCTGCAGGTGCCGGGTCTGGAGCCGTTCCGCGGCAGCCTGGAGGAGATTTATGCCAACTTCAACAAGTACAAGCGCACCGTGCCGGTCAGGTGCGGGTAGGGTGCAGCAGGGGTGGCGACAGCTGACATGCCTGCAGCAGGTTCACCCCTTTGACGCAGGGACAGCCAGCTAGAGAGCTTGCACAGCTGGCCCTGGGCAGAGCCGCCACCCCCAGCCTCCCCGCCCGTGCTCACACCGCCACTTTGCCGCTGCGCAGGGGTGCCATCGTGCTGACCCCCGACTGCACCAAGTGCCTGCTGGTGCGGGGTTACAAGAAGGACGCGGGGTGGGGCTTCCCCCGCGGCAAGCTGTCCAAGGACGAAACCGATGCGCAGTGCGCAGTGCGCGAGGTGGGGCAGGGCTGCGTACGGTGTACATGCCCGCTGCATGCAGCTGCACATTGTGCAGACAGGCTGTAGCCGGGTATGACTGCACCTGCCCGCCTGCTCTGGGCTGCCGCTGCTGCTGCCGGCGCCGCCGGAGGGTGCGTCGCGAATGCCCTGCAGCCTGCCTGCCTGCGCAAGCTTGGCCCCAAGGCTCGCAGGCTCGGCTGCAGCTGATTGCACCACATGCAGCACTGCATGCCTTCAGTGGTGCTGCACGCCATAAGGACCAACTTCTCAGCACCAATCCTGGGGCGCCTGCATTCCTGCACTGTTCCGCAGGTGCTGGAGGAGACGGGGCTGGACATCAGCGGCGGGCTGCGCGAGTCCGACTTCATTGACGTGCAGCTGGGCGACCAGGACACGCGCCTGTTCATTGTGCAGGTGTGGGAGGCGGGGCGGGCAGGGCTGGTGATCACTGGAATGCATTGCTGGCAGGGCTGGGTGGGAGGGAGCGGAAGGAGGGAGAAGGGAGGGGCGGCAGCTGCTTGCATTGCAGGGTTGGGCGCAGAGGGGGCGGGGCAGCTTAGCGGCTGTATTTTAAAGCTTCGAGGGGCTGGCCTGGTCGGCCAAGTGTCGCTGCAACGTGGCGGCCCGCTTCCTGCAGCGACATGCACAGTCCCATGAGCTGCCTGCCTGCTCCTCCACCCTCCACAGAACGTGCCCGAGACGACGCACTTTGCGCCGCACGTGCGGTACGAGATCGGCGCTTTTGGCTGGTACCTCATTGAGCACCTGCCCGCCACGTACGATGAGAGCAAGCAGGTGCGGCGGCCAGCGTCTGCTATAACGGTTCTGCTGAGCCGATGCCGTTTGGCTGGCCTGGTGAATGGGATGCAGGAGGGCAAGTTGCTGTGTGGTGCGCACACTGCTCATCCCAACTGCTCTGCTGAGGTGTAACCCATCCACCCACTCGCTGCACCCTCCCTCATGCCTTTGCGCGCGCAGGCGTTTGTGAACGAGCAGGGCGGGCGCCACAAGTTCTTCAACGTGTGGCCCTACGTCAAGCCGCTGCGCGCCTGGATCAAGTGAGGCTGATCTGGTTGCAATCTGGTTGTGTTGCATGAAGAATATGTGGTGACGATGCGTGCAGAAAGAGCCAAGATGTGAGTACTGCCATGTGGAAAGAGTCTGCACCACATGCTTATAGGCTGTAATGCACCTGAAACTGCGGTTGTGTGCTTGCTCAATCAACCTGGCCTGGCCCTGCAGGAAGCGGCGGAAGGGCGGGCAGCCCAGCCGGTCGGCTGCGCCCACCCCGCAGCCCACAGCAGCAGGCGCAGCAGCGGCAGCGGCAGTGCCGGCAGCAGATTTAGCAGCAGCCGCATCAGCAGCTGGAGCGGCGCGGTCGGCAGCAGCCGTGGCGGCCCTCACAGCGGCTGACGTGGCAGCAGCGGCGGCAGGAGGGGCGGCAGCAGCGGCGCCTGGGCGGGCGTTCCGGGAGTTCAAGTTTGACCGTGGCCCGATCCTGCAGGCGCTGAAGTTTTGATGACACCCCAGCACTGACTGACCAACTGCACTGACTTGCTGCTGACCGACATCTGTGACTGAGCCAACTTGACACTGAGCGAGTATTACACCTTGCAAGAGTCCCAGCAGGGCACATGTGTGGCTCACAGAAGCAGGCAGCTGGCTTGAGGAGCATACGGGCTTGGGTGGGTAGTAGGCGGCTGGGAAGCAAACGGGCTTGGGAGGGTAGTAGGAAGCAAAGGATGAATCGATGAAGAATCCACGCAAAAGGGGCTTGGTTCACTGAAACGGTTTGCAGAAAGCGGGGTGGGTTCGCATGGCTGGCACCGCCTGGTCGGCTCGGCTCAGCGGCTGGCTCACAGGCGGCGGCCCACGACGGGCAGGCAGGAGGCGGCGGCGGAGGCCTGGGCCACCGACTGGAACTTGCCGCCGTTGCCCTGGGCAATGGCAGTGGCCTGGGCGGTGGCGAGCAGGTTGGCAGTAGCAGGGGTGCAGCCGCCCGCCACGATGGCATTCGAAATGGCCAGGCTGCGTGGGCGGGGAAGGAGGGCACAAAGGAGGGAGGGTTGGTGGAAGGTGCAGGAGGTTGGCAGGCACGGACACAGGGTACCGCTGCGCCGCTTCACCTGTAAGAGCAAGCCACCACAGGGCACGGTGCCTCAGCATTGCCCACTGGCATATCCACCTTCCTGCTATCCCAGCAAACCAAGCCAGCACCAGCCCACCTGAAATTGAAATCGCCAATGCTGATGGCAATCGCCAGCGAGAAGGCAGCCGCCACGGTGTTGCCATTGGTCACGATGGCCTGGCTGAACGCGATGGCAACTGCGTTGTCGCCGCCACTCTGCGCAAACGCGGTGGCGGCTGCCACGGCCGCGCTGCGCCCCGACTCCTGTGCGTTGCCGCCGCTGCCCGCACCCGACAGGGCCTCGGAGAAGGACTGGGCCAGCACCTGCTGCGCCTGCTGGCGGTTGCCTGCGGCAGGGAGGCGTGGAGAGGATGGGATGGAGTGGTTTGATCACTCAGCACAAACCATCCCTGTATGGCTGATGCAGCCTCGCCCAAACCTTGTGCGGTCTCCACCCGTACCACCAACGTTGCACGGCTGCTTATTCCATGCTCACCCCTGCGCAGCATCTCGGCGGCGCCAAAGCCAAAGGTGGAGGAGTCTCCCGACCTCAGGGTGGACAGCAGGGCGCCCTTGGCCTGGGTGGGGTTGGACAGGTCCAGCTGGAGGCCTGCGGTGAGGGCGAGGGTATAGGGGGTCAGGGGGTCAGGATGAACCTGGTGGAAGCTTGGGGCAGGGCTTGGGCACCGCAAGCACATGTTGCCAGTGTTGAAAGGTGACCAGCTTATCAGGTGCATTACATGAGTGGCAACAAATGAAAGGCAGAAGCAGCCGCGCCGCACTCACCAGTTGGCAGGGTGATCATGCTGCCCTGGTCGCCGCCGTTCTGCCGCCCGCCACGGGTGCCATCACCAGACGGGGGGCCGTCGGCAACCTCCTTCACGCCCTGCAAATTAGTAGAGTGAGCAGGCACGTGATGAGGCAGTCCATGGTCACTTGCATTCTACTTGATCCCAACCAGCCTGGTGCAGTCTCGAGGCGCGGTAGCCGGCGGAAGGTGGGGAGGCGGGCAGGCACCGCGGCCATTCCAGAGCAACGGCCCTCACCTTGCCCTGGCCCTGGTTGTCCTGGCCCTGGCCATTGGCGCGGTCGATGGCGTCCTGCACTCCGGGACCGAGATGGATACCCGCCACCTGCTGGCCGCCGGTGGCCTGCATCAGGCGCCGGGCTGCAGCAGGGGCAGGGCGGTTGGGCAAGGCGCTGGGTGGGTCACAGCTGGGTGGGTCACAATCCCTCATTGCGCCTACACATGAACAGCTGAAGCCACCACTGAAGGGCGTAACTCACTGCGTGCCATGCGGTGTCCATCCTGGGCGGCCTGGCCGAAGGAGGCGACCAGCAGGCCGACCAGCAGCAGGAGGCAGGTGGAGGCGCGGCTGCGGGCCTTCATCTTGAGGTTGGGACAAGAGAAGAGGAGGAAATGGTGCAGATCGAGGGGCGCAGGCGGGTTWTGAGGGGGTGGAGAACCCTGCCGGCAGGCAGCTGCGGGCAGCTGCCGCTCAGCGCCCCGCCACAACTTGCAACTTTCCATTGGCTGCAGCTGGCTGCAGCCCCCTGCTGCCCTAGCTTGTGATCACTGTTGTCTCACAGAGAGTGCAGAGCAAAAGTGCAGTGTGAAAACAGCAGCAGACATTGCAAAGCGTGCTGCCCTGCCGCTGCCGCTGCCGCCGCTCAGCCGTCCGCCTTGACGGCGTGGCCGCCGTGGAAGTGTGTGCGGCAGGGGTGGCCGTACGCGCCGCCCTCGTCCGCCAACACCACTGTGCGCATCTCGCAGTTCTCGTACCTGCAGGCAGGGGTTGGTTTGGTTAAGAGGAAGTGGCAGCAGGTTGAGGCAGAGGCTGAGCCCCCGGCACAGGGTCACCGAGCAGCGCCAAACAAGCGCAGCGGCATCCAGCCAACGGCAGGGCAGCTGAGCCTGGGCAAGGGCTCAATCCTCATGCAGCACAATTCCAATGTTGCTCAACGTGCAAGTTATGCAAATGGGCACGCAGCGTGCAGCGTGCACGCCGTCATGCCGGTGCGGTTCACCATTTGTGCAGCTCGCCCTGCACCGTGGGTGCCGCCGCGTGGCCAAATGCGGAGCTCATGAAGAAGAGCATGCTGGAGTGGCCCACCACCGCCAGCTCACGCTCGCTGCGGCCCATCAGCCACTGCACACATGTGCACAGAGCGGGCGGGTGCAGCAGGAGTGGTGGGCGATTGGGCAAGTGAGGAGGGTGGGCTTCGAGTGGGCGGGGTGGGCCAGAGGTGGGCGGGATGGGCGGGGGGGTGGGCGGCAGCAGCGGAAACATGGTGAGTCGGGACAGTAGATGTTGATACAGCAAGCCATGAGCGCAGCAGGCTGCTTGCCAGCGCTGCAGCTCCATCATGGACTGTCCCGCCAGGTGCCCGCCAAACTGCGACAGCGTCCAGTGCAGGAAGCCGCCGTGCGCCAGCACAGCCAGGTGCTGCTCTGGCCGCGCCATCAGCCACTGCCACCCAGAGGCATGGTGGCGGCGGGTGAAGAGGGTGGCAGGGAGCCAGGCGCAAGGGACAGCGGCAGAGCGGCGCAGACTGACATCTGCTTGCCTTGCAAGCCACACCGCTCAGCCGCACGCACATGCGATCCCCTTCCCCTGCCCTCGCTCCACCTCGCACCTGCACAAACTGCACGCCGCGCCGCCGAATCTCGTCGTGCGTCTCCCGGTGCTCCAGCTGCCACAGCACGTCCTCGTCCGACTCGATCTGCAACAGCATGGGTGAGGGTAGAGGCGGCAGTTGAACCACGATAGGGCTGGCAACAAGCTGTTCAAGCAGCCGGGCAGACTAGCAACAAGTGCACAACAAGCCGCACTCTGGCTGCTGCACTGCACACCAGCAAACAGACCAAGCAAAGTCACAGGGAGCCCGCTGGGCGACGTGATCCACCAAAGGGAACTGCCTGTATGGCATTCCAGATCACCACCAACCGACCACCACAGCACAACCTCCAGCACACTGCAGAACGCACCAGTGAGAAATCGACTGCTGGGAAGGAGTGCGCCAGCTCGCGAGTGGGCCGCCGCTTGTCGCATGGGTGCTGCCCCAGGTGCTCCCTGCAGCAGCAGCAGCAGCAAAGCTGGAGCTGCTCTTATCCGCAGGAAGACAGGTTTCTGGTCACGCCGGATAGGATGCCTATCCTAGCACAGCTAAGCACAACAGGCATACCGAATCACCGCCCCCGTTGTGCAGCCGCCCAGCCGTACCTGCAGCCTTCCCAGGCGATGAATGGCGGGCAGCCTGATGCGCTGATGGCGTGCTGTTTTGAGCGCTTGCCAGGGACCGCGGTCTGCGGGTGCAAGGAGCATGCGCTGTGAGTAGGCACACAGTGAGCCGCACAGCAGTGTGCTTCTGTGCACGCATGCTGGGGCAGTGCTGCAGTCACCAGGAGCAGCCGTCGCATTCCCCTGGCGCATCCATTTCATCCCATGCGTCTGCCTCCTGCCACCTGCCACCCACTCAGCTCCACCCACCCACCTGTTCCAGCATAAGCGGCGGCTGCGGGTCGCCGCTCTGCCATGCCCCCTGTCCAAACACGCCCGCCGCAGTTTCTAACGTCCGCGTGAGAGGGGACACGATGATCGCATCTGCCCGAAAGGCAGGCCCCAGTGCTCGGATGTGCTTGCCTAGCGCCCGGGCCTGGTGGGCAACAGCAGCAGGCGGGAGGCTTGTGACCGGCCATGGCAGCAACAGTCTGGCCAGAGAGGGCATGCCTGCAGCATGCATCAACCAACTGGCTGCAAACACAGGCCGCTGGGCACTACCTGCCGCCAGCCAAAATCGGTCAGGTGGGCATCCAAGTAATCAAAGCTCCTGCGCTTGCAGGGCAGCAGGGGTGGCGCAGGCTGCCGCTTGCCGGCAGAGGGCCGAGAGTGCAGTGCCCGCCCGCCAACCCGCAGTTGACAGCCAGCACAGCAGCCTGCTGCAGCCCCTGCCCAGAAAGCAGTGGGGGCCGCACTCACTTGTAGTTCTCGTGGTTTGCGTGGCCGGCCTGCAGACAGTGGGTGGTTCGCAAGCAAGCAGCGGCTCAAGATGCCTAGCGGATGTCATCAGCATGGCATGCCATGTCAACAGGCATGGCGGTGCGGTGCGCTGCAGGCAGGCCTAATGCAGGCAGCAATGGCACAGGCTTGGTGCTACGCAGCAGGAGGCCACCGGCAACGCACCACATTGTGGAAGCCCTCGCCATGACGGATGAAATGCACCACCTGCGCAAGTAGTTGTATTGTGTGTTTGTTGTGTATTGGCAGCACTGCAGGGCTGCTTGCAAGGCCATGGTGCCAGCAGCAGGGGCGGGCAGCGGGCGGGCACGGCTCATGCCAGGAGCGGAGAGCAGCGGGGTGCAGCGACAGTGCAAGCGGTGCAAGCGGTGCTTGCCTTGGTGTGGCGGGCCGGGATCATGCGGATCATGGGCATGGGGTGCTCCTCGTGGCTGCCATCAGCATGGGTGTGAGCTGCGGCAATTACATGGTAGGGAGCAGGGCGGAGGGTCGGCAACCTGGCGGCAGCGGCGGCGGCGGCGGCCATGAGGGGCGCTGATCCGCAATTTGCGGCGCTTTACGACCTCCCAGGATTGTCTCCAGCAGCCAGGGCCGGCCAAAGCGTTCACCAGAAGGCGTGGCCGCCTTGCCGTCCTCTGCCTGCGCCACGCCCTCCTCCACTGCGTTCTGCTGGTTGCTGGTAGGCATGTGGGGCTTCGATCTGGGCAATGCACCCGGTGTGCGGGCTGCCAGGCATCTTGCGGCAGCGAGCTCGCCCACGTGGGCGGCAGCATGCGGTGCGAGCGGTTAGCATTCTTGGGGAGCCAGATGCAAGGACAATTGTGGCTCATTGTCATGCCAACTGATTCATCCTGCCCATTGCTGCATGACTGCTGCCGCGCCAAGCCGGATCTTACACACGCAGAGACGGACGCTCGGTGCCCTCGGCAGCCACTTGGCCTTGCTCGGTTTCAACCGTCGCCAGTCCTCCATCCCTGGCCCTGAAACTGGAGCAGGTAGCCTGACTGGCTGCATTGGTGCATGCCCACGCTTGTCCTGGACAGGTGGCAGCAGCCCAGCCGTGCACTGGGTACACTCGCGCCCAGCGGACGCGCCTGCACGCTGCCGCTGCCGTCGTCGGTGTCTTGGGCGGCGGCGCAGAGACTGGTGGCTTGTAGAAACTGCGCCACACTCATTGCACCCCGGCTCCATCCTCATCCCCTGGCAAGCGCCCAGGCCTGGCGAGCCACCCCTCGTGGAGCAGCACTTGCAAGCAGCGGCTGCGGCGCGTCAATGCGGCTCGCAGCGGCTGCCGGGGCGCCGGCAGTGGCCTCGGCAGACTGCCAGGCGTCCACGAGCGGCAGGGTGGCGGCCTGCTGGTGAGCACGCCCACTGCGCCTGGGCCCGGTCTGCAGACCGCACCAAACCCTTTCTCACAGCTGCTGACGCCTGCCTGTGTCGCTTGCAGGCGCGTGGAGCGCTGCGGCTGGCGGCAGGCCCCACCCCAGCAGCAGAGGCCGCAGCCCGTCAAACGAGGCGCGCGGCTGCAGGCAGCCACCT